>OY744481.1:248748572-249030609 GCA_963556165.1 Tipula helvola | reverse complement strand
CTCATTTTTCTCATTCCAAAATATAGATAGAATTTTATTTTTTTGAGTTTTATTTATTCGAACACAAATAAATTGCCTACCTAGGCCATTATTACTATATTGATGGCCGTTCTCCTTTTCCATCAGAAATCCTTCTAATCGCGCAAATCGGTGCACATTGATAATTTCGGATGCTGCGTCATTATCTGATCGGTCACGAAAAATGCACCCATGATATATTTGACTGTAACGGACATCTATAATGGGACGATATGCTTTCTTGGTTGGTTTTGGGGAGCTGTTTGAGATGCATTAGATGGTCGCCCAACATTTTTCTTCTCTGCCATCATTCCTTTCAAACATAGTGATTCAGCCACTTCAGTCCGAAATGCTGGAAGCTTACTTTTTTCTTGGTTTAGGTTTAGTCTATGGCACAGAATGTAGGCGTTTACATTTCTACGTCGATGAGGGGGAAAAATACGGTTCGATCATTTACGGGTTTTCATGCGTATATGGTAGCGGGCTAGCAATCTATCCATCAAGCCGGTTGTACTCCTTAATTATGTACACACAATCAATTTCATACTGTTGTTTTTCCTTTTTATCCCATTAGGTTGCTTTCTGTCGTTGCAAGGTGGTGGATTTGCTAGAAATAAATGGTTTCGTGCCCAACATATGTTGACAGAAGCCGTACGGTGTCTTGCCACAAAACTGATGAAATATCGACTCCATAAGCATTTCTCACATACTCCTCAGACTATCCTATCTTCGTTCAACTTATTCCCACTTAAGGCGGCATCACTGAACAGTTTACAGTCCGGCAAACGATTTAAACGGATAGTTCACAGGCTAAATATTACTTTGCGGTGTAGGTATGTTAACACGCCCATGGACGTGTACAAATTATCGAGATAAAGAATAAGGTTAACAAAATTAGGTATATTCTTTGAAAGACGAACAACAACATTCGACGATGCTCCAAGATCAGTTATCAGTTGCGCCTATGGGAGTTTTTTTTCCCCAGCACCACAATAAATGTCGAACGCATACGAAAAACCGCTGGTATCACAAAACGAGAAGAGCTTGAAACCACTTTTATGTGGCTTGTTTGGCATATATTGACGCAGAATAGTTCCTGTCACTTTAGTTGCGCCATTTGTTCATCTACGCAAAGCCTAGGTAGCATTGGAACTGAACCGAAGGTTTCATTAAAATGTGTTATAAGCGATCGAACCTTGAACAATCGATTATAATCTGGTAAGTCTTTATCAATTGCAAGAGAATTATTGTTGAAGTGAAGGCATCGAAGAATTTTCTCGAATCTAAGCACAGGCATCACGTCTTGTCGGATCGCTTAAAATGCGTATCTTCCCCAGTTTAATCGTATGTCGGGATAGCGATACACTGACATAAAGACTAACACGCCTATACATTTTCGCGTGTCATTAGAATCGACTGTAAATTTCGTTCCGATATTTTTTTTTTATGCGCGTATAAATTGGATTAACACAAAAGAATTTTTATATTTTAAAATGTTTATAAGTCGTATATCAACGCGTTCAAACATCGTAGCCATAAAATTAAACCTCAAACTTTATTGTAACCTTTATCAGGACGGTAATGACATCTGATGTGCGGAAACAAAAACAAACTCTTTTTGCATTCCCCATTGTTTGTCGCCTCGAAATTACCTTAAGTTTTGTATTTTCCAAATTAAAGCTTTGGATTCACGGCTGTTGTTTTTATATTCATAACAGGTAATATAGATGCTGTAGAAATACTAGGTCCGCTTGTTTCTTTTACCAATTCTGGTGATCGGATTCGCTTTTTTCGACCATATCTTTTATTGAGGGCATTCGCAAACATATGTTCACTATGAATAGGCGTTGATGGCTCAGTCTCAGAAGGTTCGTATGCATCTCTACTGTTATCAGTCAGTTCGGTTGTTGTTAAATCGCCTAATGGATTTTCATCAGCTAGCATGTCGTCTTCATAGCACAAACCATAGTACATATTTGTCGATGGAATTTGATCATCTATCAAATCACAATCATCTTTATTGTCAGTGGTTTCTATATCGGATGGTAAAGAAGTCATAAGTTCTTCGATTTCCTTATCAGTCATTTCTGAAATTTTGTAAGCTTGTCGAAACGCTAAAACATCTAAATAAAATACAGATGTATCAAATAAAATCTGGTTGGTGGATTGTTTTTACATACACGTAATTTCTTCAGAAATATTTATGAATATAAATGCAAATTTTCATTGTAATGCACAAGTTCGCCTACAGGCGGGTATTGCAAAATACATCGCCACAGTCCCCCAAAATAATTTTTTACTAAACCAACACGAAAATCTCAGAAAGCCAAAACTACTTAAACATCAATAATTTTTTCAACCTTCTAAACCGTCATAAAATATTTTTTATGATTATTTAAAATATGCGAACTAAAACGAACCAATTTTTAATCACTTTCTATCAAAACTTTGACTTCACCTCTTAGTTGTTGAACAAATGTGCATATTAGAACAACAAAAACCAACGCGTTATGATGAGAGTAAGAGAATAGTACATGAACAAGCGCAATTCATGATAATGTATGTTAAAGTACGCCTTGAGGCGGTTAGATGTATTACAGGGTTAAATAAGTGGGCATTAAGAATTTTGGTAGATTTAAGTTAAAACAATTACTCCGTTGAAAGCTATTTTCAAAGTTATTTTGAAAAAAGCTTTAAAATATCTTTAAATATCAATATCTCAAGTTGTTGGCGGTTGCAGGAATTTCTGAAGCCGCCGATTTTGAATTTGACGTCAGCCTTAGAAAATTCAAAATGTGGGATCTAGAGTGGAAACAATGAACGTGTAAAACCTCAAAAGTTAAGCACTTTTTAAAAGTTCAGCTATCTAAATTTATTTTGGACGTCTTAGGGACTATTCACACAGCGCGCATTGCGACTTTTATAAAATTCTGATATAAATAACAGATAAACTCAAAATATTTGTCCACCAAATAAGATTACTATAATGTTGCCCATCAAATTAAATTTAATTAAAAGGTTATCATTTTTCACGCGAATTTCGTTTTTTTCCAATTATGTGAAATAATTTTCGGGGCTAATTAAGTTAATTTGATTGGAAACATCGTACTTACCTTATAAATAAACAAAAATTTTGGATAGAAGTGTTTTTTATCATAAATTTATAAAAATTGTTTACTCACATTCGCAATTCGCGCTTGGTATGAATAGTCCCTTATACTCTTGAGCTTTCTGAAATTTTAGGTTGATTTCGTCCAAAAAATTTGAGGTTTTCCATGACTGGTTTGTAAACATAAAAGGTATATCATTCAAAAAATATAAAAAATTAATTTCATTTATTTTCTTTTCTACTTTGTTCTTGACGATAACGATAACCATAAATAATATGATTGTATCGGGTGAAATCAGTTCAAATTTTTCGGAAGCCAAAACGGTTCAAATTTTGGGAAAACATATTGGAGAAATATCATTTCTGATTAATATTTTGAATATTTGCATTCAACGTTTCTCACCAATTTTTGTTTATAAAACAGCAAGAGAGAGAGAGAGTAACCGGAAAACAATAAAAAAAATACTGAAACCGAAATTTTATGCTTTTATGGAAAGGAAAACAATTATTTTATTTACGTTGGTAAGCTTAATTTGCTGCTGCAGTGTGTGCTGATCGGTCCTGTTTGTAAAATGTTATGTCCGGGTTTAAGGAAATTTTAGTTTAAGACATGTAACAACAGTTATCACTCAGTCGTTCCTTGTGGTTTAAATGGTTTACCTTCCCTGACATAGTGGTCAAATAATCGCATGCACACACACACCAATTAAAAGCGCGGCAAATAATTAATTTTGGTAGGAGAATCATTCGATGGTTCCGTTCAACAACTAGAATGATCGATTGAGCGGGGATTGTTATTGTTTGAGTGATATACAAGCGAACATTTTTGGATGCTCGAGAGAGTTCAGACGAAAAAATATAAAAATTTCTTGTACGGTCGATAGCCAACTATCGCTGCCGTTACAGAATGGCGCCCCAAACTCAATGGCTTCCTTGTTCTATTCCCAATCCTATCCTATCCTTTTCCTTTTTGTGAATAATTCTACTAAGTCCTAAACGCAACTTTGTTCTTGATTTCAATTGAATTAGTTGTTAGATGGTTTTGACTTATTAGAATTATAACTTCTATTTTATCAATTATAATTCCTAATTTTTTTTTTTTATTTCTCATGTCTTTTGATTTGACTCGGTGATCGGATTATTTCTTGTTTTGACTATTGATTTTTAATGTTAGTTTGAAACCGGGTCTGATCAAATATCATGAGAATGGTTCATTTTGTATTCTCGCATCGACTACCACTGGAGTTCAGTGTTTGACGGCGATGTTAGTTAAGCAAATACGGAATGAAATCAACTGTAACCTTTAAACCTTAAGAAATGTCCCATCACAGATGCACCCTATTCAAGATTACATTGAATAGTAGAATCATCTTTTTAGTTATGGTACATTTTATCCCTTCGTTAGTTAATCCTTCCATTTACCTTCCCTTTATTCCTTAGGGCCTATTCCTTAGGCTGTGATTGCAGCTACCACTTCATCATCAGAATTTAAAGTCATCCAGACTTGTTTGCTTTTATTAATCTAAACAATACTATTTTTTTTTTTTAATATACAAAATTTTTTTTTCAGTTATTCTACTGAATTGAATAGGTATTGTGTGTGTGTTTGATTTTTTTTGCGAGAGGTGTTTAAATTATTTCAATCTACATCAAATTTTTCTAGAACGAATTTAAGTACTCTGTACTTAAACAACTCAATTTAATTTTTGAATTAAAAATCTTAGGTTGAGGTTTTTTTTCTTTCTCTAACGAGAAGTTAACAAAGTTTCCCAAAAGTTGAAAGATTTGTATGAGCTTATTACAACAGCAGTGCAAGATAATGCCAGTGAAGATCTAATAAAAGAAAATTCACGTTTATTACACGTCCTCAGTCGTTTAACCCGGTTGAGCAAATCAAAATCCGTAGCTTCCGCAGTCGCAGAGACTTTAACTAAAACAACCCAGTTACTAGAATTTATAAATGCAATATTAACATCCGATAAACAACTCAATGAAAGTGCCACACAATTAAACAACATACAGTTAAGTAATGCAGATGAAGAAGGTGATAATTCAGAGGAAGAATCAGCAACAAGCGAATCTGGAGATTCTAAAATTTATTCTCTCAATGAACGCCGTAATACGATCATGAATGAACCTAGTTCCAACATAATTGTGTTTAATCAACCTGCAATGTCGAGCGACGCAAATCAACAGTTGAATAGTACTCCTACTAAGTTGCAACCACAGATCCAAAATGTTCCGTATAATCAGCCAGATCCGAATCATTTTAACGAGCATAGAGCAATACCAAAATCCAGTGGCAAATTTATCACAACGTCCACCTATGTTGTTTAACGTTCCTCCACCACCACTATATAATGCTGGAAGGTCTCTCTCGAAATGGGGTATTCATTTTGATGGTTCGCCTTCGGGGATACATATTAAGAGGTTTCTTGTTAGGGTCGAACATCTTGCAAAATCAGAAGGAATTTCAGAATTTCGGTTAGTCAATGATTTGCATTACGTTCTTCGGGGTACAGATGTCGAATGGTATTGGACAATGATTGAGCGAAATAAAGATATTTCTTGGTCTGCTCTTAAATCTGATTTGGAAAAGCGTTTCCAAGACTGTCGGTCAGACTTCGATATTCGTCATCAAATTGATTCCAGAAAACAGAGACCACGTGATAGTTTCTACGAGTTTTTTAATGATCTGATCTCTCTTTCTTTTCAATTAGAGATTCCATTAACTGATTTCGAGCTTATGCAATTCACTAATGTTAATGAGTTGGTTCGTCGTTGTGTAGCCCACGAAGACACTTGGGATAAAACCGGCTTTATTCCCGAATTATTGTGCCACCAAAAGCGCTATGTAAATGAATTAAATAATCCAGGAGCTTCGCTTCAAAATGAAATGATTAACGATCAAGTAGCAGCTCTTCATTTAGGTAAAATCAACACCCAAAACAAATGTCAAACCTGTTGCTAAACCTGTTCTACCAACACCTCAAATTTTTTATTGGAATTGCTTACAACCAAGGCATTTTTACCAGGACTGTCCTATGCCTATCTATGAAACATTTTGTTTCGGATGTGCCAAGAAAGGTTACATCAAACCTGAATGTCCAAATTGTCGTCAAAAGGCGGGAAACTTGTACGCGGGGATTCGAACACCGAATTTACAAGCCCCCAAGATGGAGAAAGTTATGATGGACTCAGTGAGCAACACGGATCCAGAGTTCTACGAAATACTTCGTCATCCAAAAGTAGCGAAACTTACCACCAAATATAACTCTACAAATCGTCACTTAGCTCGAATTAGTAAATATTGGAAATTGAAAAGATTGATGCGAAGAAACATAAACGAATCAATTATAACCGAGGATTTTGATGGTCGACCATATGCTGAAGTACAAATCAATGGGAAAACGTTTTCAGGACTGCTGGATAGCGGTGCAAACATCTCAATATTAGGCAAAGGATGCGAAAATCTTTTAAATGATCCAAATTTTAAATTTTATTCCTTTCCATCCACTGTCAAAACTGCAAACGGTCATGTCGAAACCATCCTTGGCTATGTAAAGGTTCCTGTATCTCTTGCGGGAAAAACTAGCATCGTTACTTTGCATTTAGCACCTAATTTAACACAACAACTTTATTTAGGTATTGATTTTTGGCGTTTATTCGATCTCAAGATTTATTTATCCCCCGTTTCTTCAATACATCATTCACAAAATCAAAATCCTAATAAAACTTTGAAATTTAATTCCAAAATAGCTGCTGAAGAACTAGATGTGGAAAATGAATCCCAGGATAATGCTTCTGCTCAACATTTATTGAATGTAGAACAGAAACAAATTCTAAAACAAACAATCTTGAAGTTTCAGTCATCAGAAATTCTAGGACTGGGCCGAACAACATTTCTAAATCATACAATTGACGTTGGAAACGCTAAGCCTGTGAAACAGCGGCATTATCCTGTATCACCTGCGGTTGAGGCTGGGATGTATTAGGAGCTGGACCGTATGTTATCGTTAGGGTTGATAGAGGAGAGTGTCAGTTCATGGTGTTCACCGATTGCTATGGTGCGCAAGTCGAATGGCACGGTCCGATTGTGTCTTGACGCTAGGAAAGTCAACGAGGTTACTGTGAAGGACGCCTATCCTTTATCTATCATCGGCGGACTGCTGGGGCGTCTCGATAAGACCAGATTTATCTCTAGTCTCGATTTGAAGGACGCTTTCTGGCAGATCCCGCTCGATGAAGATTCAAGGAATAAGACTGCCTTCGCTGTGCCTGGGCGACCCCTATATCAATTCACAGCCATGCCATTCGGCCTCTGCAACGTACCACAAGCAATGTGCCGTCTAATGCATCGTGTGATAGCCCATGAACTGCACTCTCAAATATTCGTCTACTTGGACGAGTGGCTGATTTACTGAAGCGTGCAAATTTAACAATAAATATCGATAAAAGTAAATTTTTCCTTAAGGAAATTAAATACTTGGAGCATATTGTTGGCGACGGCGTATTCAAAGTGGATCCCGCAAAAGTGGCGGCTATTAAGGATTATCCTCGTTCAAAAACTGTTCGTCAAGTCCGGAGATTTTTAGGTGTCACAGGCTGGTATCGCCGATTTTTATCTCGATATGCAGAAATCGTTGAACCGCTTACCAACCTGTTGAGGAAAAACAAAAAGTTCCTGTGGACAACTGAAGTAGATAAATCATTTGAATGTTTGAAATCTGCACTATGCACATCTTCAGTTCTCTGTAATGCGAACTATGCGCAACCGTTTTTTATATAGTGCGATGCGTCAACCACGGGTGTGGGGAGCGTCTTATTCCAGAGGTCATCCAGCGGCGAAGAGCGCCCCGTTGCATACTTTTCGAAGAAACTCAATGCGGCGCAAAGTAATTATAGTGTTACAGAACTTGAATGCCTTGCTGCCGTATTGCGTGTCAAGAAATTTAGGCAATACGTAGAAGAATATCCTTTTACCATAATCACGGATCACGCTAGTTTGAAGTGGTTAATGGAACAGAGGGATCTTTCTGGGTGCCTCGCTCGCTGGAGCCTCCAATTGCAAGGGTTCAATTTTTCTATTGAATACCGGAAAGGAAAGGAAAATTGTGTACCAGATGCCCTTTCGCGCCTTCATGGTGACGAGTTGTACCTTGATGAACTTAACTGAGTGACAATGGAAAACAATTCATGTCAAAATTACTTGCGGATTTGTTGGGTAAATACAGAGTGCTTCATAGATTTACGCCTAAATATCACCCACAGGCAAACGCGTCTGAAAGGGTCAATCGTTCAGTTATTGCAGGAATTCGAGCATACATCAACGAAACACACAGCGATTGGGACAGACATCTCCATTCCATCGGATCAGTTATACGTAACGTAGTGCATGACACTACGAACGAATCTCTCCACTTTGTGATATTTGGCAAACATTATATCGGTCATGGAGCAGATTATAAGTTAATCAGACAACTTCAAGGGTTGGGTAACATTAATCTGGACTTGACAAATGCAGATCGTCTAACGCAAGTACAAAAAAATATTTTAGACCTCATGAAGAAATCTTATTAGCACAATTCCAAGCGTTATAATTTAAGAAGCCGAGATAGACAACTAAACCCCGTCCAAGTCGTGTTTGTTAGAAATATGGTTCAGAGTGATGCACTAAATAAAATATCAGCTAAACTTAATCCAAAATTTAGGAAATGCACTATCTACCGACGCATTGACAATGCAGCATACGAAGTACATGACGGAAACGGTAAAAGTCTAGGAATTTACCATGCAAAGGATATTCGTGTCTAAACTTAATTGATTGTACATATATTAATCGTGTTGTTACTAATGAATTGCTATTATTCTCAAACATTTTCGATATATGTATGTTTAATTACCATTTACCTATTTTATGATTTACCATCCCATAACTAATCTAGAATGATGAATTCTGTTAGAAAAACATTGTTTATGTCTTTTATTTCTTGCCCGGCTTGTTGAGACTATCTCAAGGGTGTAGGTCGTCCCAAGAATTGTAACAACAGTTATCTCTCAGTCGTTCCTTGTGATTTAAATGGTTTAACTTCCCTGACATAGTGGTCAAATAATCGCATGCACACACACACCAATTGATTTTGGTAGGAGAATCATTCGATGGTTCCGTTCAACAACTAGAATGATCGATTGGGCGGGGATTGTTATTGTTTGGGTGATATATAAGCGAACATTTTTGGATGCTCGAGAGAGTTCAGACAAAAAAATATAAAAATTTCTTGTACGGTCGATAGCCAACTATCGCTGCCGTTACAGACAGTCTACCGAGAAAACAAATAAACCAAATCGATGGACTCGAGCAAAATTGCTTATTTTGTTAGTACGCTACAATATGCATATTTTTATTCTTTATACTATATATTGTACAATTTTTGTATCTTTATATCAGTATAATAGTTAACTATGCCAAAAGTTATCACTTAAATGCCTTGTAAAGAGAAGCTGTGATGTATCTCGTACATAATGGCTTTCTGAAATAAACCTTCTGAAAATTATTATTTAATTATTTCCGCGACATTTTCGCCACGAAATTAATTCTTTCTTAATACGATTTAATTCCGTGACATCAATTTTTAAAAATCGGAATTAACTCCGTGCGAATTTAATTAATAATATTCTTTCTAATTAAAAGTTCGGTCTACTCTTCAGATAGCTACGACCACACTACAATTCTAACTTCATACAATAAGTATGATGCAACATCGTACTGATTGAGCGAATTATATTCACTAAATCAAAAACTCAAGGAAAACCCTCATTTCGGTGTGTGGTGTTGTGAATGCCATTATTGTTAATATATTTTGTCTATAAAAAGCCGAAAGAATCTTATTGATTTTAATACACCCAAACTTCTCATTCGAATTTAATTAATTTTTTAAACAAAGTTTAGTTGTAATTATGAATTAAGTTTTAATCCGCCGTTTTTGTAATCTAATATGTTTTTCATATAGGAGTTTTGTGCGTTTTTAAAATAAAATTTATTTATCTCGAGCTTTGATGTCTTTTTATTATCATGTGATTTAAATTTGCGGCAGCAAACTAATTGTGTTCATTGTGATCACTGATTCACGCATATTACTATTCCTTTTCTGTAGTTATTCTCTCATCTTTCATTTTTTTATAGCAATGTACGTCGAGAAGATCCTGATGCGCCAGATACGCATTTACGACTGTAAGGCTTAAATACTATCTAGGCACAAGTCGTATTCAGTTCGTCAGTGAAAATAAGGGAAAACTCCTACTTTTCACGTTTTTTGTTGAAAAATAAATTGTTTTATTGTTTTATCGACATTGTAGTTAAACAAGCATTTAATGAAATATATTTTTATTTGCATTGCTTGAGCATTACATTTTTTTACTAACATTATTTGCAATATAGCAAAAATGAAAAGCGTAAATAAATCGTAAAGCTTATGGCATTGCAAGAAGGGAGCTAGAAAATATTTGTTTTGTCAGAATAAATTGAACAATAAAAGTCTAGAATCGTATAAAAATTCTATTTTATTGAGATTATATTTTGAAAACAAATAAATCAATTTTTCAATGGTGGATTTATTTTTCATTTAGTTTGATCAAAACATTTAGAACAGTTTACAAACTTTTAACGAAAACTGAGATGGATAATAAAGATTTACGAATTGTTTTTTTATCACGTGAAACATTGTATGAAATGAAATTCTATGGCCGGCTTCGGGATACGAACTATTTAGAACTGCGAAATGTTGAACAGCAATTTCTACTGCATTTCCATTTTTTAATCGCACGTACCTATAATAAGTCGTCGCGGTAATTTTCACAGTTCACATCTCTCAAAAACTCAATTTACTTGAACGCATACTTAATATATTCGGTTTGGAACTTTTTATTTTTAATGTCACATTAACAACAGAGGATAGATTTCCTGGCCACCTTTAAATATTTTAGGAAATGGGTGGATCTTACGGTATGTGGCTGCAGATCAAGAAACAAGATATTTTTCAATTGTGTATTATAACTTCCTCAAACATGAAATTTTTTAACATGGTTTAACATAAATCTCGATTTCCGTATTTTTGTTACTTGTCCAAAAATTATTCGGCTTTTGTTGTTGGAAAATTGTGATAATTTTTTATTATAATCTTATTTTATCGGTTTGAAATTTTTCACACAAGTGTGTCTTTCACAAATCAACGAAAAGTTTAGGTGTACTAGATAAAGTATAGGCATACATAAAACATTTAAAACTACCAGAACTAGGCTATATTTTCATAAATAGTCAAGCTTTCCGGAACGACTTTTGTTATTAAGTTAATATTTTGTTATTAAACAAATCATCGTTCATTAATTTGTTCAGCATGGTCCAACCCTTTCAGGACATGCTGAACAAATTATGTAATGAACGATGTGTAAAACGCTAGACATGTTGAAATTGCTTCCACCATAAAGAGGGTTATGACATTATCGGACACATTTTTGAAAATTGTCGAAATGGTTGAAAGTAGCTCTTTAACAATTTTCAAAAATTTCCCGAACATGCCCAACCCTTTTTATTTCAATATCGTAAATTGGGTCGGAAAGCGTTATCTATCCAATTTATTAACATATAGGCCCACACGTGGAGACATCTATGAAATTAATGTAAAATTGCCATAGTGCAATTTTCAAATATTTCAACATGCTTAGACTTTTAAAGCATCTGTCCACTTTGTGTAAATAAAAGCCATCATCTGGTAACATCTCTAAAATTAAGGGAATGGCCGTAGTGTTACAGCAATTCAACAGGTTTAGTCTTTTACACTATTTTCAGAAATTTGTCGAACATCCCAACCTTTTTATCTTAATAACAAACATTGTTTCGAAAAGTTATTTATTTTAACAAAATATAGGCCATTCCTGGTAAAATATATTTAAATTTATGAGAGATGACCACAGTTTAGCAGCAATTTCTAGTTGTTTAATTTTTTACAAAATTTTCAAAAATTTGCTGAACAATTTTCAAAAATTTGTTGCCAGGAGACGCATAGCTTCTCAAAGGATTGTGACATAAAAATTATGTCATCTAAGTATATATACAAATATTTTGGGCTCCAGATCGTAACCATGTACCTTGTCCAATAATATGGCGACTGTCTGAGGAGCGTTACATAAACTAAACGGAATTGTTTTGTACAGGTAAAGCCCACGTCCCGGAACTAAGTTAATATCTAGTTGTATTTGTCAAAAGGCGGAACTCAACACTCTATATTTAATAGATACTTCGTCCCATCTCTCATGTAAATTTCCTAGTATTCAGTTTATGTACGGCAGAGAATAGGTGTCTTTGATTACTGCATTGGGTAAAGATTATTTTCCTTCGAATCAGGAAAACTTTGGTCAAATTTGGGTTTTAAGATTTGGGACCATACACAATCAGAAATTCACCCCTTAGCTTCGTTCTGAGTCTCCTTCTCGTTTGCGAATAATCCTAGACTCATTAGAGCTACTGCTCCGTTTCCCGACAGTGGTGATGCTCTATTTGAACCTTGGGTCGCATTCTGGATCGGAGACTTATAGCTTTTGAGATACACCTTTGCTGTTACTCCTTGTTTACTGCAACACCAGCAGTACATCTTTTGTTTTGGCCTGTTATAGTCAAAGTGCTTATGTCCAAACATGTTAAAATTCCAGCACAATACGCTACCTTGGCTTCTTCTCTTGGTTGTATTTGCAATGAGTTGAGTTGTGCCCTCCGAGCTTCCATTACTTTCGCCTCGTCAATCTGTTATCTGTTAATGCTTTTAGTTATTCCAAAGATACAATATTGACAATTGCTAGAGTGACATAATTTTGTAGCAACATATGACGTTGAACATTGGATGTACACACTGAAAGAGCACCTCCACGTCGCTCATGTATGTAGCAAAAGATTTCTTTGATCCTTACAAACGCGATTGAACTTCCTCTCAGATTCCAACTACTAGCTCAGCATAATTTCTGAACACCGTGTAATTTTTCCGATTCCATGTGAGAGCTCACCGTCTAAGCAGATAAAATATTAAATTGAATTGGTGACCTGTAATGGTGTTCTTGGCTCTAGCATGGAGATCAACCTGCAGAAAGGTCTGTCAGAAAGATTCCTCATCTCCACTAATCTTCCATGTCTTTATCGCGATGCTCTCGGATGTGGGTGAGAAATTGAAATTTCGAGAGGCATTCATATCGTTAATGCCAATTTCACTCCGAATTGCAAATCTGTGGCATCCATTGCCCCATTAGCTCTGATGCGACCTTCAGGTAGCTTGTATCGTGGCTCTCTTCTTCTTCATTTCATCAAGATTGAAATCTACTTGGTTTTTACAGACTCTAGTACCACCAGCTGCGTTCAATCCACTGGGTCCTGGGCCATTTTGGTTGATTTCCAGTGATATTTTGGTTCGCTAGCCCTTTTCGGTGAACAGCATCTTCCTGTTTCTTGAACAAAGCTAATTTAGCGTTTATCTTAACCAGATTTTCAATTCATACCCCAAGCTATCATCTTCTAAATGGTTAGGTCTAATTATTGATTTTTCCATATATGTATCTGATATTTTGACTGTGTGGGGGTATCTACTTAGTGAGATGTGATAGAAGTAAAAATAAATTATCGATTAATAGACTTTACCCACTATCAGCTGTGGTTTCGGCTTGCCACTATTTCTGCGGAATGCTTAAAGAGACCGTGACCGGTTTTCGTTTGAACAACTCAGTGTTGCCTGATGCACGTTTACAATATTTTTGAAAATCTCACAAAATCTAGTAATTTGTATGCCAAAGTAATTATAGGATGCAAAATTGTTTTTGGAAAATATGGCCAAATTTAATTTCCCCCACTAACCACCAAAACCGTTATGAAACCACCCCGACTGGGCCTCGTACGGATTTTAAAATAATACATTTTCGAGTACAGGCCTCTGGAATACTGATTTTGTAGATGGCATTTTGTAATGCTGGATTACGCACCCAACCCGTTGACCCATTTATATTCAGACACGAAGGATTTTGATAAAGATTTATATTGAAATAATCTTCGTTTCAAGACAGAATATTAAATAATGAAAACATTTTTCTGGGAATCAATTGAAAATTCACAAATTTATTCTAAGAAAGAAAACAACAAAAAACATTTCGATGTCCCTAATTCCGAAACAAGTTTGATAATTAAAAAAGTTCCTTTAACACATTTCCAATTATACACAGATCAGTGATTCCGATTATTATCGAAAAATTGATTACATATTCCTTTATTTATTTATACATCGCCATATTGAATTTTTTATAATACAACGATTAGAGCCTTTCAACACAAAAATATAACATATGGCCTTGTCGATATGACGTATTGACATAGTATATTTTGGTTTCAAATATTTTCTAAATTAACCTGAATAAATAATTTTGTTGGACAGTACATACCGCATAATAAGCGCACTATAGTTAATTATTTTACCTATAAACTAATATTAGCTTTAAATTAGTAATGTTATTTTAGTGTATCGTACAAATAAAAGGTAGATTTTTTATTTAGTTGTGTATTTTTAGAAATACATACATAGTTATTTTGAAATATAGTTTTCTATTGCTGTATACGCGTGCTCGTTTTTTTGTTGTGATTATGATTTATGAATAAATTTTGTTTTGTTGTAGGATAGGTCGGAATTTACCATTTAAACATAATAACATGTTGTTTATAGGTTATGAGCTTAGTAAATTATTTAAAAAAAAAAAATTTGTGACGTGTTTATTTCTACATAAGTAAAATTTAATATTTATGTATGTATGTACATGTATAATGCTAATGTATTAGCTGGATGAATGAATCGGTTTAACCTCCGAAAACCATTTAATTTCCACCCATACTTCAAAAATGTATAATTATGTACAAAACCGCTGTTTGAACTTTTTGTATACAGGGTGTCCCAGTTATTTGGATGCCTTGAATTCATCAGCTGAGTTTTCAACCAAAAAAGGCTTATAAGGCTTATTCCTTACACAATGCATTCTATTTCAAAGCGCGGAAAACTACTATTCCAAAATTAATCAAATAACCGTCCAATAATCGGGAATCAATTGATAATAAAATGCTAATAATAGTTTTACTCTTGAGGATAAAGGTTGCGGCACGTTTACGTTGCCTCAAAGAAACTTCAATAGCTGCACGATTTACAGTAACCTCATCAGACAACAATTTAAAAGCCATGTTATAAGGCCATATGCTCTTTTTTGCAAGATCTCTAATATTGATTTAGTTTATTTGATGCACCACCACTCCATATCGAGTTTAGGTAAACTAAACGCGAGAGAATGTGGGCATTATACAAAAGCACTAAAGATTTCTTGGGAAATATATTTCTGATCCTTTATATAGCGAATATACCGGGCGATTTTTTTAACCTGATACACTCAAATATCTCGGAAAACAAGCACTCTATGAAAAAAATGGTAGAGATCAAAATTTAATTATTCCGCGGGGGAAATACATTAGTGTTAAAATTAGAACCCCCTCCCCCCTCCTTGTAGGTGGGGCGGGGGGTAACTTTGAAACTAAGATAGGAATCCCTATTTTTTATTGCAGATTGGGATTCTACGGCTAAACATACGTAGGATTTAACTGAAACATTTTTTTCGATTCATGATAGATGGCGCTGTAATTGACGATATTCAATTTTTTTTATTTCTCACTGAGAACCTACGCAAACGATTCTGCCATACGTCCACAATAAAAATACCATGGTTTCGTTGTAAATTCACGAAGTTAGTCTTAAACAATTTATTCATTTTGCAAATTTCGAATAATTGGGAAAAGGGTGCTTGATTTACATGAGTCCCCTTGCCTCATCATCTTTCAATTAAATTAAGTGGTCAAAATGATGGCCTTCGACTTCAATGCACTTATTAATCCGCATTTCAAATGACTGTACACAACTGAGGAGTGTGTCTGCTTGAATGTCAGCACACGCATTTCTGATTCGCTCAATCATATTCTCACGTGTTGTTGGTTTTTGTTTGTAAACTTGGTCTTTGAGATAGCCCCACAAAATAAAATCTGGCGAAGTAACATCTGGTGATCTGGCAGGCCAATTTACCGGACCAGCTCTCCCGATCCACCGACCATTGAAATCACGATCAAGTACTACACGTGCTACCAACGAATGGTGTGCGCACTTCTAAGCTCAAGTTTTCAAATAATGTTGGCAGTTCATTTTCTAAAATATCTCGGTATATTTGACCATTCAAGTTGCCTTCAATAATGTGGGGGCCGACGAGTTTGTTGCCAATTATTCCACACCACACATTGACAGTCCAAGGACGCTGATGTTCAACTTGGCGAAACCAGTGCGGATTTTCAATAGTCCAGTAATGCATGTTGTGGCGATTAAGCGTTCCATGGTTGGTAAAAGACGACTCGTCGGAGAACAATACGTATTGAAAAAAATTTGGGTTTTGCTGTATTTGTTCACGTGCCCACTGACAAAAAGTTACCCGATTTTGGAAATCAACGCCATGAAGATCTTGGGGTAAAGACACATGATACGGATGATACTTATGACGTTTTAAACTTTTCCAAACACTGGTCTGGGACAATCCGGAATCGCTAGCTATTTCTCGTGTACTAATATGATTATTATGAGCTACTGCAGCCAATACATCAATTTCATTATTTTCTTCGGTGACTGTTGCTGGATGAGTCCTTTTTTCGGTTGAACACTTCCATCAACGATAAATTGTTTGACAGTACGCTGAAATGACGCACGTGACCGAATCCTATCAGGAAAACGCGAAGCGTAGAGAATGACAGCATTATCAAGACTCCGGCCAGCTTCTTCATAAACCAGAATCATTTCAATTTTCTCTTGTACAGTTAGATACACCATTCTGAAGTAGTATTGATAGTTTGACACAGGTATTGTTGTTTCCGAAATAATCTTCGGACTGAATCGGTATTTTTAAAACAAAATACAAACAAATTCATTAATTTGAAAGCTGATTTAAGCGCATATTCCTGGGTTAATTGTTTAAGACTAACTTCATGTATTTACAACGAAACCATGGTATTTTTATTGCAGACGTCTTGCAGAATCGTTTGCGTAGGTTCTCAGTAGGAGAAACTGAAAAAAATTGAATATCGTCAATTACAGCGCCATCTATCATGAATCGAAAAAATGTTTCAGCCAAATTCTACGTATTTTTAGCCATAGAATCCGAATCTTCAATAAAAAATAGGGGTTCCTAACTTAGTTTCAAAGTTACATTTTATTATATTTATTTCATTTTAATTTTGTCTTTTACATAAAGGGCATACATAAGTATATCATAAATTATGCCCTTTTAATAAAATCATAGAATATAAAACGTTTTGATTATCTCAACTTAAATCTTTTATTTTAGTGTACACATCGGTTTTAGGAGGTTTTAATTTGTAATTTTAAATTCATTTCTTTAAATACCGATGAATATTTTGATATAGAAATTTGTTTGTTGTGGGATTCCATGTAAAGTTTATACTTCAGTGTTAAAGTTAAGTCAGCACTTAAATATTTTTTGAACTATATCGCCGCGTGTATAGTGACTTTCATACGCTGGAAACTGATTTATGTGGTTCTTAATTTCATTAATCACTTTTTCGGAACATGTACGAGCATTCGAATGCCTCCCGCGTAGATCTGTGTTAATTATTGCTCCATCCATGAAGAGTTTATTGATAATATTTCGAATAAATTTTGGGGTCGCTCCCAATTAAACAGGACTTACAAATATTGATGCCGTGTCCATTAATTTTGACGAAGTATTTACATGAGAACCGGTGTTGTTTTGCTGACGTAGAATCCAGTTTCATTGTTTTTTTTTTTTTGGGTTATTTGAATAAAACCAGCAACAAATGCAACTCTTTTATTGTAGTCACCCAGAGCGCAATATTTTGTGAACAGGTTTGTCTGATGTTCTATATTTATTCTTGATTCACACTTGTTTTGGCAGGAAGTTAACTCAGTGAAGCGACGATTTGGTACTGGCACGCCTTTCGAGCTCATATAAGCTTTCCCAATATTTTTATTGTTTTTTTTTTAATTTTTCGAGAGTTAGATGGTTGTTTGGATGTTACATTCTCAAGATTGTTTAAATTAGCCTCTAACTGCTCTGCCATAAGTTCTATATCGGAATCACTACTCTCGGCTAATCGACACAGATTAAATTCAAGATCCTTAGTCGTAACCATCAAAATCACCTTTCAAATTATTAATTTCGTCTGCATCTAAGGTTTTGTCATTAGAATGTTCTGCAGATTTTATAATTGAATCACCATGTGATATATCGTCATTTGTTTCATTTGGGCAGTTTTCTTGCAAAATCTGGTCATAGTCTCATCACCTATGCCTATTAAAAATAAAATTCATTAATTAATTAATAATTAATTAATTTGCTCACAATAAAGAAGAATTTATAAATCTTACCATTATCATTTAGCATCATAAAAGACTTTTGTTTCATTTTGCCGATAATTTTTGAATTTGTATTTAAATTAAGTATTCCTGTTAAATAAAATTAATCAATTGTGATACCGAGAGAATCATAATAGATTTCTCATTACTACTTACGATAACATTGGAATGGACAGTTTATATGTTTTTGTTGTTTTATATTTTTTTGTGTTGATAGTAATAAGAAATCTATTATGAATGTCTATATGCTGATACACTTTTCTAACGTTAAATAACCTTAAATAATATTATTAATTTATTCAGTTACCTACTTCAAATTTTATAATAATATACGTACCAGCAGATCCTGCAACATTAAGTTTGTTTTTGTCCATTGATGCAGCCATTTCCACCATTTTTTTGGCACCTTTAGAAGACATCTTTAAATTGAACTTGACATACACACTTACTAAAATGCATTAACTGGAGTTAAATTTTTGAAACTGAAACAAAAAAAAATTACAAATGTTCCCAAGTCCTCACTGTATGCATTTCATCCTATAAGCATTAATCCCTATATGCGTTCCTATATGATCTAGACTAAAAATGTAGAAATCTTACGAAAGTTCCATCCTCTAAGGCTTCTACAAAGACAGTTATTGCAATTTAAAAAACGCGAAACGGTACAATTGTACCTATGCCGCCTGACGAGGGTTAATCATATATGAAACTGTTTTAACATTTCACACAAAGGAATAACTCAATTGAAAAGGAATTATAAAATATGAAAACATTTTACAAACAGGCATAACTTTTGAAATTTCCAGTTGTGCCCTTCAGTAAAATTTATACTTACCGTTGGTTTGAAATCTACATAAGGTATTTAAATTCAAATAGTTAATTTTTGTAAAACGAACTATCTCGAAATGTGCCCTTATGTAACATGCAAAGCAATAATCACTCTATTATCACTTTCAATAAATACTGTTTATTCATTTAATACTCAAAGCCGAAAAAAAATTTCTATATTAAATCGAGTGCATAGATTTCGAATTTTATATAATTTAAAGAAGGGCATAACTCGAGAAATGCCCCTTTGATTTGTGACCACAGATAAATAAACATGCACAGTACTGTTTCTTCTCAAAGCTTCCGCTGAAATAGTCAGTAAAGTTAAAACACCCAGCGGTGGTGTTAGATTTCCTAATAAACCCATATTGATGTTCATATATTAAATATTTAATAATAGAAAATGTTCCAACCTTGCTAGGAGTACCTTTTCAAAGATTTTTGGTATTGTGATCAGTATAGAAATAGGACGGTAATTATTTAGATCCATTTAACTACCTGATTTGTGTATTGGTACTACTTTTGAATATTTAAAACAATGCCGAAAAGTGCATTCATTGAAAGTGTCATTAATAAGTCTGGCAAGGACTGGTGTTATAATATTAGAAGTATATTTAAGAACTTTAGCAGATATTTGATTTAACCCGGAAGCTGCAATATCAAAAACAAATGGATATTGTACATCTTATTTAATATATTCGAAATGTATAAGCAGCGGGTTCCTTGAAATGTTTCGTAACATTATAGGGGATATTAGCAAAATATATATTGAAAAACTTTGCAACCCTTTTATTGGTTTGGAGGACACCATTTTCTAAAATACAAAATTGCTTTAGGATATCAGAATCCTTATTAAATATTACTCTGGGAAGTTCACGCCATAATTCTTTTGGTTTATCTATAGATTTTTCAATTGAATCTTGATGGCTAATTCTTTTGTTATATTTTATCAGCTTTACAACAGTTTTACAAAGATGTTTATGTCGATTGATAATATATTTGTCATATGGATAGTTAGTTTTATATCGACAGAATCGATCACGTTCCTTTATTAGCGTTTTAATTTTAGTCGTGTTACATGGGACATAGCCACTTTGTTTCTTTTTTTGAACTTCCCTTGTACTCCGCAACACGATTCCCCTTAATGCAGTGACAAAATTATTTATATTATTTGCATTTAAAACGTCTTTCCAGATAGCATCCGAAAAGATATTGTCGTAGCAGATAAAATTGAAAGTGGAAGAAATTGGATTTTATTCATTTTCTTTATTTGAAGAAACAATGCAAACATCCATGCTTAGAGGTAATTGTACCAAATCAGTTATTACATTATTAATGATTGTACTGATACCATTACGTGTTCTTGTTGCATACTTCTTATCAATTTTATTAACAATAACATAGCCTAAGACCTGTACAAGTCCCATATAATTCAAAGTATCGGTATCATCCAAATCCAACAAATTAATATTGAAATCACCTACGATTATGCTTCGCGAATAACTTTTCAAATAACTTTCAAATGATTCGAAAAGTTTGTAAATTATTTTTCGGAGACCTATAAATGGAAATAATATTTATATTCCTATTCATGAGTTTTATCCCCAAGACCTAACAATAATGAAAATCATCACTGAACAATTTAGCCTGAACTACATCGAAATGTGGAATAAATGGAATATTTCATTTGACGTTTTGCAATTATGTTTGATGTACAATTTAAATGATTAACTTGAATTAAATCGTACATATTATGGAAAATTAAATTATTAATTATGATACATTTAATTGTTTAAGGCGTAAAATAATAAATTTTTGCAAAAAATATTTTCAGTTTCATTACACGATAATAGTTTTAAATAGAGCTTGACGGATACAAAAAATCCCAGTTTATATTTTTTAAGATAATTAAAATTAATATTACATTGTGTGTTTTCACGTACACATTAATTGCAACTTCAATTAATTATAGTGAAACTATTTATTTTACCATTTATTCCAATCTGCACCCTGAGTCTCTAAAAAATAAGATAATGTGTAGACATGTAAACTTGTAAAAAGCAATGCCTACTTTTATGAGTTTGTAATTTTTCAACTACTAAAATAATATTGAAAATGTCATAAAAGTAAGCTTCGCTTTTTACATGATCTTATTTTTTAGAGAATCAGGGTGCTGTTCTTTTATTATATTACGTACGAAATATTCGGAGGTCACGTGATCACTATTTTATTCCTTATGTTCTTTCTGTGGAATGAATAAAAGAAAACACCCATTATGTTAATTTTTAGAGAATCAGCACCCTCAGGCACAGTTAGAAAATGCTTCATTTCATGTAACGAGTGAGATATTTGCGAAACGAGTGAAGCGATCTGCACAAAATCTCACAAGTTACAAAAAAAGATATTTCCTAACGTGTTACATACAACATGTTTATTTAATTTTGTTATAAACAGTAAATTATTGAATTTTGAGAAAAGAAAGTCTTTGGATAGTTAAACTCCAAATTAATTTTAAAATTTTTTGAAAATCAAGTAGGCACCAACTAGTATTGTAATGAGTATTTCCTCACTAGCTAGCTATGAAATATTCCTCATTTCCTGTTATGAAAAATATATCATTTCACAACCTACAACGATTTTAAAAAATCGTATTTTTGTAACCAAATTGGAAAATAGTACATTGTATCATCAGGATTAAAAGTGATACTTTGTTTGTCTAGCAATTATATTCGCATGCGAGGCGAAGCGCAGCGTAGCCGAGAAAGTTCAAAGATTGCGAGTCAAACACACTTTTAATCCGAATTCACCGAAGAAAATTCATTGCGTACACTAAGTCTTGGTTTCGACCGCAAATCTCGTTGTAATTTTAACAACGGGAAATATTTTTTTGTATGGTTGTGTGGGTATTTCGTTTGGATATGTATTTCTACCTTTTGACGTTTGATAAAATTTTGAAACTGGTTGTAAAGAAATGACAAGTTTAAGGTTGAGTAGAATTGCTGCTTGAAAAATGATTGAAATTCACACGAAGAAAGAGATTGTGTCAAGGACGTGATGTTCGACTATATTCTGAATTTATAATTTCAAAATTTATTAGAATACTTTTGATTTTAAAAATGTACATCTATAATTAGGTAATATTTTATTTCTAATTTTGAGCCGCCATTTTGGCATATATGCATTTGGCATCATCAGCCGCCATGTTGGCATTTTGTAATATTTTCGATCTAGGCATTTGGGTAATCACCACAAATTTTGGCGCACAGCTCGCCAAAATTCGATTTTATTATCACGAATCACATTTTATCTGTTACAGATAAAACCTGTTCAAAATAGACAAATAATATTCTGCATGTCGTATTAATCAAAACATTCAATAAACGTCAAAATAAAAATGTATGTATTGACAATATAGGGTGGTTCAATAATTTCGTAGGGGAAATTTTTTATTTTAGTACTAATGTAAAAATAACAATCAAAAAACATCTAGGCATTAGTACTTTTTGGTTGTTATTTTGAATGTTTTTTTTATTTGTGAATGTTACAAAATTTGGGTCGACACACATTTTTTTTTTGTATATGTATACTATCCGTGTGAAGAGCATTGCAAAAACAACAAGGAGCTTTTCTGCCGAACGTACACTAATTATAAGTACAAATTACACGCATTTAAAATTTCTAGATTGAAAATTTTATTGAAATATTTTGTATATCTAAGTAGGCCTTGACTTTTTTTCATTTCTGTATTACCAGGTTATGATGTGTCAATTTCTTTTAATATTGAAAACAGTATTAAAAGAACATTCACGCCTATAGGACTGTTCCAACTCATCTTCAAAAATAAGTGTATTTTCTTGACAAATTTACAACAACAATTACATAGGATAAATCCCCACAAGAATAATATTAACCCAAAAAAATACTGGGTTTGTTTACACCCAATTCTAATTTTTGGTTATGATACCAGGGGGTCAATTCTCGTTCTATGAAAACGTCCAATGAAAAAAAATCTTTTCATTTACATCTAGTTAACCATTTTTATTTTTTGAATGCAAAAAACAAAATTATATAATTTTCACAACACTGTAGGCCGATTCTGTTTCCATGAAAAACAACGTGAAAAGATTTCTCAGTGGAAAAAACCATAATTCGAAAGCGTTTTTTATGAATACTTGATTATTTTCGTCAAAATATTCTCATATGAAAAGAATTTATTCATGGAGTATTTTGGTGGTGAGAAAATCAATAAAATGTGCATTAATGTATCGATATACCGATAAACCAAAAGTTGTATTCCAAATCGCAAAGGGTTGTGGTTGATCGCAATCAACTGATCATACTTCAACTATTTGTAGTAATGAGAGCAAGCAAACTTGGTAGTTTTGATAGTTTATGAAAATATTGAAAAACGGAAAGAACTTTTGTTGATTTTCCAAAATCTCAAACTATTTTAAATGTATATTTTTGAAACTTTTTGATTCACATTATTGTAATGGTTTTAGTTTCGAAATATCTCTATAAATAAGCCTCAAATATTTTTTTGTATATTTCTTGAATTATTAAAATCGACTTAATTCCTCATTCTCTAAAATATCCCTTTTCAGTCTTAATGTCCAAGTTTTATAATTCTCTAAGCTTCTTTAATTTTAAACTCAAGCACCTGATTTCTACTTCTTTTTTAAAAATCTGTAAATTTAGAATATCTTATTGAATCTAAGATTTCAAAATTATGTCATATACAAATAGTTTTTCGAAGCAACTGCATTTAAACATTCGAATTTCGATGTAGTAAATTAAATTTAAGAGTTTTACCAAACAAGAAACTAAAATGTTTTAATGATTTTTATATTTATGTTTTAATGATTTTATATATTTTGAAACGTCTAGAATATCTTCATATTCTAGACGTTTCAAAATAAAGAAAATTCGTAAATTCAAAAATATTCACAACCTTAAACTATTTATATAGAACATTTTAAATTTTATGAAGTTCCTAATATCGCATTTTTATAAATTTGACAATTAATACAGATTATTGGTGAAATTGTTAAAATTATGAATTGTTTAGACTTTTTAGGATTTCAAATTTCGAGATAACTTATCTTTTAAATATTTTAATATTATGTATTTCAAACTCTCTTGTATTTTGTCCTAGTACGAATTTTAAAAACGAATTTTAAGTATGGATGTACAGTGTAAAATCTCAAAAAACAAATTCCACAAATAGATGCCTCTCAGTTAAATGTTAAGCCTAGTTTAAACCTCTTGTGAACATGAACGTAGAATATGTTGAATTAACTAGTTTGTTTCATAGCGAAAATATGAACAAAACTCAGTGGTATAACCTGAATATTATTCATGTTCACAATTGCATTTGCGAATTGCTAGTAAAACTTCACTTATCTCAAAAGAAAACCACAACATGTGATTATTTGGAGAATCAGGCAAGCATACTTCAATGAACAAACAAAAACGGTATGATCACGACGTTTGTTTACTCTCCATTGCCATTTGGCATTTGAAAATTAAGTGCAGCTGTAAATATCAGCTTCTTGATACAAAAGTCGATTAATAAGTGTATTGTGTAAACGAATAATTACTTGTCGTTTACTGTTCCTTCGTATAAAATTTATACATATATTTAAATTTCAGAGTAGGCGTAAACAAAAAAAAAAATTCAAATTGGAGCTTGGTTTACACAGAATTATTTTTTCATTTCATTTTTTCATAGAATGAGAATTGACCCCCAGGTCATAAATACATATTAAATTTATATCATATTTTATTTAAAAAAGTTGGCTTTTGTCAATTAAATCAAATTGGCCATTTTCTTGGGGAAAAAATAAACCCAAAATAATTCGAATTTAATTTTGGTCAAAAAAATTCGCTTATTACTTGAATCAATGTCATCTTTATCTTTATACATTTATATTTTAGCCGTGTTTTCCATGAGAACTGCACTAGAACTCGATAAACTTTAAATTCCTTTTATTGTAAGTAAACCGAAATAAAAAATAAATTCATAAAGCGCGAATGTGTAGTGCATTGTGCATTTATCATAAATAAATATTTTAAGCTGTTACAGCAATAAATAATTACAATAATAGCATATTTTTTAGTTACACTTGATAAACCCATAAATTTATCGAGTGCAGTCGCGTGTAATGACGTCACCAAAAAATAAGAAAATATTGATGAAATAACTTAAGGGGAAAATTTTTAAACTTAAAATATGTATTTATGCTAAATACACAACATATTCGCGCTTTATGAATTTATTTTTTTTCGGTATACTTACAATAAAAGGAATTTAAAGTTTATCGAGTTCTAGTGCAGTTCTCATGGAAAACACGCCTTAAATTATTAACCCATTTATTTCTTTTCTTCCACACACAATATAAACACAAAAATTACTTAGACCAGATTTCAGAACAAAACAGCAATTCGTCAGTTAAATAATATTTCATCTCTTCCTTCTTTTATGAAATTGCAGTTTGTTTCATAATTCAAAGTCAATGCTACCTGATTATTGTAGTCTTACTTTGGCAATTTTACAACAACAATGCCGTGTATGTATTTTCATTCCGGAATGAAGAGTTTCATTCCGGTGAGAAGAAGGTATAAAAAAATTCTCTTCTTCACCTAGTTGCAGTGTTTACCACTACAGTAAATAAATAATATATTTTAGTTTTATGAGTTGGTATTAAATAATAATTATCAATTTTTCGATAAATCAGAATTTTAAATTTTGTTAATTATCATTTGGATTTATTATACTTTGTTCAATAAATTGTTGTTATTATTTTATATTTGTTAAAATTCTAAATAATAAATTATATTTTAGAGCCAACTGTTGAAAGTAAAAAAAAAATTATTCTGGAGAATTGCTCTTACTTTGGGCAAAATTCATTCCTATCCGGATAGGAATAACTTTTACCAAAGTAAGACGGGTACGTGCTGCTCTAAACGAATTGAATTGGAATTTGGTTAAAATTATTGTATTCAAATTTAGAATGTAAATATGACCCATAAAAGATCCACATCTGTCTATTCTTATGAGTGATATAATCATAAAATCATAACGATTATGTTCTATAACAGACTTCTTTCAATCAAGCAGTCGATGCGTTTTTTTTTTATTTAATACAGGAAAAAACAAAAATTTAGTTGTAATTAGCCATTTGCCCAATATCGATTTTAGTTCATTTGCCCCCCCGCTTGGGCAGCGCTGAGTACTTTTTTTTTTTTTTTACATGCGAAAACAAGTAAAATCATCTTTACAAATACAAGTTTCTTGTCTAAATTAGTGGATGTCCCTCTACTTTTTTTTTATGATTAATAAAATTCGAAATGTTGCGATTAATAATAAATATCAAATTTTAAAATTAATTTAGTCGAAATTAATAATTTAGTGAAAAATTCAAACACATGTTTGACCATATAAAACTCCATACGAAATATTTTAGCCGCCAGTCAGCAAGCGTTGGAATTCTATTTGGGAAAATCTCTAATTGTAGATAATCATAATAATTAAGACGGAAAATCACTTGGTCGCATGTTGCTAATGAAGAGACGTGCGAGCAAGTAACCAACAACAGAAAACCGTTATCTTAGACAATGAAAACAGAGAACAAGTTTACATTTCACTTTGTTTGTAGGAATAAGCAATTATAACTTTAATATAGTCATCACTACGCTACAAAAAACGCTTAAATTAATAAATGTGCAAAATATTATCTTCAAGAATATGTTTTTCTGTATAAAATAGTTTATTATAAAAATTAAATAATTTTTTTTATCAATATTTCGATGTGGGGACGAATTTAGATTTATAATACGATCCAAAAGTTCTTAACGATAATCCAAAAAATATTTTTTGTTATTTAAAATAACCTAGTAAACTCTTGGACCGAACCGTCATTTTACTGGTCCCTTCCAGTGATCAGGCAATTTCAATTTTTACCACATTCTATCTCTTTGTTGTGTAAGGGTATTTCTTCTAACAATCCTGCCACTCTATAAAATTTAAATAACTTAGACTATTTATACCTGGGAATCTAGATTACCATCCACCCTTATCGCATGATTATTTTCAAACGCGCAATAATGCTTATTATGGTATTTGAATGTCCCATTTAGAACAAATTGTGCCCCGTCTCTGGTAACATTTTTTTAATAAATTCTGGATTCCTGAAACCGGGCACTTCCATCTTGATTATGTAGGTGCAAAAGATTGTTAGATCCTTTGTTTGCTTTTTAAGGTATAGGGTTATTTAACTTACAATATTGTTTAAATGAAATCTTGCAAGTCCATTTTGATCCAATTCCCGATAACATTGAGATCCGAAGCTTTGCTGACGTACCCGGTCGATAACAGGGCAATTGTAAGGATTTTTGTGAAAATTGTATTTGTCAATTCAGGTATCAATTCTAATGGCTTGATGATTATTAAAATTTTTTCATATTTGATATTTTTGAAGTCTCTAAAACATTCAAACTATATTTCATGGAAGAGTATTATTGGGGCGAGGCCGTAGTCCAATAAGTGAAACGAGTGCGAACATTAATAAAATGATGTGATATTTAAAATATAAAAATATATTTATGACATTTGGCACTGGGTCCACTTATTGGACGGCTCTGCCCCAATAAAATCATGGAAGTAATTTTTATTTTCTCCTGTTTAACACCTTTAAATAAAAGCTTGCTTTTAAATATGTTATTTTATTTTTGATACGTATTTTATGGAATATTATCTTCGATTTTTACTGTACGGCTTACCTAATTTGGGCTCGTCCAATATTTAGTCAAACAATTGAACCAGTTTTCAGGGAGCGTCGGCCCACAGCAACAAAAGTTCTTCTGTCGGGAACACACCAAGTTACGATATAACTTGGAGGACAACATGAACACGCTTCTCGTGACCGCATATTCGGCAAACGAATAATCATTTATGATCATCATCCCAGTAGTACAATGTAGTGCTCAATCAGCGCATAAACAGCTCTCAATTTGAGCACTCAATTTTGACCTCAACCTGATGGCTCTAATTCCATTAAATTCGCATTTGATTATACGAATAGCTATATTATAGCCGATTATATGTTTATATACTTATTTATACTATTCACCACCAGGCGAAATAATTTACATAAAATAAATTATTTATAATATTCTTCTATAGATGGCACGGCACACTAATAAAAAGATTTATTTTTAAATTTAAAAAAGATAATTTTATTTCGAATTCACATTTTGTAAATATTAAAATTTATGTTTATTATACAATTCATTTATTTATTTTTTTATTATGCCGCCGATTGCGGGTTTTTTTAATTTCCGCTTTAATTTTTGATTGGAAACTCTCTAAAAAGTCAATTGGTGATTTCCAAGCATCTAAGTAAACATACATAATTATATGTATATAATTTAAATAATTTTGAAAATAGCCATTTAACGGCTTTCACAATAGAACAACTTTTAACTTTTAACTAAAGGATTGTATAAATTTCCAACATAACAAACAACATTTTTTTTTGTTGGGTTGGAAATTCATATAATCCTGTAACTTAAAAGTAAAAAGTTTCTACATTGTGAAGATATTAAGTTTACCAAAAAGTATTTTAATAAACTTTGGAAATCTTTTTATTGCGTGTTTCCTCTGCGTGCCGGCCCAGTTGTACGTAAAAATTAGGTCATCTACGAATATGCTTCGGAATTCCGTTGACAACCCTTTGCCGAGGTTTATCCGCTGGGTTAACAATACTTTCTGAAATAATAAAATTGGCTTATTATGTGTTATATATGTATTTAAAAAACTAAGTTAAGTACACACACCATTTCTTCCTTAAATTTTGCATTTTGTAGCCTGGTTTCCGTCTTGTTCAGACTTGTAGTAGATTTTAAGGGAAATGATTTTTCAATGTCGCCGCAAACATTAATATTATTTTTTGTTGTTGTACAATTTGCTTGGCTTAGTAGCGATTTTACCAAGTACAATATTTTATCAATTTTATTTTCTAGCCTTTTTTGACTTTTTTCGAGATGATTTTGTCATTTTATTAAGTCATTAATCCTTTTTCCGCAATCACAACACATTCCTAATATATGTATGTATGCCCATCTCCATCAGTATAGTTTGCTGTGGTTGTCAATTCTTATTAAATATTAACAAACATGTACACAAAGTAACAAACATTTATTACTTACCCGTTAACAATATTTATTATTCAGTTTTTACTGAAATTATTTGTTGAAATTATTATGTACGTCTGAAATTGATTATGTACACCCGGCCTACTGGCCAGAAAGAAGTAATACAATAAAGTGAAATGCAATTTTTATGACTAGATTTTGGTAGTTCTGCTGTTTCCCCCAGTAGTGGTATAATGTAGCGCTCAATCAGCGCATAAACAGCTCTCAAATCGCAGTACTGGGATGGTGCGTTATATACAAATAAAAACCGAAGAACAAAATGTGTTTTTTCTCACTCTAACCCATTAAGCTTATTGTTGCTGTACCATTCTGCTCTCAGTCATTGTACTACTGGGATTCTTATTTACGAAAAATACCGTTAGAGCCCTGTCGTATGTTCCGCTGTTTTCAGGAAACTGAATTTGCAAAATTCTTAATTACTTCGCTCTTTGTAAAAATAATTATCCGGTTATGTACCAGAAGAACCTTATATTTCTAACAGAATTCGTATTTATGCGTTACATAAAATAAAATTGAAATTATTAAGAGTTTAATTTGTGTTGCGAATAATTTTTTTTAAGCAAAATAAATAAAAATTAAATAAAGAAACAATATGTAGAATATTGTTGAAAATAGAACAAAACACGTCCGAGTTGAACGATTGTTGAGTTGTTACCAATTCGCTAATACTTAACTACGTTGTTGCTTATAGAAATTAATCACAAGTGTAACTAGCAACTCAGTGGCTATAGCCTGATGAGATTGACTGGAAAAACAAATTAAATGTTTCATAATTTTCATTCAGATCGAAACTGAACTTGCAAAATTCTTAATAATTTCGTAAACTTAACTAAAATTTTCATTTTATTTTATTTATAACATTCATGTTTTGTATTTTCAATTTTATTTTAAAATTAACTTTATTTCACTTGTACTTTCACTAAAATCAATAAAAAAAATAAATCTGAGATTGAGGGATTAGTTCACTAATCGCGCAGAGTCACTAATTTTGAATGAAAAGCAATTAGATAATCTTAGCTAATCTTGTTCTTGTACTATAGCTAACCTCGAAATATTTACTAATGCGCTTAGCTAATCGCTTGTCGGTCAATAGTATAACGCTTATTTGTAAGAGTGTATTGTTTTTATTTAAAAGGGAAGATTCCCATCCGTTACAAAAGTACCTAAATGTAATTTTTAGAAAATTTCATGGCTAAGCGGACATACACGGACTAATTTTAGTGAAATCGTGAAATAGCTCTGTGGAAAATACACAAAAGAATAAAGGAAGATGAAATAATAAGTTTGATAAATTCAAATAAAAAGAGAAGCAAAAAGAAAAGTATTTTATGTAATTAGCGAGCTTGAAGAAAGGACATATTATGACCAATCATCACTACGGAAATCATTGTTATTTTAGTGCCAGATTTAGAGCTGTTATTTTAATGCCAGATATGCGTACTATGCCTATGGGAAATAATAATATGTATCTAACATTGATAAATTGTCAATCGAAGATGGAAATTCCTGCTCCTACTTCTTATACTTTTATAACTTTATTTATTGATTTGATACAGAAAAAACAACTTTTCTAGACGATTCATCTAAGTTGATGTTGATATAACGAAAATAATTATTATGTATAAAATGTTCAAAGAAACACATAAATATGTTTTTGTTTTAATTATAAATTGGTTTTGTTAATATTAATATCATTATTGCCTTATTTAGAAATCGAATGTTATCATTTTCTACGGTGTAGAATGGAACTATGGTGGAAAAATAATTTCCTCTGACAACCAAACTCGTGGTGCCACTAGCTAAACCTTAGCCTATCGATGCAATTAGGTTTATGGTAGATTAGCAAATTAGCTTAGCTAATCCCTAGTCTGTTTAATTTCTGCCCAAATATCGTCTCTGAACTTCATGGATTTGTAGTCCTTATGCCATTATGAGTTAAAAATAAAATATAGAAACGTCAATATAGGTATGTGTGAACCAATTTATTAGCTGGTACTATCGCTTCCATAAAAAGAGGCACATACATACTTGAAATCTAAAAATACATTTGTTTTCAAGTTTTTGAGCGTAGTTCATTATGCGCTTTATGTAATACACAATATTTCTAATAAAATATGTAGACTACAGTGTATGACAAATACTATTTTCTATTTGTGCCATCAAAATGCAGAGTCAAAATATAGAAAACACTTAAACAAAGAGCTTCGTGGCGCCATAATTGCTCTTCATAGAATTTAAACTTCTTTCAAACTTTCTCTATTCAAACTTTAATTGATTATTTTTAAAGAATATTACTGTACGCCGTTTGGCATGATCACACAAATTCCATTGAGAGGCGGTCCAATCCAAGGGCCTCTCAAAAATTATCTCATTCTAACCAAAATAGCATTGGCAGCAACTATTTCGTCCAGTAACAGACGTTGCGCGAATTAATAATACAACCGTTAGCACGATTTGAGGAAAAAAAATGATACATATACCTCATCACAGACCGGCAATGAAAATAAAATTGACCGATGAGCACAGCTTATTGAGGTTGGCGTTTGCGGAGACTCATCGAGATAATGATTTCAGCAACGTTTTATTCCCAGGCGAAAATTAATTTCAGTCGGACCTTAACCAAAAGCTCTATTTATACCGACCCAAAAACTGAAGCTTTAAACGTAAATTGAGGAAAACGGTTCAAAAAGTTGAACGAATGAGTTGTGGGGTGTGGAGGACCATTAGTGAGCGATATTTGCGCATTATGTCAAATGACTGGCCGAATGAATAGCATAGAATTTACAACAATTCTCGATGCTGGAGCTAAACCCCGTTGATCATGTGTGAAATAAAATATTGGGAAATTGGGAACCAATTGAGGAACAAATATAATTTATTACGACAAATGTTTGAAAAGTGGGAGGCACTGCGTGGTGATAACGATTTTGCCTCCGGATTAATCAATTCAATGTCTAGTCTTAAATACATTTTTGTTTTAATTTGATAATTAATAAGTTGGGACTAATTTTTTTAAACTGCTTTGTTATTGTTATAGTTCAAGTGTATCACATTTCAATTATATACATTTTTTGATTAAATAACGCACCCGGTGTTGATAATTGAAATACGTAATATGTATATTGTATATACTAGTAATTTTCCGTCAAAACTAACAGAAGTTTCTGAAAACTCAATATAGCCTGAAAAGTAAAATGTTTGTTTCTAGAAGAAAAGCGAAATAAGACAATTTAATATTAATTTAATAAATCTTTTATCACAACGTTTCTTGTAAAAGTACGATTATAATTTAATGTTGCGCCTTTGTATGAGGAATTGTTGATCAGCACTCTAAGGTTCTCATGTTTTCGTACTCGCGTTAGAGCTTCATAAAGCTGGCCATGAGCAAAAACAGGTTTCGGCAAAAACAACCCAACATTATCCAACGATTATCCCTGAGCGCGTTAATCGTCATTGCAAAAGCCAAAATGATGAAAAATGCCTTGGACGGAATGTTCATATTTGAAACAGATGTTTCATTTGCCGAAAGTGGAATTTTGAATCCACTATATGCTGTTGTGCCTGCAGTCCGCCTATCAACAAATCCGCTGCAATTCCTGTGGTGACAAATGCTTGAATTTCTTGTCCTTGTCCTCTTACATAGCACATTAGTGTATTATATAGGTAAATTTTTCCTGAACTTCCGGAACCATTAATAAAAAAGAAACGTAAAAAAAATCGGTGCGTGGCATCACTCACGACAAATGATCTCACAAACACGGACTGATCGAACCAAGTTTCTCAATTATTGCTCATCAGATTGTACTTGAGCTCCTTTATTTTACAAATGAGATGGTCGGCCGTCTTTAATTAATTTTGTGGCAAGGACTCTTTCACAATAATTGGCAATGACCCTTTCACAATAATTGGTACTCGATGTTTATGTAATAATAACAATATTTTCAATATTATCAAATTATGACAAAAATGCACTATTTTGGGCAATAATAGTTTTCCAAATTTCAAAGGGCTTATTTTATGATGCCGTTCACGTTTTGTTTCGTGACGACAGATCATATTCTATTTGTGTGTACGTCCTATAAATTAGAACTATTCAAAGCCATCGGTTGGTTTTTTGAATGAGGTAACATTCCTGGTTGATTATAAACTAGTCGGTTCTCCCGTAGATAAAAAGAGCCATTTCCTAGAAATTATAAATATCTGGAATATAATTTGTGGTCTCGGCCAGGACAGGGGTTCGATTAAAACTTACAGCGATTTAAATTAAAACGAAAATTATTCACGATCTAGCAAGACCAAAAATGTGTAGTAGAGTGCCAAGAAAACCGAGTGGGATAAGTTTCTAGGTAATTTTATTAACTAATTTTTGAACGACTTGTAAAATGTTACCATAAGGCACAACAAAACTGAACAAGTGCACACAAAACATAAGTGACTAAATCACAATTAAATTTACTAAATATAATTTTAAATTTAATTGATTTACCGTTTTGTTTCCAAATTGCATAAAAAAATTTGCGTGCGCAAATAATTTGGTTAAAAACTAGATTAACTGTAATTTTCCCTACCTGCTATTCCAATAAAAGAAACATTACATATATTATTAGGATTGTTTCTGATAAATTTGAAAAAATTTCAGACAGATTTAATTTATGTAAATGATCAGTAACCATTTTTCAAATATTATTATAATTACATGAAGAATTATTTGGCATCTGCCGAAAATTAGAGCAAAAGCATTAATGGCAGTTGAATACGCTTCGTATTAACTTCTTCCTGCCGCCATTTAAATTAAATAAAAAACCAAATTCTATTTAATCCCCCCGCTCACCAATAGTGATTATTATTTCCTGAGCTCGTTTAGTTTTAGCAATATTATTGTCTTAATAGTAGTACTTTAATATAGATGACATTAAGTGTTGACAAAATTATATCAATTTCAAATATTCGTAAATATCGAAAAAAATACGGCAGCAAGCGAAGACACAACTATTTCAGTGTAACTATTCTAGGCTTCTTCTATTCTAAACTTTTTTGGTTTTATTATAGAAGCAGGTACATTCGTCACCACAAAAAAATCAATTTTATTTGATAAAGTGTAGCAATAAGAGCATCACAAGAAAATTTGGAGTGCGAATAAACCTTTATTAATTGATGCCGCAGTTTCAATTCTCTAGAAATTTAGTGCAAAGATAATAAATTTGAGAACAGTGTAATACAAATTATCCCTGGTTAACGATAAAATCTTCGAATTTTTGCCTTAAAAGGATTATTTTGCTGAACAAAACTTATTACTTTGTGTTACGTTAGTAAAATAAAGATTATTAGTCTTTAAAATTCTCGGCCTTGTTTGGAAATGGTTTCTGTAGGTCTATCGTACTATATCCTCTCTAAAACCCAAAACGGTTTACCTAATTGAACGGAAACATCATATTTAGGCTATTTTCATAAATTGGGAGGTCCCTGTGAATTTTATTGAAAATCGTGGCAGCAAAATATCTGAAAAAATATCTTACAGAAAAAATATTAAATACACTAAATGTTTTTGAGAAGCTTATAACTTCCCAAATCCTGTTCGTAAACATTTTATTTTAATACATATTGATTATTTTTATATCTTTAACAAAATCAAATTTTTAATTGAAAACTTGTCTTGTCTGTAGACAAGAAAGTACAGAATCCGTATCTAGGAAAACGAACGCTGAATAATAATTAAAATTAAATCCTCTATATAAATTTGCAACTGTCAGATTGCAGCCAATTTATGTTACAATAATATCAAAATATTTAGTGTGAGAATTAAATATGTTTACCAGCAATATTAGTCCAACATATTATGCGACTGATGCGGTAATATTTCGTTGCGCTTGATGACCAAAGTACAGCATAAATTACAACAAATTAATTAAAACTGAAAAATTTATTCATAATTAGATGTTAAAAAACTAATAATTTCAAATTTTAATGATAGCGTAAATGGCAAAACTACCTTGCACGCCCCCCCTTTTGATTTCCAAATGCGACAGGCGTTGTTATACATACCATTATTAGACAGACAGACACACAAATTATATACATATGTACACGATGTGATAATAAAAATAAATATAAAATCTGGATAATAAAACAAAGCTTTAATAAACAGCTTTTAAATTGCCACTTTAATAAATTATTGAACGAACGCAAAACAAAATGTTAAATTTTTCATTTACCCAATTTGTTATGTTTTCTCTTTTTACGTTTTTTTTGGTAGTAACACATTGTTTGTATTATACATTTACATATTTACATTCTACAATATAAAAGTTTATAAAATTTTTCGGCCAATTCCACATTGCGCTAATAAAACAGAATATAACGACAAAATACAATGAATTTCCTTTTGGATTTTCATTTTTAATCGGTGACCTAAAAAAGAATATTTGTTGTTTTAATTATCTGTTTAAATATAGGATGGGAGTGTATACAGTATACGTATCGGTATGTATATACTAGGCGGAGATGAAAATATCAAATATTAATTAGGTTTTTAGTAAATAGAGGGAAAATTTTAATGATCTCTCTGAAACAAATATGTTTTGAATAAAGAATCGTTAAAATCGAAATATACAAAGGAGTATAATTGTTCATCAAGGAATAAAAACTCGATTTTTCTATTTTGATTAGTTGTGTTTGTGTTTCTATTATGCTTAACTATGGTTTCGCTGAACTCCTGTGTATTGAATGCATTGATATACATTTTACGCGCATTTAATAAACAGCAATTTCAATCTATTCCTATTAGTAAGGTGTTATAACGCAGCACGAACAACCAGACCAACCACTAAACAGGTGTTACGAAAAATACGCTACTTAATTACATTTATAATTTGTAAACGAGGAATTTTTCTGTGCTGGAAATAACAATTTATCGTCTGGTGTGTTTTATGTAACGGCACTGGATTGGCGCCAAAATATATTTTTAATGCATTACATTATTTCCCTCTATAGTACTACGGAAAACAATATTTCTATGTCCTTACCTCATTTTCTATATCATTGACTTGTATTTTGAATTCGTTTTTTTATATTTTATCGCTATGTATTAATATTTCAGAACTTCTTCCCTTGGTATAAATCAGCTTTTCCCGGATTAAATTTAGGGTGCGCAGTGTAGACACATATATTTTTATTTTGGTGACAATATCTCGTTTATCTCACTATAACTAAAAAATGAAATAAACTACACACAAAATAATTTATTATACTCGCGTTCTTCAGGCAAATTTAACCAAAAAACTACTTTTGGGTTTTAATGAACAACCGGAAGTAGAATTTGTTCTCTGTTTTCAGGAATTTGGATACCACATGGTGATAGTATTATGACGGTCTCAAACACAATTTTAAAAATAACGCGGAACTTACATTACATTAAATAAAGGCAGAATTCATCTCAGATTAAACTTCTTTTTCGTGTGACTTATTCCACAATTATCATAACTAATTAAAATGAAACAAATGTTACTTTTATTTTAATTTTAATTATGTATGGTTTAATTTTTCGTTATAGTGAAATTATTTTTATTTTATGTTTAGTTTTTTAAAGATCGATGATTAACTAGTAATCACGTTCGGTTAACGAACTGCACTGAAAAATAATTGCATTTCCTCGTACTATGTACGTACATACCTAGAAAATATCTCTACATCAATTATTATTTATTATTAGGTCATTCAATTTGTTCGTGTTAGTACTAATCTTAGTATTCAGTAATATCTGTTTTGTCTTTGTTTATAAACCGTGAGTTCCTCCAAACGTTCCATAACCTCATGGCATCACCTTTCCTCATTTAATATACAATATGTTATCATTAATATCTACATATATATGTAACCATGAAATCCAAAGTTTCCAAATATTTTTTTGGATATTATGACGTATAATTCATAAATTTTTTTATGTTCCACGCTAAAATATTTATTGGTGGTGTTGCGTAGATTTGTATTTTATCCTATTGATGTGTGTTACACATATTCATTCTTCTATGATTGTAGGTTTGTATCCCTTTCGGCTTGTAATATGCTTGATAATATTTTATTCTCCTTCATTGGTATAATTACAATTAATTAAAATAAAACAAATGTTTGTTTTATTTGCTTCCTTATTTTAAGATCGATTTCGATTAACAAGTATCATTTTGAGTTATCGAACTATACTCTAAAACCAAATAAAATAACATAAACATTTGTTTAATTTTAATTAATTATATTAATTGTGTAATAAGTCACACGTAACAGAAAATTCATCTGAGATGTATTCTTTAATCTGCGTATACCGTTGGTGTATTATCCAATCGATGAATTATATGCCGATATTTATTGTTGATAAGGATGATTTGATTCAAGTTGATTGGTTTAATTTGTCTGTGTTGCTTTTCTGAATATCATAAATTGGTATTTCTGGCAAGCTTAATACTATTTCAATTTCTGGACAATAAATCCGCCCTTTTGGTATTGGGACAGAGTATTAATCTCATAAAATGAATTTATCCCGTTAAAGATGTCTTTTCACTATGCAATATTTGTAGAAAAATGCTTTGCTGTACAGGAATCGTATAGTGTATCGATGTTTTGGTTTTTCCTCATATTGAACAAATACAAGGAATTTTTTTGTTTGTAGAATTAGGAAACAAATAAATTTAAAAAATAAATAATTTTAATAAAATTAATTGAAGTTGTAAATAATTTGAGCATTAACATATACCACATGGTGTTAATTTTAAATTATTATATCTCACAAATATGACTTAAGATTTCTTGTATGCCAAAGCTACATTTAAAATTATTATTTTGAAATAAAATTAAAAATATTGTATTTTCGGAATTTTAATTTCTAAAATATATTTAATATTTTACACCGCAAACAATTAATTTTTCTATAATTAAGAATTTAATTTTCCATAATACGATTTGATCCAATTTAATCATTTAAATTACATATGTATATGCATCGCACATATTTGAAAAAGTCACCGTATTTTCATAAAATGTGTGTGCACCGATTTCTGATGTGTTTTGTAAGTTTTTTTCATCAATTATGGCCAAAACTTATGACGAACTAGTAACAGAAACAGTTGTGAACCCGCAAGACTGCGTTGTGTTCATGTTCACAAACTACTTTGACAAAGTTATGATTCGATGGTAAAAATACTTGCTGTTTATAGCATCACAGTCCATATTTACATTTTTAACCGCCCTTCTACCCTAAGTACATTATCTGCATCTATGCGTCTATGGTTTAAAGATTTAATTTATAGACCTGGAGTGCGTCCACGAACTCTACATTGTAACAATATTGTAACCAAAAAAGGTGCATAAACAAACATTGTAATTTTCTAGATTGACTACTATCGGTACCGCGATTTAATTTCTGTTGAAATCATTTCGTTAACCTTTGTAGGCATTGTGCTGATTCCAGTAAGTTAAACACTGTTCATTTTGTAATTTATCTTAATCGCCCTAGACCAAAGCAACCTTGATTATACAAGCCATAATCTAAAAAACCAAGCTTTTATAAGGGAAGTAGGAGATACAGCCCGTCCTAGGACGGGTACAATTTATAATTACCTGTTAGGGACCTCCAAAATTGTTTTCAATTTTTTTTTTAGGTAAAAGACAGATTTGTAAGTTGTATCTTAACATTATCTCGGTAAGGCGCAGCTTGTAAAATCTAGAACTGACTCCTTGAAGTATATCGCATGAATCTATTTGGCACAAACAACTATCGTATTTTTGTAGTTACGCATCGTTTGAGTGCGAGTTCGCGACAATATTCTGCGGAAAAATTTTCAGCAAGCAACCAATCAACGTAGTCTATTTCGTAAACAAATTTCCCCTTCCGAATAAAATATTTCTAAATCGCATGCAATCCTGCTGAAAATTTTTCCGCAGAATATTGTCGCGAACTCGGACTGAAGAAAAAGTTTTCCCCAATTCAAAAAAATGTAATCAAACGTTCCGGAAAGCGAGCGTTCCGGAGTCAATCAGTGAGACAATCTGTATTACATAATAATATATTCCTTGTTTTACAATACAAAATTTTATGTTTTTCAATTCGTATTGAAACAATAAAATGCGTTATGGAATAAAAATATTATTAAAAAAAATTATTAGTTACTTTGGTGAGCAACGAACCAGAAACATTTTCTGTTCGAAGTTTGTTGTTACAGGTCAACACCTATATCACTTAGGCTGCTCAGATACAAAATTTGGGACACTACAAACATACAAATATTCAAAAAAAAAATTCTAAAAAAAGTTCGAAAAAATCATAGTAACCTTTGAGCGTTACACGCAAACATTTCTGTTTAATTATTATATTAAACTAGGGGGTACAGCCCGTCCTAGGACGGGTATAATTTATATATAATTAGCTGTTAGGTACCTCCAAAATTGCATTCAATTTTTGATGTGAAAACATCTTTAGCGGCAGGAGTAAGTAAAAAATTGTATAGAAATCGGGTTACTGAAACAAAAATGCCGAACAAAAAATATTACTGGTATGTGTGAATATCGATAAGAACAAAAAATAAATAAAACGTAAAATCAATGCAAAATCTACGCATACACATGCAATATACAACATCATCCGGCATTTCAAAAACATCGTGAGGCGAATACAAAAAAAAATCTAAAAAAAAGTCGCCTACTTTAATTTATTTTTTTGTGAAAATATCTGCTAAATATGGCCGCAGCAGTAAGTGTTTTTGAAAATGAAAATTACATACGAGTAAAAGGACCGCAAATTATGCTTGTGAAATGTAATAGTTATTTACGTCACAACGCCGGTAAATGAGTTGTTACAGTAAGAGTTCGATGTTTATTTGAGAATTTTGAACGAGTACTGTAACGATCATTTAACGTACGTGTAACCAGATTTTGCTTTGTTCAGTGAGTTTCCCGTGAACATTTACTGCTATGGAGGTCTAGGTGAGTAACTTAACAGAACTGTACTTTGCTCATGCTTAATTATTGTCAGTAAGGTTTGCCCTCCAAATTCTAAATAGAATTATAACTGACTGACTTTTTGAACCAAAAATGTATGATAACTTAGTTTAAATACTGAGTGAACAACATCCGTCTTTATGGGTTTCTGAGCCTTAACGAATTGGCTTGAAATGATTCAATAGATATTTATACAAAAAAGTTTTCACATAAATCTTTTGCGAGTTGAGGGTGAACTCGCTCGTTGTTTTTTTTTTAGATAAAAGACAGATTTGTAAGTTGTATCTTAACGTTATCTCGGTCAGGCGCAGCTTGTAAAATCTAGAACTGACGTCTTGAAGTATATCGCATGAATCTGTTTGGTACAAACAACAATCATATTTGTGTAGTTACGCATCGTTTGAAGAAAAAGTTTTCCCCAATTCAAAAAAAATGTAATCAAATGTTCCGGAAAGCGAGCGTTCCGTAGTCAATCAGTGAGACAATCTGTGATATGTACATACGAACAATGAAATGCCGATATGGAATACTCACTTATATGGATATGCTCACTTTGGTGAGCATTGAACCCGAAACATTTCCTATTCGAAGTTTGTTGTTACACCTCAACACCTATATCATTTAGGCTGCTCAGATATAAAATTTGAGACACTACAAACATACAAATATGCAAAAAAAAATTATTCAAAAAAAAAGTTCAAAAAAAATCGTAGTAACCTTTGAGCGTTACACGCAAACAAACATTTCTGTTTAATTATTATATTAAATTAGAAACGAGGAAAAAACCAAAATTTCCATAGTAAATCACATAAAACATATGGAAAATCACTTTTTTTCCTAAGACAAGTTTGTAAATGAAAACGTTGCAAATTCTTAATTATGATTTCTGAAATATTTTCATAAATGTTTGAATTTCAACATATATAAATCTCATTTAAGTAAATCGTTTTCATTTTCCAGTAATAATTAATTTAATTAAACCAAAATATAAAAAAAAGTTCATAACAACAGTATTCTGGTCAAATTAAAAAGAAAAGCTTACTACAAATCGTCTGCATTAAGTCAATATACATAGATGGCAGTGGGCAGTAACATTTTGAAAAATCGTACCAAAAATTACCAGCTGGGAAAATTTCAAGTTTAAAAATTGTAGGAAAAGCAAAACAAATTCTCAAAATATTAAGAACGTGTCATAATTGTGTGACTAAATAATTTTTTTTCGTATTTCTCTGCCAACAATTATAGACATCTAACGTACACTAGTAAAACTAAAGATAAATGTAGCAAGTATTATTTTAATTCGTTAGAGCCAACTTTGATGTATTTTTCAAAATGAAAGTTCGGAAAATATATTTTAGAAATAATTTAATTTTAAAATTTCTGCAATTAATATTTATTTAATACCAATATACCCTTCTTGTATATTTCTGCTTAAGATATGTAGAATAATTTTGTATAAACATTTTGTAATATTTTTGACTTTTTTATTGAAAAACTTGAAGCTAAAAAACACCATTTTTACTATGGATTCCTATGGAAATCATTGAAAAGTTATACCACTAAAAAAGCTTCTAAAAAATACGTCATAATGATTATGGGTCTATACTCTAGAAGGCTCTGCCTAGACCCGTATTCTTGAAATTCACCGAAAAAAGTCTCCGGTGACTTTCATATAAAATAATTTAAATTTTCGACTGAAATGACGTATTTTACAAGAAACTAACCGGCGACTTTCCGGTGTTATACATACGTTATTTCAGTCGAAAATTTAAAGTTTTATATTGAAGTCACCGGCGACTTTTATCGGTGAATTTAAAGAATACCGGCCCTGAAGCTTGTTATACATTTGGATTGACTTCTCAAATTCAATAAATTACAGCACTCTACATATTTTCCATTTGGACGTTTTATTAAAACGATGGCTGTTGGTTATATTACAGTTCTGTTAAGTGACATTTGTTTTTCTATGCTAAAGCAACGATGTTCGTCTGTATGTTCACCGCTTGTTTGGGGGTACTAATTGTTACTTATTCTCGTCAATATCATATTCCTGTAGGCATTCTACCAGTTCACTTACTATTGATTCATTTGAATCCAGAAATGCTTTCTCGGCTGAATCCAGTCTAGATTTCAATTCTTCTCCATCAGGAGTTTCGTTTGTTTCTAAAAAATTAACAATATTCGTGAAACATTTTCTGATCTATCCACATTTTTTCTTAAATTGTGTTTTTGCTTTTATAATCATCTCCTGTGCGTCCATTTCAGAACAAACTTTCAAGAATTCGATGTAGGTAAGCAAATTAGTGTTAATCTATTGAGGCACTACGTTTAATGAAATAAAATGACGAAAGTGCTAACTAAAATTGGCTTGTGTTATAATGATGCCGAACAAAGAAATTAGCTTGAAAATCCTTAGTTCTAAAAATGTATGATAATGTGTTGTATTGGAAAACATATCCATAAATGTTTCAAGCAGGACATTGCGTAATTACCGATTTTTGGCGCTAGAACATCATTCCAGCAATTATGGCAATATCAACTCAATCAATAGATTAACAAAACCATTCAATAGCGCAGTGGATCACTTCTGAACGACTTAACCGATTGAGGTCATATTCACATCATATATTTGTCTTGTCAAGGCGATGGGTCCTAGCTATGCTATTATCCGATAGGTGGCGCTGTAGCAAAGTTATTAACCAATTAAATTATTATGGACCTAAATGACTCATATTCACAATATATGTTGGTTTAGTGCCAAAAAAGAAAATCACAAAATTTGGATCCGCTGGTGGCGCTGTGGTCGAGTTATTAAAGAATTTTATGTTTATAAACCGAAATGATCCATATTAACACAATATGTTCGCGTAGTCTACAAAAGTGTTTTAGTATATGCTTCCGTCCAATAGATGGCATTATTTTTTGGTACATTCAATTTTGACATATCGTCGTTATAGAAGAAAAAGTAATCATCTACATTTTTTCAAAATTGAGGTTTTTATATTTTCTTAGACTATTTTTCATTACCTAACAAATACTGAAAACAAAATTTGTCTATACTTATTAATTACTGAGAAATTGTTTTTAAAAAGTCAATAACTACTATTTTGCAAGAAAAATTAAGAAGAAAAAATCACCATCTACATACATACATGCATAATATCAGAATTTAGTTCATGCAAAACCAACACAAATGTCTTTTTACAAGCTCTTCCGTGACGCACGCATATTATTAAATCCAAAACCTACTATTTCTTGTAAGTGTTAGTGATATTTTATACTGTTTTTGATACAAACTACAATTTAAAACTAAAGTATGTAAAGATTATCCTGTATTATGACGCTAATACCTACAGAAATAGTAGGTTTTATTTTGTGGTTGTATGACAATAATATGGCTTGTATTAGACATTTGTGTTGGTTTTGCATGAACTAAATTCTGATATGCATGTATGTATGTAGATGGTGATTTTTTCTTCTTAATTTTTCTTGCAAAATTGTAGTTAGTGACTTTTTAAAAAAAAATTCTCAGTAATTAATAAGAAATAAAAAAAATGAATTAAAATGTAAAACAGAAATATTATATCTTTTTTTATTCAATAAAATCATTAATATAAAGTTTTTGTATTTACTTAATAATAAATCATTATCTAGAATCGAACAAAATTATTTTGAAGAAAAAATCACTATCTACAAATTTAAAAAAATTATATTGAAATTCTTACTTTTTATTGAAAACATCATTAGCATTAGATATGGCATTAAATAATATAAAAGATACAGTAATCAAACTATTTTATTTAAAAAAATTGGATTTTTAATAGAAAAGTTAATACTAAAACCCTTATAACTCGAAATCATAAATATGTAGATGATTACTTTTTCTTCTATAACGACGATATGAACATCATTTTTTTGGATGTCGACGTACAAGCATCACTTGTCTGTGTTATTGCGTTGATCAACTCAATATTTTTTGATTATTTATTGCTACAAAAAGGAATTTAAAAAAACAAGTGATATTGGGAGTTTTCCCGTGTACCGGGCCACCGCCAAGCCCAACATTTAAAGCATCCAAAATATATATTAAGGGCACCAATATTTCCGTTCCTCTACTTTCCCCGAATTGCTTAGTGCCGATGCTTGCTCAATATTGCGGCAAGAATAATAAACTCAGGAATAGATAATAAGGAAATTTAATTACATATTTTGCCTAGTTAAGTTAAAAAAAGGTCAAAATTGAGTAAATATATAATATTGAGTAACTGGTTAGAGAACCAAAGGGTATTTTGACCACCATGGCTATAGGAATTTTTATTAAAAACGCAAAAACAAATTTGCAGTAACAAGTAGAGGTAGTATTTTTGAAAAAATTAGATTGTCCGCAAGAAACTTACCTATTTTAAATTAATTCCTTAATGGATAATTTTTTGAAAAAAAAACGTCAAGAAAAAATATTTTTTTCTCTATTTATAATGTATATTTGAACATATTTTAATTTATATTGAAAAACCAAAACTAAAAGAACATAAAATTTTAAACGGCAGAATCGGGCCCAAAAACCTGTAACCTACAAGCTCTCTAGTAAAATGTATAACAATGTTTTACTTACAAAAACCAAGCTTAATAAAATAGACTTAAAAATAGTTGCCCGAGTGCAAATTTCTGCAAGTATCACATGCTCGAATTATCTCGAGTGTGCGTGTTAATTGGTTGAATCAATAAGGGACAAGGTAGAAAATTGGCAAAATGGACCGATTGTTAAGCTGTCAAGAGAGATCAAGAGAGAAATGATGTTCATATATCAAAATTGATTTCTACCAAAAAATATAGTGCCATCTATTTGACGGTAGCATATAAACTAAAACAATTTTGTTGACCACGCGAACATATTGTGTAAATATGGATCATTTCGGTTTATAAACATAAAATTCTTTAATAACTCGACCATAGCGCCACCTAGCGAGTCCAAATTTTGTGATTTTCTTTTTTGGCACCAAACCAACGAGTCATTTCGGTCTATAATAATAGAATTTGTTAATAACTTTACTACAGCGCCACGTATCGGATAATATCATAACTGGAAACCATCGCCTCAACAAAACAAATATATGATGTGAATATGATCTCAGTCGGGTAAGTCGTTCAAAAGTTACACTATCACTAAAGGGGCGAACCAACGATTTATAGATTTTAGCCACCATATTGAGCCGCCATCTTGTTTTTTTATTCAAAAACGGCACTCGGCATTCGAAAGTAGACGATTCAATGAAAATATTAGTGCCCTTAAAAATTTTTTGGATACTATAAATTTTGGGCATAGAGGTGGCCCGGTTGACGTGTCCCATATGTAAAATGAAAAATTGTCAAAATAACCTAAAAACTAGTATTTACATTTAGTGATTTTATGGCTAGATACAGGCTCATTTTGGTTTGTTTCTGGTTACTATAGAAATACTCCTCAAGTTTCGTGGGAGGGGTATAATATAAAATTTGAAAATTTGTATAAATCCAAACTTTAAATTGTCATGTCTGGAAAGTATATTAGTGTGCCTACCTAGCCAACAATTATCCCTTGAAAAATTATCAAGTCAAGTTTCATGTAGGGATCCCGGGAAAATTCGTTTGAATGAATAACCAATATGAAATTTAAAAATAAGTATAAGTTCGGCCTTTAAAGTGTCATGTCTGGAAAAGTAGTTCAATTAAGCTCAGTATGCAGCTCGAGATAAAATAAATTTTAGCGCGGTCTCCACAATTCTCTAATTAATTACAGATAAATCGCCAAGCTAATAATTTGAGTATAGATAAATTTTTTTGAGTTTCTGTCCAAATAACCCTCTAAATACTCGACTTCGTAATGTTGGTCGGCCATTTTGACTTCTGTCTTCTTTATATAAAAATAAATTAATTTTACTTCATGGCTACTTCGATTATAAAATGGATCAAAATTCAAAACCGTCAAAATGTATCTTCAAATTATTGTCCTTGTGAGATAAATTGCGGGTAAAATGTTTGGAGAATTTATAGTGGCGCAATCTAGATTTGAATGAAACAACTGATATTTTTTCAAATTTTTCACGCAAAGGTGCATATCGCTCAGCGAAATTGTCAGCTAAAATAAAATTATTTTAGCTAGCTAAATTTTACGTCAAATTTGTATGGGAAATTTCTCTTAGCTCGAGCTGCATACTGAGCTTAAGGCCCGTTGCACACTTCAGCTAAGCTAAGCGAGAAATATAGTTTTCGTTAACTTAGTTAACTCGCCAAGCTCACCCCTTTGCACTTTTTAGCTGATAACTACGCTTATACACAAATACATTGTCGATTTTATATCTTCCCATTAAAATTTTGTTTTTACAACCTTGAGAAAATAATTTAGCTCACATCGCTTAGCTTAGCTTAGCTGAAATGTGCAACGAGCCTTAGTGTGCATAGCCAACAACAAAAACTATACAAAAAATAAAAAGGCTTCCTATGTCATACAACAAAATAATATCCGCAGCTGGGGTAAAAAAATAGTATACAAAACGAAATAGTAAAACATAAAAAAAAATATTTCTGTACCCCGCGCTGCGAATATTTGCTTTGTTTGGTATAGGAAGTCTTTATATTCTTTCTATAGTTTTTACCAACAGTTATCCCTAGAGAAATTATCAGGCCAAGTTTCTCATTGCCTAAGCAAATTCGTTTGAATGGAGAGGCCATAGAAAATTTAGAAAGTTGTATAAATTCAATCGTTAATCTGTCCAGTTTTACGTGGGGAGCCCAGGATAATTCGTTTGAATGAAAGGACTACATAAAATTTAAAAAAATTTATAAATTCAACCGTTCATGTCTGTGTAGTATTTCAATTAGTGTACCTAGCCAAAAATTGTCCCTAGAAAAATTATCAAGTTAAGTTTCATGTGGGGAGCTCGAGGAAATTTGTTTAAAAGAAAAACCCATTCAACCGTCATGACTGACAGCAGTTCAATAAGAGTGTGTTGCTTAAAAAAATTATCTGGGCTAGTTTATTATGGGGAGCCCAGGAAATTTCGTTTGAATGATAGGAAAAATCGTAAGTGGTTCTAACATATACGTAATGTAGCACGAACTATTTAAAGAATATCCAGTTAGTATATGAAGCTCCGTGGAGGCTGTCGACCAGTCCCGATAACTTTCCTAGGGATAATTGATGGCCAGACAGCTAGGGTGCTCCAAATTTGTTTTGTTTTTCAGTTTTGCCACCCCGTATATTTGTAACATGTATCCATAACAAAATTATTCTATAATTTCAGTTGGCTTGCTTTAGCGGAAGAAGGTGCTCAATCAAGTGCTGTTTTTGAAATTTTTGTGAAAAATGCTTGATCTTGATTTTTTCTTACAGTTCAGTTTCGTGTGTTAAATTAATCGAATCTACTTTAATCCTTGTATCCTATATCTATGGGTTACCCGGGTAATAAATCCTCGATGCCGGATTCCTCATTGTATCTACCCGTTGTCGTTGGGAGAGGAATAAATTGCATAATTAAAAATTTCTCCTTAATCCTCAGAATCATCGAGTAAGCTTCTCAAATAAGTTTGTTGATCTTCATAACTCATGCTGTAATAATTACGTGTATTGAATTACAACACTGTAATTACTTATTTACGCCAAAATCTTACCGTTTAAATGAAGGTTTTGAAATTTATTTTTGTCTAGCCGCCATTATAAAACAAAATGCTATTTTGAAACACTAATAATGATAAATCACTTCCAAAAACTAATTACATAATTGTATTTTATATCTATAGTATATAATTTTGAACAACTAATAGTTATAAAACCCGAATTAAAATTAAATATTCAATTTTGTTTGCAAACATTAACCTTAATTAATTATCTGTATGCTATGAAGATTTTTCTCTTTAGGAGTAATTCACAAGGGTTTAAGTTAACCAAAAGAGAAGAAAAACAAATCATTCGATTTGTTAGTTTCGGCGAGAAAACGACCATTGTTCAACGAATGGATGTCGACGGCGGTTCTCGTTTAGTACGAGGTGACTCTGCTAAACTATTCACGAAAGCCACATTAGAGAAGCATTTGCATCGCAAAGAACACTGAAAACGCTCTCAGTTCTCAGACAATATGATACTCACTAAGAATGAGGAAGAAAAGCAACTTTTAATTCATGTCGTTGAGCAGAAAAGAAAGATCGTTTCTACTGAAACAGTCAAAAAAATGCTAAGTTAGTTTTAGGTTGAGAAAAAGAACTGTAATTAATATTAATTGAAATACTGCTTTTGTGTGTTTAAATACTTTTTTTGAATAAAAAAACTTACTTTTGTTACATACTCGTAGTTTATTTTTTTACTTAATAATCTGACTAGTTCTTTTTAAGGATTTTTTTCAAAAAAATCAGATATTTCAAGAGTCGATGAGCACTTCCTTCTATATAAGATAGGGGCTGAAATTTTGAACACATAATAGGAATGGTAGGTGTAACAAAACAAGTTAATAAGTAATTAAATTACTTAATTTTGACCTTGAAATCTTGTTTTTAAGGATATTGGAAGGTAACATCTTATGAGAACCCTCATTTTTGACCCCGGATTTGGAAAGAGGGTAAAATTTTAGATTCAGATACGTACTTAAGGCATTTTTTAATGACTTTCAGCGGTCATTTCAAAGTTAAAATACGAAATGGTATATTGGTATAAAATAATCAGCAGATGATGAATTTTAATGGGAAATGACTCAAGCTATGTACATGTCATTTATGAAAAATACCAGAGTATTCATTTCCAAATTCTCCACCAAGAGCATTGATTTATGGCATTTACTATGGCATTTATTTACTATGGCATTTTTTCCCAATATCGTGATCCGTCAATTAACGGTTGTTGGAGTCAAGGCATAAAGTGCCAAGCGGTAACCTTTACGCTTTACCTTTACCGTCAAGGTCATTTAAAGATCAACTGGATGTTTTATATGAAAACCCCTATTGGTGAGTCCAGCTTCTGAAAGAGCGTGAAATCTTATGATTGAATATGTACTCATGTTGTGAGTCAAAATTACCTTTAAATGCCATTTCAAGGTCAACTCGCAAACAAATTCGGAATGTTGGTTTCTACATAAGAATCCCTTATAACTTGCAAACTAAAATTAATCGTGCATTATTTTTAAGATAATTACAAAAATGAGTCATTCATAAGCAAATCGATATTCAGTGTAGGATGGATTTAAGGGTCCCATCAATGAAGACAAGACTGTGAAAAATTCGGCCTAGGAAGGCAAGATTAAGACTCCGGCTGATAAAGGCAAATTAAAGAGTTCGGCCGATGAAGACAAGACAATGAAGAAATTAAAGGTGTTACCTAATTAAATTTTCAAAAATGCTCCCATCGTTAAAGTGAATGCGTTAAGTGCCTAGTTGAATGTAAAATTGTGCGTTGTTTCAGAATAAGTGGTCAAAAATAAATGAGGGTTCTTATAAAAAAACGAGTTGACCTAGAAATTACCTTGAAAACAGATTCCAAGATCAACAATCAGCCCCAACAAAGAGCTCAAAGTATTCGTTTCTATTAGAAATGACCTCATGCTAATTTTCAGGTCGATCGGACCACGTTTAGATGTCGCTCAAATTCGTTTTCCGCAAAAAAAAAACACTAGGTAAAACGATCTTTAGTGAAATTTAATCCTCTCTTTTCCTTCAATTCCGTCAAATAATGACACTGTAATGTTTTCTAAGTACTTTTGAGTATGCCCGATCCACCAAAATCATAAAAAAGGGGGGTTGGGCATAGTAAAAAATTGATTTTTGAGCTGTTTCTTTCAAAAAATTTAGAAATCAAGAGTTTCAGCAAATTTTTAAAATATGTAGTATCTATTCTTTTTTTCTAAATTTCACTATTTATTATTTTAGCGAAAAACGTAAAAAAAGAGATATGCCACGTCATCATAACTAAAAAATTAACAATTTTATAGCCTAAAAACGACCAAAAGGCACATATCTCAAACCAATTCTCTACTCACAAGTCATAACATCTTATGTCACTAACAAAATCATAAGACATAAGCTGTTATGACTCGTGAGTAGAGAATTTTGATTTTATTAATAAAAAATAAAAAAAAGAAGCTTAAATAGATAAAGAAATATTTCTGTGTTTCAAAATTTATTACTGCCTTAATAATGTTTCTGAGATACATTGCTAATTAGTCACAAAGCCATACTTTGTAAAGATGAGGGTTTTGGTTAAAGGAGATGGAAAATATTGAAGAGCACATAGAAACACATTTCATATGTAATTAACAAGATTGTTAAATTGTTTTATTTTTTATTAGTTTTTGTGTTGCAGAATAGCCTTAATATTTTTTTTCGTTACAAAAGGAATTGTCTTATAGTGATCTTCTACAACTTGTAATAGATACTGCTTCTGTTCCTCTTGATGCGTTAAAATTGCGTTGTAATTTTTAATGAGCCCTATTCCTCTTTCTGCAACGTCATTTACTACTTGCAATTTTTTTATAATTTCCTGCATTCTTAAATATTCCGAGTCATCCTTCCATGTATTAGGGTGTTTTTCAATAAAACTTGGCATCCTTCCAAATAAAAGTTCAAAAAACTGATTTGTATTTCTGGACACAAAATCTTCGATTTCGGTATATTCCACATTCTCAGGTACGACCGCTTTCTTAAAATATAAAATTTTATATTCATTTTCTTCTTCTAAATTTCGAACCATTGCCGTTTTTTTCTGGCTGTCTACATCCTCATCGAAAAATGAAAGGGCTATATGAGAATATCACTTAAATACCATAAATGGTTTGAAAAACTTTTTAATGCAACTAATTATACCGTTGGATTGATATTTTTGTATGCTACTAGCTCCTTCAGTAAGTTTAAATCATTGGCGCTGATGTTGGGTTCATGCATGTAAACCATTTTTTTAAATAAATTTTAATGATAAAAATGTTGAAGTCGCGCAGCCCTTTGGATTCAGATACTGAAAAAAGAAAATGAAATTAATTCAGTTAGACAATCATTTTAAAATAATTTAATTGAACTTACTGAAACTTGATATTTCCTTTAACAAGTTACTAAAAACAGCAGATACAATTAATTCATATATATGATGTCTGCAAGCAGACCACAATAAATTTCTGCCAATTCTTTTTTCAAGAAGACTGCAGGCTCCACATAGCCTACCGACGTTGCTGGTAGTTGTATCGAAGCACATTCCTCTAATATTCTCGGTAATATTCCAGCCTTCAAGCATTTTTAATACCATCTCGCACTGCTCTTTACCTGTTCCTTGTGTAATCATTGGAACTCCCAATAATTTGGTTTTACCACAACCGGAAACTATGACGCACAATCGGTCAACCATTTTTTTCTCTGTTATATATTCTAACATTTGTCGATCCCAATGTACAGTTAGAATAGAATCAGGAATGAAAGACTTAAATATTTCATCACTAATTTCCTTCCTGACTCGTTGTCGACTGCGAAGTATGGTCTCTTTGGAAACTGCAATTGAATTTAAATCATGCCCTAATGCATTTGCCGTGGTTGCGATTACAAGAGCAGCTCCTGAATTGCTTATTTTCGATCGATCCAGCGCACCTACTACATTCTTATCAATGACGTTCTTCATATGTAGCGATGACAGAGATGAAGCGGCATAATTTGTTTGTTTAGTTTCTTTTCAACTGGTGCCTGATATTCACTGCCACTCGAAGAAAGAGTAAGTGAGCTTGTATCCGAAATGATTAAGTTTATATCTGTTTCTTGAGATCAACTTGTTGAAGGCTGTGGATTACTAGTCGCCAATGTGACATTGCTCTCATCAATTGATCTTAACGAACGAACATTAAAAGAATTAATATTTCTTTGATGCTCAAGAAACCGCAACTTGGACGGATCTGCTATTTTTTGAATATTAAGACCATGTGCAATGGCAAAGAGTTTCACTTTTCCTATTAATATTTTTTTCTAAGATGCCGATATCATGTAATTTGATGATTTTTTTAGTAATATTCCTCTTCTCCTGATGAGGAATCTCAAACTTCTGCCAAATAGTAGCTAGCTCATCCGCAACAATGCTAACTTGCACATTTAAATTCGTATTTGTCAGCTTGCGGAGGAATCGACTAATTACATCTCGATTCGTTGGAAGGTTATCATTCGGTAGATTTTCAATAGATTCACCTACGAAATTTACTTATGTTATATTAGCGGAAAATATTAGATATAGGATTTAAAATACTAAATGCTTAATAAAACTTACCAATCAGCCAACATACGGTTTGTACGTTATTCTCCATGATTATTAACCACCACGACTATTTTAGAAACTTCTTTAAACATTTATGAAATTTTCAAACTTAAAAATCACGCATTAAAAACAATTAATATTTTGTAAGAATTATTTTATTATTTGAATAAAAATGTTGCTGGTCCAACTCCTATTTAAAACAATAATCATTGTTTAAACTAAAATGAACTTATTTATATAGAGAATTTTTCCCTGGCAACAAATTGGTAGTCATCATGAGTCAAAACAGATGTTTTATTATAGATACATATGCAGGTCAAAACGACCTTTTGGTCGTTTTAAGGCTATAAAATTGTTAATTTTTTAGTTATGATGACGTGGAATATCTCTTTTTTTCAGAGTTTAAAAAGGGATGTCATTTCGCTCTTCGCTCTTGCTCTTTTTCAAAAGCGAAAATAAAAAATATTAAAACGCTCTTCATAAGGAGCGATATTGTAAAACAAAAATATCGCTCTGAAGAGCAGGAGCATTATTTTTTATTATAAGGCTCTTGCTCTTCCACTATTGCGTTTGTATTACCATATTTTCGCTCTTTGTTATTGAGCTATCATATATTGAAAAAACAAATACGCTCTGCTCTGATGAATAATATCGTTATTAATATTATTTCGCTCTTGCTCTTGTTATTACGGCAAACGGTATTCAAAACGTTCTAAAATACTCCCTTTAGAAAGCCAGATTTGTTAGCGAACTGATACACATTTACAAATATCTACTGTTCTGAAATAAGGCCAACTAGGATATAACTAGGCTATTCCTTAACCGATTATGATGCAATTTGATATGCGATTGGAAATGGGATTCTAAAATCATTATTGGATAAATCAGGAGTATGGCCAACTAGTATGGAACTTGACTATTTTTTAACCATTTTAGTGAAATTTGACATGCGCGATCGAAATGGGATTCTAAATTGATTTTTGGATGAAATTCTGGAATATGGCCAATTAGGAAGGAACTTGGCCATTTCTTATCAGAATTTGATGAAATTCAGCATGTTCGATGGAAACGGGATTCTTAAATGATTTTTAGATAAAGTTCTGGAATATGGCCAATTAGGAAGGAACTTCGCCATTTTTTATCTTATTTTGATGAAATTCAACATATACGATGGAAATGGGATTCTAACTTGATATTTAGGTAAAGTTCTGGAATATGGCCAATTGGGAACGAACTTGGCCATTTCCTATCCGATTTCGATGAAATTCAACATATACGATGGAAATGGGATTGTAAATTGATCTTTAAATAAAGTTCTGGAATATGGCCAATTGGGAAGGAACTTGGCCATTTCTTATCCGATTTTGATGAAATTCAGCATGTTTGATGGAAAAGGGATTCTTAAATGATTTTTAGATAAAGTTCTGGAATATGGCCAATTAGGAACGAACTTGGCTATTTCTTATCCGATTTTGATGAAATTCAGCATGTTCGATGGAAATGGGATTCTTAAATGATTTTTAGATAAAGTTCTGGAATATGACCAATAAGGAACGAACTTGGCTATTTGTTATCCTGTTTTGATGAAATTCAACATATACGATGGAAATGGGATTCTAAATTGATTTTTAGATAAAGTTCTGGAATATGGCCAATTAGGACAGAACTTGCTTATTTATTAACCGATTATGATGAAATTCGGTATATACGATGGAAAGGGATTCTAGAATGTTTGTTAGATGAAGTTCTGGAATATGGGCTATGGCCAATTAGGAAGGAACTTGGCTATTTCTTATCAGAATTTGATGAAATTCAGCATGTTCGATGGAAACGGGATTCTTAAATGATGTTTAGATAAAGTTCTGGGATATGGCCAATTAGGAAGGAACTTCGCCATTTTTTATCTTATTTTGATGAAATTCAACATATACGATGGAAATGGGATTCTAACTTGATTTTTAGGTAAAGTTCTGGAATATGGCCAATTGGGAAGGAACTTAGCCATTTCTTATTCGATTTTGATGAAATTCAGCATGTTCGATGGAAATGGGATTCTTAAATGATTTTTAGATAAAATTCTGGAATATGGCCAATTAGGAACGAACTTGGCTATTTGTTATCCGGTTTTGATGAAATTCAACATATACGATGGAAATGGGATTCTAAATTGATTTTTAGATAAAGTTCTGGAATATGGCCAATTAGGACAGAACTTGCTTATTTCTTAACCGATTATGATGAAATTCGGTATATACGATGGAAAGGGATTCTAAAATGATTGTTAGATGAAGTTCTGGAATATGGCCAACTATGATGTAACTTGGTTATTCCTAAACCGATTTTAATGAAAATTGACATGCGCAATGGAATTGTGATTCTAAAATGCTCTTTTGGATATAGTTCTGGAATATGGCCAAGTAGGATGGAACTTGATTATTGTTTAACTGATTATATTTAAATTTTTCATTTGTGCAGGAAATGGAATTTTAGAATGATTTTTAGATACACTTCTGGAATATGGCCAGTAAATTTCATTGAAATCAAATTGAAAATGGCCAAGTTTCTTATAGTTTGCCATATTCCAGAAATTTATCTAAAAATCATTTTAGAATTAAATTTCTCTGGCTTATGCTGATATTCATCAAAATCGGATAAGAAATGGCCAAGTTACTTCCTAATTAGCCATATTCCATAACCCATTTCCATCGAACATGCTGAATTTCATCAAAATCGGAATAAAAATGACCAAGTTCCTTCCTAATTGGCCATATTCCAGAACTTTATCTAAAAATAATTTAAGCATCCCATTTCTATCGAACATGCTGAATTTCATCAAAAGCGGTTAAGATATGGCCAAGTTCCTTCCAAACTGGCCATATTCCAGAATTCTATCTAAAATTCATTTAAGAATCTCATTTCCATTGTATATGCTGAATTTCATCAACATCGAGTAAGAAATAGCCAAATTCCTTCCCAATTGGCCATATTCCAGAACTTTATTTAAAAATCATTTAAGACGATGACTGGGATATTTCTCGTATCGACGCCAATTCTTGATAACGGAAGTGGTATATCCGTTAGAATTAAAGAAAACAGACAATATTTCTTCTGGCCAACAGCTTTCTCGTGTTGTCATATGTCAGCTTAAATTTTGGTGGGATAAACGTCTGGAATAATTGCAAGGCAGTGGTGATTTCAATTTAAACCATTCATATCAGTTTAATAACAGTAACCAAGGAACGAGGGCAACTTTGAACCATTCGTTTTTATTATTGATCTGGTTTTTAATCAAATATAAGAATTTGAACCTCGTAATATGAAAATAAACATTTCAGAGAATCTGCTTTGTTTATCTGAATATCAGCAAAATATCAAAATACCAGATTATGTCTTCAAGCAATTGCAGAAAATGCGGAATAAATCTATCATAAATCTAAGGCCATTGCTTATAATCCTCCCCCTATGTTTTAATGTCAATTGCATTTGTTTGTGTTGTGGGCACTTAAGCGCACTGGTTTATATTTTAAGCTATGAGTTTTATAGGCTCTTAAAAGTGTCTGGAAAGGACATACAATCCAACAACCGAAATCCTCAAAAGTCTAATTAAACGTTCAGCATTGAAAATTATAAAATGTTCGTCAAATGTACAGAGCAATGATGTAAAAACTGTAAACAAGATCGTTTAACTCCCTAGCAGAAACATACATTTGAGTGACTTTTATTTAAATTTTTTTTTTTCGCTGTTGTAAGCATGGACTACCCTACTAGCCAGTTAGGCACCCTACTTGAAATATTTTCCAGCCATGATACTTTAATTACAGGTTGAATTTATACAAATTTTTAAATTTTATATGGGCCTTTTATTCAAACGAATTTTCCTTAACATTTCACGACCTGTATCGGCTGAACAATTTATAGAGCATTTAGAGGTAATTTATATCGAATCAACGAAAGCATTTTATTATTAGCCATATCATCTAAACTGCAAGGAACTTTCAATTATATAGTTTAAAACAATGAAAATGAAAATAAATTTTGGCAATTGTTCTTGAATTATTTCAAATCGAAAAATATCCGAGGAGATTTTTACGAAAGATAAGGGAACAATTTTCGTCCATGAAATCAAAACATGCTGACCATACCTGTTACGAAATGGTTAGAATTGCAAACCATGCTAAAGTTACCGTTACCGATACATAGATGTGATTACTTGTGCTTGTGGTCCATATCTTAATTCTGTGTTTCGCCAAAAAAAAGAAACAATAGATTTCCACTCGTTACAATCCCTGCCCGCACTTTTAATTCATCGATTTCCTCAAATGTAAGTCAACAGCTACCAAGTGTAAATTATCGTTTATGGATATTTTTTTTCGTTTTTTGGTATCTTTAAATAGTATATACACATCAATATAAATTGTAACATAAAATATGATTTCGATTTTACCATTTTCAACGACTATATATAGTTAAATTAGTTTAATCACGAAATTCCCTGAATCTGATAAAACTATTCACTAGACAAAATACCTTGAGGAAGTGCTATGTTGATAACCCTTTTTATATTTATTTCTGTATAATTTATAATTTGTTTTTAACTTTCCGTTCGTTTTAATTTTTAATTAAAATAAAAATAAAAAAAAAATAAATAAATAAAAATTCTAAAAATAATTATTTTGTGAAGAATTTTCCGAATTAAACAAATGAAAATAGAAAAATTATTTATTTATTTACTATTTTTTTGTTGTTTTTTCATTTCATCAATTGATTGATTCAATTTGGTGTGATTAATTAATAAAAATATAAAATTTCTAATCTAATAAAAGGAAAACAATAACAACACAAGCAAAAAACAGTATTAATGAAAATAAAATTCGACGAAGATGACTCCGCAAGACATAATTGATGCCGCGCGCGCAATACGGTATCGAATTTCACCTATTTTAATATGATTAGGAGTTTATTTATTATATTCCTGTTTAATATAATAAACATGGGCCCGTCAGCCACATGATATCTTATAGATAATAGATATTTTTAAGACACGCGAAAATAAAACGTATACGTTTTAATCGTCCTGTATTATAGTTAACGGTGTACGTCCACTAATTTAATTTAATCGATCGGCAGCATATTTTTTTATTACAGTCTTTTGTTTTGCTTCATTTGTTTGTGAGAATTTGAATATCATGAAAATTGTGTACAATTTGGGTAAAAACTTTAGGTTAGGAAATCGATTTTGTGTTGTCTACACATACGAGTACTATCAAACAATAGAACTACTTTATCTATATACATAATGGTATATTTCTTGTTTCGCTAAGTTTATTTGTTCAATTCGTGTAAGTTAGAACGCAAATTAAAATTAATAAATCAAAAAATTAAAATAAAAAACAATTTTAGTTTGAGTAATTAATTATAATTATTAAAAGTGATTTCGATATACACAGCTATCATATCACCATCGGTTATAATTTATTTAATTATAAAAATTACAATTTTTAATCGATTTATGTGCTAATAAATTAGGATGTTTGTGTAGGTGTCATTTATTTTGTTGATGGTGGTCTTTATATTATTATTAGGGTATCAATTTCCGGAATTCAGAATTCCAGTATTCCGAAATACCGACCAAAATTTTGATTTCGACTGTTCCGGAATTGAAAACAAATATTCCGGAATTAATGAATTTGTTTTTTTCACACTAATTTAAATAATTTAGACGTAATTTTATGTAATTATTGCTTTTCTTGTACTAAACAGTGAAATATAATTCGCTAAGTCAGTACGTTGTTGCCCCATACTTAATGTATGATGTTAGAATTGTATTTTTGTAGTTTGGTTGTAGCTATCTTTTGTTCGTGCGAACTTTTCAGTACGAAACCAAACTACCACATAGAAAACTCAAGGAAGGTTTTCATGTTTTTGGGGTCGATACACTTTGTATGACTCTTGTGAAATTTATAAAAATTAAAGAATTTTTAAAAATATAAAATTTATTGAATTTATAGAAATTATGACATTTTTAAAATAAGTCAAATTTGAGTTTGTAGAATTTATAGAACCCTTGTTTTTTATTTTTTTTTATTAATTTATTTTATTACAACTGAGACCGTGCTCATCTAGCAATTTTTCTTTCAAATACAAATTTTTATATTTCTAGTAAAATTCACGTTTGTTGGGGTGTAACCCACTGGTTAGTTCCATAATTAATTAAACCTATTTACTAATTTTAGTTTGGTAAGTTCACTAGGTCAAGTGGCCTCGTTCTTTGGAGTCTTCTTTCGACGACAGGGTTATCTATCATATGGCGAATATAGGGGTTTCCATGTTCCGGAGCCTTATTTCGTGTTGTGCGGCATGCATTTTTATTTCCTCTTTGATGTATTCCATCCGTAGGTCCCTGTGATGATCTTCATTTCTTGAGTACCACGGAGCATTGACGATGCTACGAAGAACCTTGTTTTGAAACGTCTGTATCATTTTGACGTTTGTTTGCTTGGTACATCCCCAGAGTTGTATACCGTAGGTCCATATCGGCTTCAAAATTTACCGATATAGCAGCAGCTTATTGTGAATTGTAAGCTCAGAGCCTCTACCTATGAGCCAATACATTTTTCTGAACTTTATGTTCAATTCTTCTTTTTTCTTTTTGACATGCTCTCTCCACTTGAGCTTGGCATCCAGGGTCATGCCAAGACTTTGAATCCATAAAATATAAAGAATATTTAAAATTTATAAAATTGGTCGAGATTTTATAATTTATAGAACTGATGGGATTTATAAGTCTTTATTGTTTGTAGAATTTATAGGTTTTATAAACATATTAAAATTTATATAATTACAGTCTTTGAAGAATTTATAAAATGTATAGAAGTTATCGCATTTACAATTTTTAAGAACTAAAGAATTTATGAGTTTGAAGAATTTAAAGCACTTACTGAAGTTTTAAACTTTATTCATAGAATTTAAAGAGCTTTTAAAGTTTAACGGATTTATACACTACTCCGAAAAATTAAAGGAACACAAATTGTTTTCAATTTTTTTAGTGTTTTTTGAAGAGCTGTATCTTTGTAAAATACCATCGTACAGAGATGAAAAGAAAAGCATTTTAAAGCTTCGAGTTTCTAGTTTTGAGACTTTTGAGCGGAAAATTTATGTGAGACACCGTTATCACGCAATCACAAGAAAGAGCACGAACAAAAAAAAATCGATTTTTTTTTTTATGTAAGGATCCATGGGCTCAGGAAATTTTTTTTAAGTTAAACCAATACATAGGTCGGTTAGCCTGTTAATTAGGCGTAAATTTAATTTCTTTCTGGTGTCTCTGTGTCAACTTTTTTCTGAGATATCTGACTTTGAATCAAAAAAGATCCTTTTGCCTTTGATCATCGATATCTCAGCAACCAATCATTGCACAGTAAATTTTAGGAAAGCCTTATAAACTTGAGTAAATTTCCTACAAAACCCTTTAATGATTAGTTGAGAAAAAAAAAATTTTCACCCTCAATAGTGATTTGAAAAAGTACAAAAAAGCGACTTTCTAGGTTATCTTAGTAAATCTACCGTTACTTTACAAATATTGATGAAAAGACTAATGTTGCCAGGTCATTTTACAGTTTAATGTACTCCTAATAGCCCTGCATTATTTTCAAATTGATCCATCCAACCGTTTTTCCGGACAGATTGATCAAAGTTTTACAAAACAATTAAAGGAACAAGTGAACATTAAAATAAAAAAAACACTTTTTTCACATTTTGCGTTAGTTATTTGTTAACCCTTAACGATCGTAAGATTTTTTTGCAATACTCGCCCATAAGAGACGACAGAAAATTAAATAAAGTTCTGCAATATGACCAATTATTTTGGAACTTGGCCATTTCTCATCCGATTTTAGTGAAATTTGGTATGCGTTATTGAAATGGGATTCTAAAACGATTCGTGGATGAAGTTCTGGAAAATGGCCAACTAGGGAGGAACTTGGCCATTTCTTATCCGATTTTGATATAATTCGGCATGTACGATGGAAATGGGATTCTAAAGTGATTTTTGGATAAAGTTCTGGAATATGGCCAACTAGGATGTAACTTGGCCATTTCTTATCCGATTTTGATGAAATTTGGCATGTACGATAGAAATGGGATTCTAACATGATTTTTTGATAAAGTTCTGTAAAATGGCCAACTAGGATGGAACTTGGCCATTTCTTATCCGATTTTGATGAAATTCAGCATGTACGATGGAAATCGGATTCTAAACTGCGACCATAATGCAATACTTGGTATCAAGCGTTGCGTCCATCGACCGTTATGTACACTGTCCCAGCGGTTTTGCCATTCTCTCAAACTATGCTGCCTCCTGATCTTACGTTTTTCAGCGGCTGTCTTTTCGCTGTGTTCCTTACCGCCATATTGTACAGCTTCATACGCCAGTAGGTCGATCGGAACCATCCCTGCAATCACCAAAACAGCATTCCCCGACACTGTTCTAAAAACGCTGCACACTCTTATTGCGGAAAGGCGATACACTGATTCCATGCCACGGCTGTATGTTTTAACCCGCATTGCGTCAGCCCGTATAGATACTCCATATAATAAAATGAACTTTATAACACCTACTAGTAACTTCCTATGGCATTGTCTCGGTCCCCCAACATTAAGCATTATCTTAGTAAGAGCGGTGGTTGCTTTTGCAGCTTTCTCACTCGCATAACAAAGATGGTTTGGATACTATCGTATACCCGCCAATATTAAGGTTCACCACTTCGGTTTGTTTCCTACTACTTATTAGTACTGGCTCCGTCTTTAGGTGGGCAAGGTTTAGGCCAACTAACGTTAGCCATATTTGGATGGCTTCGACAGCCCTGTTTGCGTTCCCCACCACTTCATCAATTTGTTTAGCTACAATAAGGACCGCAATGTCATCTGCAAACCCCACTATTTTCACTACTTCTGGAAAGCACACTCGAAGAACGCCATCATACATGATGTTCCAGAGTTTTGGGCCGAGCACTGACCCCTGCGAAACCCCACCTGTAACCTTGTAATGCTTAGTGTCCTCATCGGTTTCATATCGCAGGATTCTATTACTGAAGTAATCAGTAACAATTTCTATGAGGTACAGTGGTACTTCAAAATCACTTAGGGCTCCAAGTATTTTGGTAAAATTTGCTGAGTTGAATGCATTCTTGATATCTAATGCCACAATCAAGCAATACTTCTTTGTTCCACCTTTCCAGCGTTTTCCCTCAATGGCATCCTGTGTAACTTCTTTCACCACTCGAATGGCGTCAATCGTCGAGCGCGCTTTCCTAAACCCATATTGATGTGGGGAAAGTCCACCTGCAACACTTATTTTCAGTTCCAGTCGATTACATATTATCCGCTCTAGTATTTTCCCCGCGGTATCCAGCTTGCAAAGAGGGCGGTATGCCGTTGGATCATCTGGAGGCTTATTACCCTTAGGCAAAAGTACAAGTCTTTGCACCTTCCACTGATCTGGGAAAGTTCTTTCCATCAGACACTTGTTTGTATAACTCCATAAATACCTGTAAATGTTGTCTAATTGCCACCTTAAGAACAGAATTTGGGATGTTATCTGGACCTGGTGCCTTATTATCACCGATGTTCGTCATGGCTTGAATTATATCCTCTTCTGTTACAGCCGGAGGTAGATGATGCTCTGCAGTTTCATACATAGGACATCCCGTGTTTATCTGCATCGGGAAGAGAGTGCTAACTATATTTTTAAGTAGCTCAGGGCAGATCGGTTGGCTATAGCTCCTCATCTTCTTCATAACTAGCATATATGCTGTACCCCAGGGATTGTTGTCCACATCCTTGCATAATTCCAGAAACATAATCGTTTGCTGGTAATTATTTCCTTCTTCAGTTCTTTGCGCTTACTTTTGTATTCACTTTCTGCCTCTAGCTCGTTGATACTTTCTCCTTGCACGGTTACACTCATCGCGTAGCTTTGCAATTTTATCATTCCACCAGTAGGGCGGTTTCTGTTGTCCCCTGAAGGCTCTCCTCAATATAGATATATCGCACGCATCCTTGATATACCCTATGAGCTGAGTTGCCATAACTGATGCTGAACCATATGTTCTTAGGTCATCAAGTGCTACTAGGAAAAGCTCATTATCGAAGGTTGTTGTTTTCCGACCTATCTTTTTGTTTTCCGACTGCTTTTTCCTTCGTTGCTTCGCAGCGTGTAATGATCACTGACAGCCCATGATGACGTACGAGCTACACAACTGCTCATAAAGGTTAGGTCTATAATTGAGCCCATGCCTCCTCTACTGAAAGTTTGTTGTGAGCCTGTGTTCATTAATGACAACTCCAACGAGACCAACGCTTCGAGGAGTGCCGTGCCTTTTGGATTTATTCTGGGACAACCCCATTCAATTGCCCAAGCGTTAAAATCACCCGCGATAACGACCTGATTCCTACCCCTGGCATCGGCCGCAATCTTCCAATATTTCAAAACGCAGATCCTCTTTTACATCCATCTGGCAATTGCCACAAATGAACTTGGCGTACTGGCTGTCCCTAAATAATTCTGTCCATCTCTCGAAATTTACCTCAACAAATGAAGGATCAAAATGCTTTTTGCACCGTCCAAAGCAAATAGTATATTTTTATTATTCGTAGCGCGGAAAGCACAGGAACTGTCACAATATTTATTTGAATATACGATATCTGTTTTGGTTGTGTTTACAGATGGTTTTGTTATAATTGTGATGCATATTCTGACATTATTTTAGGTAGTGAGCGTTGTATTTACTTTGTGTTATCTCGTGCTCATTTTGTGTAAATTATGTGCTCATTTTGTGTTTATGACTCTGTAATTAATGTGTTGTATTTGTATTCTTCAAAAATGAATACTTGGGTTTTATGTGTAAATCTAAAAACTTCACGGTTTATTTTTTTTTCTATTCCAAAAGTGAATTTTATTATTTGGCGAATACTGTATGTGTATTGGTTTCATGGCTTTTTTATTTTTCCTTTTAGATGACAAATAAACATTTTCTTTGTCAGTTGAAACAATGTAAAGTCCGCAATGAGAAACAGATGTTAAATAAACAATGGTTTAGAAAATGGGAGGGTTCTATACCGTATGGAGCAGGCAAATCAATGTTTTTTTGTCATCTGAATATTTACATTAGTCCTATGCTAACATTGGAATAACGACATTTTGAAATTTATTTTACAAGGCGCGGGAGATCAATTATATTTTTATATCGCAATATTGTGATGGAACGTAATAATGTTGTTCATGGCTTAAAAAACCAAAAAAAAACACGAAATAAAATAAGTTAAATTACAAAAAAATCTTACATTAAAGCTCAATAATAAGAAGCACGAAAAATTTCTATTTCAATTCAAATCTATTTCATTTAAATCCTTAAGGGTTTTCACCTTACGACGTGATAAAGTATTATTTCTTCCTTTTCTTCATTCCGGCATATCAAATGTCGATTGTTAAAAATTTCGTTTTCAGACAGTGTGACCTCTCAAGGTAAATTTTAAATTATAATAATGAGAGTTTTCGTGGAAGTCGTGGATATATTTATCTTTACGATTTTATTTATCTTGCTAAATTCCCCCTTTAAATGTTAAACTCGTCTTTGTGGGGGTCAGTTAATTTTGTACCTGTTGTTCAATTTTTAGATTCATTAGCAGATGATAAGATGATGAGTATTAGAGAAGAAGTAGTATTTTTATCCACTTGATTCGACTTATATAACCAAAGTGAAATATGTTTCTGCCCAATTTAAGTAGAATTCTGTGGAGCCGTACATACAGCACATTATGATTATTTTCCACATACGATCGGTGGCTGACTAAACAACATGATTTATGCGCTCCACCAGACTATTTTGCGGATCATAATATGCGTTACGATGAATAACTTCTCCTGCAAAAATCTTGAATTTTTTTTTAAACAAACTGAGACCCACTGTCGAAGTTGAATCGTAAGTTTAGAATCCCCACGACGAATAGGAAACAACAAACAAATTTAGAAATTACATCTGTATTAAGAACTAAAACATATATATTGCCAGCTCCGTACGCCAAGGTTCCATAGGGGAACGGGATAGTGTAAAATCTTTTGAGGCTTTTAAGGTTTCACCAGTTTTAACGTATTTTCGAACGAATTAGTCAAAGTTAGCCAATAATGACGCTGCTTTCTAAAACGGCTATTTTTGGTGCTCTTTTCCCTTTGTAAAATTTGCCTGACTTAGTTTTTTCATACCAACTATCCGAAGAATTAGTAACCATTGAATCGCAAGTTATGAAACCTGATAACACGCCTGGCATATTTACAAAGCCATAGATTTCATTGCTAGTTCCAACTGCCGTTAATTGATAAACTAATAGCATAACTGTTCAATTTCAGAGAATCAATAATTTTATCGGAATTTTTGCCAAAAAAGTGAAACTGGTACCGGAATCTAAGAGACTTTAAACTTCGATATCAAGAATCTCGACTACAATTGTTGGTCTGCCATCACTAAAATAATTAATAATTGAACTCAAAACTTTTGAGAAATAGCAAAACTTAAGTAAACCATAATACATTAAGGTTGGGGCTGAATTAGAAAAAGTGCTATTTCTAATGTCTACGTTCGGTTTCCCTAAACATAAGCTGAACATTTAGGGCACTGCGGCAATGTAATCCCAGCAGCACCAGGCAGCAAATTTCAGTTCGGTTAGATACGGGTTCTAGAAAGTTCTGAAATTGTAGCTCTATCTCAGCTAAATAAACGTTAAAGTATTCTTTTTACTTTTGGAATCTTCTATTTTTTTTTTCTCTGGCGCTACATTCCATAGAGGGATTTGGCCGCTTCATTATGAAGTTTCGTAATCATTTTTTTTAACGGATAATGAGTGCATAATTCTTTGATCCAAACATTAACCAGTCGTGATTTTTTCATCACCCGCCGGGAATTGAACCCGGGACCTCCGGAGCTTAAAGCAAGTATGCTAACCACCGGGCGGCACAGTGGTCAGCAATCTTCTATTAAGATCCTGCAAAAGCCAGAACCGTAATCCTCTGGTAGGAATACTTCCCTTAAACCTTGCAACAATTGTTTCCAACTATTACATTTTTATATGATGTTCTAAACCAAACCTTAACTAGCTGGCCAATCAAACAAATGGTAAATTAAGGTAAATAATTCTTTGTCGGAAACACGGTTAGTCAACGAAAATCTTTGAGCGAAGAGCTGTCTGATTTGCCAGCGAATGAAAATTTCCACTTATGAATCGGACATGCTCTGAATTGATGTCTGGATTGTTCTATCTTTGATATCTGGTAGAACAACCACAATATGGATCAGCCAGGGACTCTCTGAATGGTGGAAGTAAATCCTCACTCGAGTCAGATTCTGTAAATTTATTAAATTCTTCAAGAGCAGATTGGATCATATTTATTGGTATATTAACCGCACTCATTCACAACATTTCTAAACAAATAAGGGAGTTCTTCAATCATTAGTTTCACTTTGATACAAAGGTTCTATTTCCCTGTCTACTTCGGATACCAGTAACTCTGAATCAATCGTTTTGTTTAAGTTTAAAATTTGTAGGTAAAGTATTATTTTGTCTTTCTAGTATGATGAAGGAATTTAGTATTGAACTTCTAATCTTCAGATTATCTTTCCGAAGATGAAGTCCTCGTCAGATTTTCGTAGTTCGCTTTAAATATTTTAGAGCCTACCTCCTAAGATCTTAGTGAGCCGGAAACGATTCTTTATATTTTGAGTTGTATCTTTTTTGTGATTCACGTTGTTTTCTTGTTGTTGTTGAATTTTTTTTTTTCAAAACTACCGACCTTGGCTATATTTGGACTTCCTTGAAAATGGTTTATACTTTTTTTAGTTTGTAAAATACGTGTTATTATACTTATTTCGATATTTGCTTTCTCGTGGACATCAACCGACTTGCCTTTCTCATGGAAAACACGTTGTGATATTTTACTTATCTCTCAACCTTGGCTTTTCCGTTAATATTCTTTAATACTCTAGTTTATTTGTTGGCTAATAAATTTCCAAACTACCTTTGGTCTAATCGCATATTGATAAAATATTAAAATGTAGCAAATTGTGATCAAAAACATTGCGAAATGGACATAAAGATTTGAATTAATTGTACAATCAAAGATTGTTCGCTGTTTAACGGCGAGAGATTGACCTCAAAAAGGTTTTAAGTTGCAGAATTTTTTTTGGAGCTTTAAGGCAGAAAATTTATAGAAATCAATCTGAAACCAATAAAGCTACTATTGGCAATTTACCTGTTCATTACAATAACCAGTCTAACTGCAGAAAAAAATCTCTGCAGGGTCGGTAGTTCTAAGCGAGGATGTCTTTTTAAGAACAGTCCAGCCCAAATTGCCCCCAAACATATGCGATAGGAAAAATAGATTGGAACGTCCAATATTTATGCCGTGGCAAGTTGAAAATTGGAATTTTTTTCCGGTGAACATTGAAATGCTTCTAAGCATTTCAAAACAGCATAAGTTAGCCAAAAATCTGTATCGAAGCGTAGCCAATATTTTGACAAAAAAACTGGTTGTGTGATCAACATAAAATCAATTGATTATGGCAAAAGCTCCTTGAGTATTCGAGCTTATTGTGGCCATAATAAGTGCAGAATTAAAACCCTAATCCTAACAAATTTTATTCTACCAATGCGCCCATATGTCACGAGATATTAATACTTACCGTACCGTTAATAACACGCCAAGTAAGAGGAACTGAAAGAACGATCTTAAAAAGAAAACTTGTGGCAAAAAATGATGCTGAACAGAACTTCAAATGGCAATTCCTTAGACTTACTTCGAAATGATAAAGATTGAAATGATTTGATGGACATCGTAGAAAACCTACTTCAAAAATGTTGTATAAAATCACTTATTTTAGACACTTACGACACGACAAAATTCAAATAGAAATGTTAAGAATTATGCTTAAACCCATAATAATTTAGTTGCCTATTTAGATGCTACCGGAGGCTTTGTTAGAAATCCATTGAACATGGAAGCTTATCTGTTTTATTATGCTCTTGTTATTCCGAGTAGGGTCATGACAATGCACAAAATGATCCGTTTCCTTGGCATAACTAGTTCAAGCCATAATTTGGATTCCATTGAAGGTTGATTGAGAATTTACCGAACCGAAATTCAAAAACAATTCAAGACTTGGCTTCTTATTAAAACCATTGTGTGTGATTTTAATGCGTTTCATAACTGCGGATGCCAATAAATGTTTTAAAGTCTTTGGTGCTTTATTATACTTTTTAAAGATTATTGAAAAATCAATTCCTTACTGCATCCATATGCAATGCGTTGGACAAAGCTCTTCTAATGCAACAACGCTTCCTCAGTCAACATCGTTTAATAAAAAAGAACAAATAAACAGTGATAATAAATTTAGCCGGCGATTAACCAAAGCATTATATTTACCGAGTAACTTTTATCAAGATTTCAATTCTATCACAGACTCTATCACTGTAGATGTCATTCTTTATAAAAATAATCCTTTTGAATTGTAACTTTTGTAGTTATTTTTAAAGAAATATATTATTACCGCTATATGGTCAATGGTCATCGATTTTTATTAAAAATATACCTATTTAGTAATGATAAAGAGATTGAAAACCCTAACAATTTTTTAATTAAAAGAAAAACTCTGGAATACCTAAGTTATACTTAGAGAAGCCCAAGATTTTAATTAGTATTAAAAATGCTGAAGAAAAAAGTTTTTCAGCGGTTCTCGAAGAAGAGGAAACGTGGCGAGGTCAACCCCAAACTTCTAAATGCTATTTTTCCCAAAACGCCATTAAAATATTGAATAAATCGGAGGAAAACAAATCGAAACACCCAAAAGATCTAGAAATGTAAAGAAATTATAAGTATACACATTTAAAAATTTAGAAACCGGCCATTTTTGTTGTTTGAGGATTGGAAGCTTTAAAAATGATCACTATCACAAAACATGCGCATTTGATTCTGTTATGCAATGCTTGATAAACATAGATTCTACAGAACGCAAGAATAAAGAAAAGCACTTTTCATGTTTGATTGTTGCTTTATTAAATTGGAAATAAGATTCAGCATAAAAAAGTCCACTCACCTTCTAAACGAAATGAAATATTGAAGCATTCAGACGACAGCAAAATGTGAGTCATGTAACAAAGTTGGAAAGGATCATTATAAATACCTACGAATTGACTTTGGAAAACTGGATAGACTCGGCATTCAATTAATACAAGAATGTATTAAAGAGCCAATATACTTTATTGTCTTTGTATAGCAAAGAAAAAACAATAAACGAAGTTTTTTCCATTTTGTGTACTGTGAAACAACTATATCGAGGCAATCGAGAGCCTGAATGCAGTTGCTGAATGCCTTCAACATTTCATACCACATGACTTGGTCAAACGTATTATCAAGACATGTTTCAGGGAGCACACCGTTATCAAATGGTTTAATGTCTCCACCTTGGAGTGATTAAAACCAAAGGATTTAAACAGAGATGCTCAGTCTCGCTCACAATTTTTAATTTCATACTTAATGAAGTTGTCATGACATTTGCCGATCAGTTTCGTGAACGAACTTAAGCTGGAATCTCCACCTGCCGCTCATCACGCGCCACCTTACCACTATTGAGCCCGTTCTTAATGAATTCATCGAAGCCCTGGGAGGGGCTGGTTTAGAGATCAACCGTCACAAATGTATCTCTCTCATCAGTGATCCACATTCGGCTTTCGTCACAGCCTCTAATGTTTACCCGCTTTGATTTAATGCGATACTTGGGCACTCATCTGACCTTAGGTCTAAGTCGGCCTTGTACATGAAGTAACCACAACATAATTTGGATAAAATAAATTCAGCCACCTTTACTTCATTTGCATTCCTTAGTCAGTATATTAAGATACTAACTAAGGAATGCAATATGTCATTATGTTCACATGACATTTCAACTACAAACATACACAAGTTGAGTTCGCCAAACATTAGCGTCTTTGTTTTATCGTTCAGTGATCATGTCGAGTGTTATGCCTGAAAAAGTACATCTGCGGCACGCATTTCTTTTCTTATTCAATCAAAAGAAAAGGGCTGTTGAAAGCCATCGTTTGCTGGTAGAAATATATGGTAAGCACGCTCCATCGATTAGAACAGGTGAGATATGGTTTCGACAATTTAAAAGTGGTGATTTCAATGTGAGAAACAGTGAAGCGTTCTGGTAGACCAAAAAAATGCGAAGACGGGCAACTGAAGGAGTTATCACCTCTTCGCATTAATGGGGAACGCGTTCGCAGAGTAGCACTTCAGCAATTTTGAAGAATTTGGAAAATGGCTCAACGAATGGTTTGCCGCAAAAAACAAGCAGTTTTTCTGGCATGGTGTTCATAAATTACTTGAAGGATGGGCGAAATGTGTAGAAGCCGATGGCCCATATTTTGAATAAAAAAAATTAATTTGCCTTTAAAATTACGTGTTTTTTTACCAAAAAACCGAAAAAAGCTTATGCATACATCTGGTATACTTGCATCCTTTTTCATTTTTCTTTAATTTTCTCGGAGACGGTATTTCAAATCAATCAAATGATCAATTTTTGGACTTTACAGTTTAATATAATTCCAAAAAAAGGTTTGTTTAATGAATAGTCTTGCACAAAATCGGCAAACTGAATCATTTATTAAATATTTTTGGCCTCAACCGAAATGGCCTCAATTCACCCGCTAAGCAATTCATTGAGCCATATCACAGCCACAGCATCACACCCCGCAACAACCAAAGTAACTGGCTAAACGTTTCTGCTCTTTTCGGAACTTCAATTGCTCTTACCATATGTAATATAGTTTCGGAGTTATATAACTTTTAAATTCTTGGACTGGGATTCTGGGACTGCAATAATAAAATGCCACGATTAGGATATATCCTTATATCATTAGGAAACTCATTTCAAAGCACCACCTAAAATTAAAAAAGATAGAAAGGGGAAGGAGAAAAAAAGAAAGGAAGCTAGAAGAAAGTAAAAAGGGATAGAGCCACACACAAAGAAGGCTAGAGTAATTGGTTTGTATTACGTTGGGTTCAAAAGAATCAAATATTGAATGTGAGCTTGTGGAACAGAATTACCATGAGATAAGACCCTCATGATTCAGGTTATTGACTATGTTTATAAAAATGTTTCCCTCAAGTTTATGATTGTCTGGCCTTCTTGCTCTACATTGTGGAAGAAGTTGGCGTAAATATGTCTCTCTCAGTGAGGCGTTTATGCAAATAAACTCCTGCGTTGTTATTGAAATTTATTTGACATGCTTCCAAAGGCAGATTTTTCGAAAGATACCGTTAACAATAATAATCATACATTACGTCATAGATTTCATCGTACCATTGTACCATAACACCATCAGATTATCATACCATAATACAGTCATACCATTATACTACCATAACATTATTAAATAATAACATCATATCAGTATGTATCAAACCACCACACTATTGTACCATGTGACCATCATACATACCTTCATACCATCGTAGTATCATACCTTCAAATCACCAGAACCATCACATAATTGTTCCAACATTGCATCGCACAATTAACCATTCTACCATCTAACCATAATACCATCATACCATTATAAAGTCATACCACCATACATTCATACCATCACCACCTAACCATCAGAACCATCACAAACTCATTCATCATACCATCGCACAATTATACCATCATACCATCTCACCATATTATCTTCACACCATCAAACCATTAAACCATCGTTCCACCACACCATCATTCCATCATACCATCACTCAATTTTACCATCAAACCATTACATCATCATAATATCATCGTAACATCGTATCATCGTACCATCATGCCAATATAGCATCACACCACGATATCATTATATCATCAAACTAAGGGATCCGTGAATTGGCCTTCAAGATCTTGTGATCTGACGCCGTTAGATTATTTTTTATGGGCGTATCTGAAATCACTTGTTTATATCGATAAATCACAATCGATTCCTTCAATAGAAGCGAACATAACGCGTAATTAACGGAATATCGGCCGATATGCTCGAAAATTGGACGCATGGAATGGATCATCTAAGAGCCAGTCGCAGACAACTTTAAAAGAAATTATTTTCAAACATTAAATGCCATAAACCGAAATTACGTCACAAATACAATTTTTGATTATTAAATTGATTTTAATGAGTTTTATTTGAAAAAAAAATTCCGGAAGCTCTTATTGGATCATCCTTTTTATATATAAGATAAGAGAGACAGATAAATTAACAATAGATAAAACCAAAAGTTAGTTTAAGATCTTAAGATTTAGGCTTTAAAATATTTAAAATTACGTGAAATGTATATGGTGATGGATTGGCGGATAATTTAAATAAAATGTCGATGGGTTTCCAAATTACTTTATTTTAATTTTAAATAATTAATAATATTTTGCATTTACGTTCGCAATGCTAAAGCTCACCAATCAGAATAATTTTTTTTCCTGGACAGCTGAATAAAAAAACAAACCAATAAACCTGGTAACTAATTAATAACTAAAAAATCAAATTTAATTGTAGTTTAAGTAAACTACGACGTTCGTATGCAGGATTATAACACCATTGGATTTCTTGCTTGTTTAATTCGTGCTTTATGAAGTGCTCGGATTTCTCCAACCAATTGTGCCACTGCCTTAGCTGGTTATTTGCGCCGATGAAATTCGACCCATTGTCACTGAAAATTTTACGGCACATTCCTCTTCTCGCAATGAATCGTCGCAATGCACCCAAGAAACAGCTGGTACTCATATCGGTGGCCAACTCAATATGCACAGGCTTTGTACAAAGGCAAACAAATATACATACATACATTTTTGTTGGTACCTGACCTCGACGTCGGATTTGTTGCACCTTAAACGGGCCACAGTAATCAATTCCAACATTTATGAACGGATGTGTAAACGTGACTCTGGCTGGTGGTAAATCGCCCATCAGTTGGTTTTGTAATCTTGGCTTGTATCGTATACAATTTATACATTTATGTATGGATCTGGCTACATCTCTTGCCCTTACTATCCAGTATTTGCTCCGAACTAGACTCACCAACGCTCCACACCCCGTATGTAACCATTTGAGGTGAAAATCCAGTGTTATTGCTCTGGAAATTGATGCACTGCAGGATAGAATCACCGGATGTTAGGCGTTGTACGTGGCCGTGGCCTACTACGTCTACTCTGACAATTCCATCTTCATCCAAGAATGGGTTTAATGTTTTAATTCGGCTCTTTTTTGGGATATCTTGACATTTCTGCAATGATTTAATTTCGTTTATAAAATGTTGGCCTTGTGCATACTTGATAATAATTTTTTCGGCTTGCAGCAATTCTTCCTGATTTAATAAAGTTGTCTTCCCCGTTTTGACTTCCATAGGTTTGTCTCGACCAGCTGTCATCAATCGTTGCTCTCTCGCATGTTTGAGCTTGCTTATGTATCGCCAGTTATACCGAGCTAGGAAATCCTCTGTAAAATAATTAGTGACACTGACAGCTAACAATACGTCCAAGCACTTGGATTTTCGCTCTTCTTCAGTCTCGTAGGATGATCTTTGTTCTGGCCACCATTCCTCTGCTAAGCATAACCAGTCTGGTCCATTCCACCATATACAGGCTGGATTCAGGAACTCTTCTACCGGTATCCCTCGTGAAGCACAATCTGCTGCGTTTTGTTTTGCCAATACTCGCGTGGAAAATGTTCTACGATACTAGATATCCGATTGGCCACAAACGTGCTCCATTTTCTCGGGTGCGATGCCAACCAATCCAGCACTATTTTACTATCACACCATAATATCTTTCTTGATATTTTTACACCTTCCCACGAACCTACAATGGTTTTGATCAGCTCCGTCAATAGTACTGCTCCCAACAGCTCTAATCTGGGTAGGCTTAATTGTTGAATCGGTGCTACTCTTGTTTTGCCTGCAATTACTCTAACGGTATTATTAGTTTTAGCGTACACAACTGCACTATACGCTAATTCGCTGGCGTCGGAAAACCCGTGTATCTCAACCATATCAGTAAACTTCAGCCATCTGGGAACAATCAACTTCTCAACCTCCTTTACCTCGTCCCGCAGTGAATTCCATCTGCTATATACATCGTTTGGTAGTGTATCGTCCCATTGGAGATCTCGAAGCCATAAGCTCTGAAAAAGTATTTTTATGCGTATGCATCGTTTGCTGTGATTTACTCGAGTTGTCAGATGCACTGAAAAACAAAAAGCATCTAACTCTGGTTTCCATTGCAAGCCCAATAGCTTAATTGTCTCATCCTCGGATATGAATTTTTCATCGCTATTATTATTAGTGTTTAATTCATTGCGTACCATAGAGCTGTTGGTCGTCCATTTTCTTAATGTGAATCCATTTTCTTAATGTGATGACTCTAGAATATTGGCGATATCTACTCTAACCTGAATTAAATTGTTCTCATCGTTGACTCCAGTCATCAGATCGTCAACATACATATCCCTTTGTATGGCTTTAGCGGCTTCGGGATACTTCGATTGATTGACTTTAGCTGATTGCATTAGGCATCTTGTGGCTATAAAAATGATGCGGGAGAAGTTCCATACGTTAGTGTTTTTAATACATGCTGTTTAATTGGTTCATTTGGGCTAGTTCTCCATAGTATCCTCTGTACTTTAGCATCTTCCCGTTTGACCCAAATTTACCGATACATTTTAGCTACATCCCCGGATACTACAAATCGGTACCGGCGGAATCTGATTAAAATATCTATTAACGATGATTGAATAGAAGGACCTGTCAGCAGCAAATTATTCAGAGATGTTCCATTTGAATCCTTTGTCGAAGCATCGAACACTACCCTTAGCTTTGTAGTGGTACTTGTCTCTTTTAGCACACCGTGATGAGGCAGAAAATAATCATTAGGATTGATGCTTTCGTGGATTTGTCTCATATGACCCAATTGCTCGTATTCCAGCATAAAATTTGTGGTATTGCTCCTTGAATGTTGGGTTGCGTCGGAACTTGTTCTCCATGGGTTTAAGACGCTGTTCGGCTCCCTTGTAATTGGACCCCAACTTCAGGAACTTGGTTTCTTGCGCAATCAGAGATGGAGATAGCTTTAGTTGTCCACATTCGATTACCGCAAAAAATACTTCAATACCCAGCAATACATCGATGTGGCCATTTTGGTTGAAATTTGGATCGGCGAGGTCCAGTGACTGCAATTTCTCAAATTCCATATAGCCAAATTTTGATGATGGGTGTAGTGTAGTGATTTTAGGCACGACATACGCTTGGAGTTGTAGTACCGGTTCCACCTGACATCTTGGCATGACCTCTAATTGTGCAACTCCCTTTGTTCGCCCCAGATTCGATTGGCCTAAACCACTCACCATAATACGACCGCTCCCTATCTTAAGGCCTAATTTTTGTGCACACGCGCCAGGAATGAACGTAGCTTGCGACGCTGAATCCAATAGCGCACGACACAACATAAATTCCCCATTATTACCTCTTATCCGCACAGCTGCTGTTGGTAGAATTGCCTGCATCTCGTAACGAATGTTGGTTTGGTAACATTGAGCTTGTGGATCAGACGATTCCGATTTTGAGCTAACTCGCCTTCCACCTCTTGCGTTATGTGCGATGATACTGTGTTGGATTTAGATACATTGTACTCCTCGTGTATCAAGCTATGATGTCTTCGTTGACATTCCTTGCATCTAGTTTTAGCACGACAATTGTATACGTTGTATCCTTTGTGTAAGCAGTTGAAACATCGGCTATCCGCTGCCAACATTCCTTTCCTTCCTGCTGTTGACATTTTTGCGAACTGGCTACATTCGTACAGCAAATGAGAATCGTCTTTGCATACTGGACAACTCCATGTAGCGTTCCTTGGCTCTACGGTTTCAGTCACTAAAGCTCTTGTGTAACCAGGTTTCAAAAAATTCCTTTGTAGTGGGATATTCGGATGCAATAGACTCTTGTGCCCACAACATCTTAGTTTCTTGGTCCAATTTTTTTATCAGGATGTATATTAGCCAACTGTCTCGCGTCTCTGCTTTAGGATCTAGTGCTTTTAAGCCTCGGAGAACCTCATCCGATGTGTCGCGTAACTTTATTATGCTTGTGCTCACTTGATTCACTGAAGGTTGATCCATAAATTTTCGGATGAAAGCATTCACAATGTACTTTTTGCGATCGTACCGTTCCACCAGCTTTGAGAAGGCTTCTGTAACCGCAAAGTACCAAATTAACTGGGCTGCTTCCCCTGTCAATAAGCTCTTTAAATATTGGAACTTTTGCACCGCTGGATATTCTTTGCTGTGTATCGATGCATTATAGAGATCATAAAAGCTCGGTCATTCCGTAAATTTACCAGAGAATAGAGGTATGGATAATTTCTTTAATTTGATTTCTGCATGCACTGGTTGAGTAGCGTTTGATATAGAATCATCGTGTTTTCCGGGCCTTCATTCAAATGGCGGATCCATTTGTTGAAGTTCCCGGTTACCGCGTAATATTTGGATTCAAACTCTTCCAACTGCGATTCTACATCAGAATCCAACGAATACAGTTTTTCCTCGACCTCTAGAAACTACGCTCTCAAACCATGCACGGTATCTACCCGAATCTTTAATTCATCGATAGAAATTCCTTGATCTTTAGTGGAATTTAATGTAACAAAGTTTTCCATTCGGGTTAAGCTACCCTTTACTGCCGCACGTACTCTCTTAAGCGCCAATAAATCCGCCATTTTATGATTCACTTAATTACCCTTCACAAGATTCACTTCACGAAACCACGAACTATTTAATTGAATCTTTGAAGGGTTTTACCTGCTTTGTGATTACAGTGCAGCTTGGTAGGCTTGGATGAATTATGTAGATTTGTTAATCTCCGCGTGGGTTGACTTCTCAATAGCGTGGTTAAAATGTTGTAGTTTTATTACGGGTATTTTATATGCTGCTCGAATGACTTGGTATAATATAAATCCCAATTGGATGGAGTGGCTTTAGCTGGATAATAACTGCAAGATGTTGCAACGATAACCTTACTGGCGTAGCTTGGATGTAAATCGGATGAAACGTTGGATGTATAACCTCAAAACGTTGATTGTGTATAATATCATTAGTGCCGTATCCGGCTCGAAGGACCATTTGATGGATTGGCGGATAATTTAAATAAAATGTCGATGGGTTTCCAAATTACTTTATTTTAATTTTAAATAATTAATAATATTTTGCGTTTACGTTCGCAATGCTAAAGCTCACCAATCAGAATAATTTTTTTTTCCTGGACAGCTGAATAAAATAACAAACCAATAAACCTGGTAACTAATTAATAACTAAAAAATCAAATTTAATTGTAGTTTAAGTAAACTACGACGTTCGTATCGCAAGTGGACCATGACAATCATTAGCCATCGGTGCTGGCCGAACATATGGAACCATTCGGAAGCTGGCCGATTGGCAAATAACAATGTGCGGCTGGTGCTGGTATCCTTATTAGAGTTGAACCAGATCATTACCAACTAAAAACATAAACAATCTTAATTAGTGAAAACATAAACAATCATAATTAGTCAAAAGTAGTTTACTAGTGGGCAACCCAATATTTTTGGCAGCTGTATGGCCTGAAATCGTCAACTTCACTCCAGCTGCCAATTGACAGCTTGGTTTGAATTGTTTTCTGATTAAGATTACGGTAGTCCACGCACATTCTTTCTTATCTGTTTTTATTTTTCTTTTCTAAAACGACTGAACTAGCATACTTCGAATCCGATTTTCGAATAATATTATGTTCTAATAGTTCATTAACCTTTTCTTTAACAATCCTCCATTTTATATCTGTAACATCGCAGTTACTTCGGTTTATTATCTGTAACTTCGATCTTCATGTCGTCAAATTCAGTCTTTCCGATTTCACTCAATCAACAGGCGAATATAATTTTTTATTAAATTATTCAAATTTCTGCATTTCGTTCATCAAAATTTCATCTATTTCAATAAATTTATTCTTTGAGCCAGGACTTATTAAACTTCCGTTTAATTAAAAAAATAACTTATTTTATTGGTTTCTCTTGCGAACATGATCTTGATGAAACTTTAACCGAATAAAATATTTGTTTTTATAAAATGATTGTCTAAAATTAACAAATTTACATTCGGGCTTACCCCATCGATTGATTCGTCCATTTGTATCATTTCGCGCGCTTTATGAGCAAAACTATTTAATTCGACATCGCATAAGACATCGATACTGTACTGAATCAACAAACAGTGACTTCCGCAATCGAGTTAATACGGCAATTCTATTTGATTTATTATAGTTTGGTTAATATACATATCTTTAGCGATGATCTCGATCTTTCCGCACGATGCTTTACCATTGTAATCTGGATCATCTTTTTTGTGAACCCTTTGACATTTTGTACATCGCTCTCGTCACGGAGGTTGCAGACAATTCCGTCAAAAATTACCAACACCAAAACAATTTAAACATTGAACTGCTTAATTATTATTCGGAAAAGTTTTCGTATTCGTACTATACATTGGTCTGATATTTTGATTTGACGTTATTATTCCTCGAGTGTTTAACGTATTATTGTTTGTTGTCATTTATCGGATACGTTTGTTTTTGATATGAAAAGTCTTAGTATCGTTATTTATATATAACATCGAATGTTTACATCGGTCTTTGCTTTGCGTTTGCATGCTCATGAACAATTCAAGTTTCTCTCTCACGTAGCTCATTTTATCACAACACTTATAATTTGAGTTTTTAAAGTTGAGGGGAGCGAATAATCATGTATTCCCATAATTACGCGTTTAATAAGAGCTTCATTTAAAATTATCTTGAATCCTTTTACAAACTGCTTTCACGTTAAAATTGATTCTAAACAGATTGATACCATAATTGGGTACATTCCTTTAATTTTGTTCCAATAACCGCAGAATAATTAATTCTTGCATCGATTGAATAAATTTCTTGAAAAGATTCACCACTTTTAATAAATTAGGCGCACGTGTTAAGTAATGATTTTGACTACGACTATATTTTGACTTGTGTTAATCTAAAATTTTTTTTGTCGCGTGCTGCTTTCTTTTCATATTCAAGCCTTACACACAAAGTAATTTCCAACATTTTTCTATATTTTTGACGTGTATTGATATAATGTGAATTTTTATATCACGTAACTCAAATACATCGATAACTTTGCCATTCTTCGTACTCGTCTCATTTTCCAATAGATACCTACTCTTTAAAAAACTTTGCCTCCATAATCCTGTTATATTTTTCTTGTTTTAGAAGAATTTATCACACCATGAATATCTACATAACAACTATAGTAAACACAAATCTAATTTCCGATTTGTTTCATCATTAATCCTGTGCTCAAAAGGTAAAACAGCTTAAGTCGAATTAAGCTGGTTTACTTGATTTAATATTCAACGGTGTCTATTTCTACTCTCGCAAGACATAACAACCTTAGTCAGCATAAGTGGAAAATGAATAAAATATTCAACTTTTCCTACCTCTATAGAAAAATGATGAAATTTGAAATAAGCTCTTTTACCTTTTGGCCACAGAATTATTCAAGCAGTTCAATGCTACAACCCTGTTAGGAAGGAAAATCAATTTTAATAATTAAATTATTTAATTAACACTCAAATACGTTTACGGTTTCAAGGGTTCAATTTGGTGGTTTTCCATATTTGGACAAATTTTGAAAATCATTTTTAATGATTTCAGTAAATTCATTTACCCACATTTGCGCTGTTTATGATTCATTTTGCCAAGCGTGCTTAGTCTTTCTTCATTTGCTTTCATTCATAACTGAATCGAATTTTGTTTTTTATCTCTCGTATGTCTGTACGGCAGTAATATGACCATTATACTTACTTCCTCATTGCATTTATAACTAGCATTACTTTCTTCGTGAATTAAGGGTGACATTAAAATGTTCCATCATCTAGTTTAATGGAATTATCGGCAAATCGCTTTTACGATTATTTAATTAATTGTTTCTCTTGGTAACAATAAGGTAACAATCCAAAACAGATTATCAAAGCTTTCACATCTGATTATATTAATCGGGACGTAATGGTAAAACGTTCAAGAGACTTAATGAAAATTCAAAATTATCTCGTCCTCCAACTGACAATTTTTTTGTTGAGTTCCAAGTATAATTTTAGAATGTCACCATAATTCTAATCTAAACATTGGATCAAACTATACATTGGTTAATCCGAAATTAATTTTTATTTTCCACAAAATAAATCGATGCCGCTGACACCTTGATTATAGCCTTTAATTTCGATGTCCCATATACACAGACATATGATTTTCAATTTTTTTTTGTTTGTTGTAATGTGTTTCGAAAAACCGATATTTACAAACAAATAATAATCCACGACAGACTACACAATATCATTATACTACACTATTTTGGTGTATGTCTGTCGTAACGACGAAATATTTTTTTTTGTCGGTTCATGAAAATGAACAAAAATTCAAAAAATTCGGAAAAATATTCGAGCAAAACAATTGTTCACAATTTTTATCACGTGATGAATTGATAAGATAAGCGAAAATAAAATAGACAAATAGTAATAATTTCTATTTATATATGAATGTGCTGTTTGATATTTATATAGTAGGTATATGGGGGATGTATCGAATACATATGCAGAGGAGGGTTGGTCGGAAAATGATTATTATTATCATTGTTTATTAGCGAGACGAAAACAGTTTTTTTTTTTCAATCGACGAATTTATGTATACAGACATATTTGTTTTTGTTGTATGATCCTAATGAAATTCTAATATAAATATGTATAAATGCGGGACTCGTGAGGCGTGGGGAACGGTTGATTTAGGAATTGACGATAAGACTATTTTCGTGGAATATCAAATATTTGATTTGTATATGGAGAAAATTATGATTATTGCTGATGATAAGCGTGTATACGATTTAATCTTTTTGATAGTCGTACGTGGTGGTTTAATGTGGAGTGGATTCAGACTTTATGCGTATGCATATAAAATGAGTAATCGAACATTTGTTAATCAAATATATTTGCATTTCATAATTATACGTATGCGCCGTATAAATTATTTATACATATGTACAAATAAATCAATCAATGAACTTTTCAACATGCGATGTGTTATTTGTTTATTTTAGGGTAATTATAATGGTTTGTTTCTACTTCCTAACATAATCAATATTACTAAAAATTCAAATAACGAATCATCGCGATAAAACCAAATCATCAAAAGATTTTGCGCAAGATTTCCGACAATAGGCAATTTAATTAAATTGTCTTTAGAATTTATCTTCGTACCAAACCAAAACAAACAAAAAATTAATTTAATTTGAAAAATTAAAAAATCAATACCCCAAAACAACAACATCAATAAAATCAAAATTTGACTAATTTTCAAATGTTGTCAATATATGTTATATGGTTTTTGTTGGAAAATTAAAACAAAAATGTTTGAAACAAAAAGTAAAATTTGGCAATTTATTTAATGTAAATTCAATGTTAATGATACAATCAATCACGCTAGGTAGTCTATACCTACTGTATGATGTGTGTCTGTGTGTGTGTATGTTTGTACACAAGAATCATAACAAAACATGAAAATGAATTAACTATAATTCATCATTATACCTACCGTGTATGAGTTTGATTATCTTGTCAGTGTAATTTTGCAAAGTTTGTACAGACATAGATTGAAATACTCTTGGGTGTGGGAAGAATCCTGTGGGTGAAATAATATTCTCTCATAAATAAATATAAACAAATTCGAAACAATATTTAGGCTTAAATTTAATAAGACTATTTATTTACAGACTTTTATCTATGTAATTATGATACATTGTTATAATTTTGATAGCCAATGAGTATAAAAATAAACCATCATTTATTTTTTCAAGTGAAACTTGGCTCAATAGTAATGAACTGTCATTATACAGTCTGCGCGGGTACACGTTATTTGGTGCCTGCAATGATTCTTATAGGTCTGGTGGGGTCTATATTTATTTTGATACTCATTTGTGTTGTTCTCTACTTGCCTCTAACTTAACTTCGTGTAATGGCTTCGAGTTTGGCAAATGATATTTATGTAATCTTGTGTATTTATAGATTACATGGCAGTAAGCGTTTTCTTGCAAGAAATCTCAAGTTATATCAGCAATATTAAATCTAAAAATCTCTTCATTGTCGGTGACATTAATATAGATATTTTGGGTTCTTCATCGCACTGCGTTGATTATTTGTTTCTTATGTCATCTTTTGGCCTTGAATCATTGGTTAATATTCCTATGCGAATGACAACATCCTTATCTACTTGCATTGATCATTTCTTTGCTCGTCTCCGAACAAATGATCTTCCATGCCTCGTTCCATCTGCAATCGATCTTATGATTTCTGATCATCATTTCATTGATATATTATTCAAATTTGATATTGTTTTCACAACCCGTAGAAGTTTTTATGGTGACAGGAAAAACAAGTTAATATGGCATTGTTTAATGAATTCGTTGAGCAGGTTGACTGAACGTCTGTTCTGAATCTGAATGATCCGTCTCTAGCTCTTGATTCATTTTTCAACATTATTTCGAACATTTTGAAGCAGTGCTTTATTTACGCTCTTATTTGCTATCTATGTTCCAGAAATTCGAGAAAGCCGTTGGTGGTTTGAAGCTGATTGTTTATTATTAACCTTTCATTTTGATATCTGGTAGTTAGTATTTCCATTGCGCTTTCATAGTTGGCTCCTATTGCCTGCAAATGTTGAATGACTTTGCTTGTAACTCCCTTCAAATGAGCATTCAGGTACATCATTTTGTGGGTATCAGTTAAACTGACGTTTTGATCCACTAATTTTGAGAATAGGTTCATGGAAACCAACCCACTTTCGATAGTCTACATTAAACTTTGGTAGGTACCTCAATTTGTTACTGTATTGTTTTGGCTGTTGGTTGTTGTTGATTTCACTAATTTCAGGTTTCGCATGTACTATGCCCGTGTAACCTAGCAGTGCAATCTTCAGTAAGGCTGCTAATCTTAAAATAATAGTTGTTTTTAAAATATTCCTGATTTTCTAAATACTCTTGCAGCTCATCAATTTTCTCTATCGCTTTATTTAGCTGATTGAATTTTTGTAAGCCGTTTGCTTGCGAGATGAGGCTCTGCAAGTGGCTTATTTTTATTAACTGCTTTCTAAGCAGCTTTTTGTTGGGATCATTGTTGTCATCTTGTACTGTCGGTATTATTAATTTGGGTGTGATTTTTTTTGATGCCGTTGTTATTCTGGTTGCATCACTATCCAAATTACTCAGCTCTGATAGCTTGGTTGTTGGAGTTGTTACACCAGCTTCTGCCTTTAGGTTTGATATCAGCTGTAATCTTTTCACAAGCATATATATATGCTTACGCTCTGCTATGTAAGGCAAATCGTTTATGCCAGCGTAGCTTATTAATTTCTGGTCGTTTGCGACTTCTTTTTTCCTGTTTTCCAGGTGAGTCTTTGTTTTTCTGACAGCTGAATCTTTTGTAATGTTTGTGATTAGTTTCTGGATCTGTTCCCCAGATCGTTTTGTTCTTTCAGCAAATTTTCCATTTCTCGTTTTTTTGTTGTTGAAAATCGTTGATTTTTTTCGTAGCGTAGTTCTTTTATCCGGTTAGAAGGACCAATGTTTGACCTTAAGTTTAGTTTAGCCAATTCATAAATCTGATATTTGAATGGTTGAGAATGTTTCGGTTGGTCAGGGCTTAGGCAGAAACACATTGATTGAGTTGTGTATAGAAACTAACGATTTATTCAATAACTCGTATGGTTTATATATAGAAATATCGCTTATAAAACTATTGACTTTGCAAATCTTAATTTTATATGATTATAAAGGTGAATGCACTAGTCAGCGTAATAAAATTAATATAAAAAAGGTCATCAATAAAATAAAATATGTGTTCGTGCATTAACTTATGTAGATATTGTTGTTGTACATGTTATATTTTATAATTGATGTTATTGTTGTTATAGTACAAAACAGTGGACGTTTTCAAATCATTCTTAGGAAAACCTTTATCTAAGGCTACAAATGAATTTGGCAACAACTAATTGCAACTTGTAAGGTCTATCAGGTTACATAGAACAACACCGCAGATGTTTTGATTTTTTCCCCTTCTAGTTTTACCTCCAACTTAATAGTCATCTTAGAAATATTTTCAGAATGTAGTTTGAATTGCCGAAAGTCATTGAGAGGGAAACTATTTTAATATGTATTTACTTCTTGTATATTGCTGTTAAAGATATGTAGGAAACATTTATATAAACATTTTACAATATTTTTGCATTTTATAACGTTTATATTAACTCGCTTTCTTGTATGTTTGTCGGGTACAAATTTTGAAATCGATTTTAAACCAACTTCCCGATAACCTAGAGACTTAAAATTTTGAACATAGCTCAGAACTCGATGACAATGCAATATTCAATAGTTTGCGATATATTTCAGCTCCAGGTGATGCTGTAAATTACGTTTTTCGAGATCGTTACAATAAACCGACGTCATATAGTAGGCTGTTTTTTTATGCATACAAAATTATAGTATGGAAAAATTTAAAGTGTATTTCAATGAAGACCTGATAAAAATTCAGAAGAAAATATTCCATCAATAACTACTTGGTACCTCCAAGTTATATTAATATTGGCGACAGGTTCGATAAGTTGCCGAACAAAAGTTGATTCTAAGTTTGTTATCCTCCAAGTAACCGAATACATAATCATAAAATATTCAAGTATCCGAATATATGAATACAAAATAACCGAGTACTAGAAAATACATCAGCACACTTGTTGACAACACTAAAAAGCAGAAAATAAATTAAATAAAAACAAATTTTTAATATAATCGTTTTAAAATGGACTAAAAAGAAGAAAATAATTTTTCCTTGCCTCACAGTAGTACAGAAAATTCTGAGAATTTACGATTGTAAGTTTTCAGCAACTATGAGAATATTTGGAAAATTTAAAACGAAAAACGTGGAGCGCATATAATGGTATAATACAGTTCTGATAATACTAAAGAAAGCTAACTATGGTATTAAAAGAATTATAGTTAACATGACTTGTCAGGGAGCCTAATTAAATTGTTAATGAACCATGTATCAAAATTTCGTTAGGTGCGCTCCACGTTTTTCGTTTTAAATTTTCCAAATATTCTCAGTTGCTAAAAACTTACAATTGTAAATTCTCAGAATTTTCTGTACTGTGAGGCTAGGAAAAATTATTTTCTTCTTTTTAGTCCATTTTAAAAACGTTATAATTAAAAAGTGTTTTTTATTTAATTTTTTCATTACAAAACTTGAAGCTAAAAAACACTAATTTTACTATTGATTCTTAAGGAAATCCATCTTGCAATCACAACAAACACTTTTATCAAGCTTTAAATTACCAAGGCACTAGCAACTTTACAATGAGAATAGAAATGTATAAATAAAAAAATACAATCAGATTTGCCGCCTCCAACTGTACCTAACACAGGATTTGAATCAACCTTTAAGTAAATACAACTGGTCAATATTTAAAACGAGTTACCACATAATTTATTCTATTTAATAATGCAAACAGGTACAAAATTATTTTATTGAGCATGTAGACATCAGAGAACGGAACAAGCGAAATCGAGTCTAATCGAAGAACCATATAAGTTTTTTTTGTTTTTGTTTGATTTTGCTCGTTTTTGAATTTACTCGTTTTATTTTGTTTTTGTACTGCTTGCTTGTAAATTTTTTCCGTAAAATTTGCTTGCAAAATAACAAGCAAACTCGTATATAAAATCAAATTTTTGATTTTTGCTTTAAGGTTTTATGTTAATATTTAGTGATTTTCTGCGTCATATGAACATTAAATAATGTATACACTAATCAAACTGCATTTTGGTTAAAGCTTTATGGTATTACGGTTATGTAATAAAGCAAAAAAAGTGTTAACTAACTTCTAAAATTTTATGTTTTAATATTTTTATTTTTAGTTTTTTACTACAAATTCATAAAGCAAGCAGGAACGTTTTCATTCCATAATTTGACCAAATAGCTTATAAGAAACCCTTTTTATAAAATTAATATGGGATTTGTTTCGTGTTTAACACAGAAATGAAAACATTATCTTATGACGGCCAATCTTTCTGACACCTAAGCAAAATGCATTCTGCGGATGATACATTTACTAAACCAATGCTAGGACAATTTCAGAACTTTTCGAAGTTATTAGAAAACAAATTAAACTGAACAGCAACGTACACAACTATTCGCAAAACTAACAAATTTCTAGGAGAGTGGTCTACTTAGCTTTCACGCAGTCATTTGGTGTACTACACGTATAATTCATCCGAGGAATATTTTAAGGAATGTTTCCTTGATTAATTTTGAGCAAACCATTAACCCATTTTCAATATACATATGTATGTATACTGAGATACGGTGCATCAATATTGCCTTTTAAATTAATTTACGTAGATCAACCGCCTTTAGTTTGGGTTGTAGGATTTGATATTACCTCTATTTCGTTCTATGGAGTAGAACGTAAAAAATTAAAAATAAATGTTGAAAGGATCTTCAATGTACCAGTTGAAGATCCTTCTTTCAACATTTATTTTTGATTTTGTTCGTTCTACTCCAGAGAAAGAAATTGAAAATATTGTCGATTATAATAACTGTTTGGTTACTATAATTACCGTTAAACCAGCCTTTACTTTGGCGATCAAAATGAGCTGAAGCATTGTCTGACTTATACACAATATTTTCTGTATGTGCTGTTAGAATAACCCCAAAAAGTTTAGTAAACCCTGAGGAAGCCTGAATGATCCAATTAGTCCACAATCACACCAACACATATATTATCACTAAACTTTTGATGAATCGGTTCTAACCACCAGCACAATCTCGCGATAAGCGAATGCAGCTGTTAAAAAAAGACATCTAGGTGATGTTTACTGTACTTTGACAGTAGTTGCGTTTTCCATGAGAGCTGCACTAGAACTTGATAAACTTTGTGTTCCATTTATTATTTTAAACCGAGATAGGAATGAATTCATAAAGTGCAGATAAGTGTCATAGATACACATTTTAAGTTCAAAAATTTCCCCTTCAGTTATTTCATCAATATTTCTTATTTCTTGTTGATATCATTACACGCAACGACACTAAGTAAATTCATGGGTTTATCAAGTGTAACTAAAAAATAAGCTACAATTGTAATTATTTATCGCTGTAACAGCTTAAAGTATGTATTTATGTTAAATGTATTGCAACACTGGCGCTTTATAATTTTTTTTTTTTTTTTGGTTTACGTAGAGTAAATGAAATTTAGGGTTTATCGAGTTCTAGTGCAGTTCTCGTGAAAAACATGACTAGAATTGCATTTAACTATTTTATTTATTGCCAAATGTTAAATTTTTGGGTGAAACTAAAATTAGAACAAACATTTTAAAGATAATGGGGCCGATTCAATGCAAATCTTCTATTTTCCTTTTCTTCTATTTTTCTAGTATTTCAAGGAAAACTCGATATAATTTTCAAAAAATCCACAAAAATTATTAGATTGTTTGAAAGTCGTATCTAGTTCTCGTGGAAATAATAGCAGAATAGAAGAAAAGACAAATAGAAGATTTACATTGAATCGGGCCCATTGATTTTTCTTTATTATAGAAAACCAAACGATTTAAGCAAAATATTTGTTACAACCTTTTAGAAGATATTAGCGTGAGTTACCAATAAAAAATATTTATTCATCTATGTAAAGGGACAGTAATGCAGTCACAATGTTGTTTTAAAGTTGAGAATAAGCTATCGAGAATTTTTGCAATTAGCTCCGCTGTACAATAAGCAGATGCTCTGTCGACGTTACTATTTAATGTAATCTCTGATTTAAGAGGTCATGACGCAATTTACTTTAGCAGAGGTAACTATACATATTTGAGTGAGTGACAAGATTCAAATACTTGGGATCTCTCACCACTGGTGGCCGTACTTTGTATCATCTACGTTCACTGCTAAACTCCAAATGAGTTGGACCTTGATCTTACAAAAGTCGTTTATTATTATTATCAACCAAAAATTTAATTTATTCATAATAATTACAATTGTTTCATTACTTTTGTCTTAATGTCTCGGAAGGATATTATACACTAAAACGAAGGTAATAATAATTTCTATTGTACCAGCTTGTTGTCTTTGATGCACTGTATCTAAAACAGGTATTGAAAATGGGGTCAATGGGACATTGGTAAAATAAAGAACATATTTTGCGATTTTCTCCAATTTTAGTAAAATGGAAAATGAACATAGACAAGAATAATTCTAGGACGATGGTATGTATCTGGAAATAGGAGTAGTGAATATTCTTTGTCCACGACTCACGTATAATATGCTCATTATACGTTTGTTTCATCAATTATAATGATATTCATTATTCACTGCTAGTTTATCTAGTAGTCTCTTCTTTCATTATTCAATATTTCCAAGTAAATTATTTAATTTTTGAAATTTTATCTAGTAGTCTCTTGCCATTTTCATTATTTTTAAACTGTGACGTCAAAATGTCGACGAAAATTATTTTAGGATTATTCAAAGGATTTGATGTTATTTGTCGGTCGTGGACAAAGTATCATATTCTACTCGCATAATGGCTGTTATTCACTCAGATGATTTACGACACTCGCCTATCGGCTCTATCAATATATGCTCGTTGAATAATATACATATATGATTATTTGACTTTGAACTGTCGACTAATGGATGTGAAAGGTGTCGGCAACAGCGTTCGAAATATTGTATAATCTACAGTTTAAAGGAATTTATTTAAATATGTGATTTACATTCAAGCCAAGTCGAAGTTATCTTGAAAACATGCTGAAAACAGAAAAAACTTCATCTTGTAATCTTGTATAGTAATCCAACAGAAGAAACCCGAGCAATAAACTCTATTAATCGACTTTTCGCGATGTATCTTCCCAATGTCAGTATCATCTTTTTCTGTAAATACCTCAATAAATGCATAATATTAGTATAGTATAAGGTTAAGTATTATTGTTATATATTTTTTATGTGTAATTTAATATATCCAAAATGAGCGCCGAACCTGGATCAGTACTTCAACAACATTTAATTAAGAATTTCGATTGACAAATTGAGAAGGTATTTTGATTCTGGCAAATGTTATGGTCAAGGCCTAACAGAACGAACAACTTACGATTAAACCACCGATAAATGGGCATCACTAGCCATCCACAGAGAGATTATTATTCTACAGAATGCGTCTTTTAGAAAAATAAGAAATAGGTGAAGAACATGTTTGTTAGGCTATATATATATAGTTTTATTCTTTAAAAAAAATATTTATTGGCCCCATATTCATGTTACTTTGGTTGTAAATATAAACTCTTCATCAAACTTAAAGGAACATTCACATTTTTCGTGAAATTGATTCAAATTCCTGTAAATTGGTGAAATTTAGAGATTTGTTTAGATCTTCTTCAGTAAATTAAAGATAATTATATCCAATTTTTGACTGTGCAATTAGTAGCCTAATAGTTTTAAATTTTTAATACTTTATTATAATTAACAAATTTGTAAATTCACTGATATAATAAGTATTGTTATTATGTACATTGCAAAATTTTCATGTTTTCTATTTCTTTTGAGATACTAAAAGTACGAATACGGCATGTATTTGCATACATATTTTAAAATGGTGTTTTACTAAAATAGTAATAACTATTTTAAAAAATTAAAAATTAAGAAAAAAAAGAGTCAAAAAATGCTTTTTTTTCAGACAGCCATCATTTTGCGATAAACGTACCGTTTTCTCTTAGGGGCTATAACGACATTATTACTAATTAAGAACATTTTTATTTGATTTTGATTTTTCTTTTTTTACCCCCAACTCTACCAGCTCAGCATATAGCTTATTATAATTTCCATTTTTTTTTCTTTTCAAAAATTTTTTTGTATACATATTTTCAAAATATCAATAAATAAATATGTATGTTGTAAAAAAATGAATTGTTAAAATATTTTTTGTTTTTTTTTATTGAGCTCGACAAAACGGAATACCTAGAATAATTTAATCTAAAAAAATATCTAAATTGATCCTAGTTATAAGAGTTTGAATCTTGGTCAATTTTACAAAAATTTCAGTTGCTCCTTTTAAACGTTAAGAATAGAATTTGTTATACGTTTCTAGTGTGTGGAATTATCCGATCTTTAATTTAGGCTTTAGTGCGATGTTCTTGCACCAGATTACAAAAATTTAAACAAACTTCGAATAAATCGGAAACCTAATTAATTCCTCAGAAATTGTATGTGGCAAAATTGATTATGAACAATTAATTCCATGGCGAAAATGTTGAAATTAATTAATTTTTTGTGCGAAATTAATTCAGGGCAATTTAAACAGCATGAAATAAACTTCTTGCAAAATATAAAAAACTAAAAAATCATATTGAGATATGTACTAAAAATATTTGGTTGTTCCTCATGCGCGAGAGCGACTGATTTTTTCCTATTATATAAGAATCCGCCATACCCAAATAACAATGAAATTCATTTTTAGCTTCTACAGCTAAATTTTATCACATTTTTGGTCACAGCGACCAGTTTCTATGACTCTGTCACTACAACAGCAATTTGGCTTTATAACAAATAAGTCATCATGAAAGTTATTAAGCTATAAAGTTGCTAATTTGCGTTTATGCTGGTAAATTAGCCAGAAAATAAAATAACACAATAGTGACCACAGTAAAACGTTAGTCGTAACAGCAAACCAGTCATCTCAAAAGATGTTACGCTATATTATTACTTTCTTGTCAGCTAAGGAGCAAAAATAACTATATATCATTGATAGAAGCTATTTGATTATTTTAGCAAATTTGCTGTTTAGAGAACATAATTTTTGACATCGATTGTTGACCAAACAACAAAAAATTCTGTTTCTGACTAGTTCGTGGTAGTACAATATTTCAGTTTACTATCATCACATAGGCATAATGAATGGCGGACATTGCTTACCGTGAACAAGTTGTATTTTGCAAGGTATTTAGTCATACCGAAAACTATAAATGCTATTCGGCAAATTTCGTGATAAAATAGCAATTTTCATAGCATTTTGCTTATCAGAATAGCTGACTAATTGTAGAATGACTAGGTAATTAGCATAATACATGACCATTTTGTCGTATTGACATTATTGTCTCCGATACAGCTATTATGCCATGGCCATTTTGGAAAATTATTTGTTTAATGACAATTTTGTGGTGTGAATAGCCATTTAGTCATACGGAAAAGCTGTTTTGCTTTCCCTCCGATTAATTTGCTATAAATGCTATTTTTTAAATCTTGTGACAAAATAGCATTTTTTTATTGCATTCTTGTCTCCAGAATAAATAATTAGCTGAAAAATGAATATTTAGCATTTTACGTGAACATTAGGTCATATTGATATTATTGCTTCTGTTACTGCTATTATGTCATGGCTGCCATCTTTACTGCATTATTACATTTTATTTGCATGCTTCCTTACTGCATTATTTATTTTCTTAATTTTGTTCGTTTTCTCTGTCATACATAGAAAAGAAATACATTTTCAGTCCTATCTTTCAATTCTCTATCGGTTGCATTTACAAGCTATCTCTAATTATCCCATATTTTGGGATTTCTTAAAAACTAAATTTTCTAGTTACAATAAATAAGACGTATTTCTGCGGGGCGTTATGATTTTTAGACCTACTTTTAAAAACTAACTGATGAAATTTTCTTCCCAACTAATTTTGGGTCGACATATGCGTTTATTTATTAGGAGATACATATTTATTATTTCATTACGCATAATGCCGCCAATAGCATATAAATATATACGATGTTAAAAAAATGTAAAATGTCAATACAAAGACAAAATAACTATTTTATAAAAATATGCTTTTAAAAAAGTTATTTTGTTATTCTTCAAAACAATTTAATTTTTGTATATCCATATAGTCATTTTTGCTTCTTAGCCATATAAAATGGTAAAATGCTTGTCTATTATGCAAATGCTATTTTGCCATGAATATATCGAATTAGCTATAAAATCTATTTAGCTATGTAAATGATTATTATACTTTATAGTAATTTAGATGAGCACACAGCATTATAGCCCAAAAATTTAGCATTTGAGAAAGCTAAAATCATTCCCCACTTTGGTCAACGTGACACGTTTTTGTCAGTCATTTTGACGTATACTTTTGACATTTTAGCATTTACAGCAATGCTATTTAGCCCACAAAAACTGGTCAGCATGACCAAATTTTGGACATAAATTGTTGCTTGGGTATACTTACAGTGTTAGCGAATTTTACAATCCCTCTTAAAAAATTTTAACAATTCCAATTTTATTGTACAGGTTGGTTGAAAAGTATTGAAAGCAAAAATGAAAGAATGTGAATTTTTTAATGAAATTTGTTTTTTACTCAATATAATCTCCATCAACTTCAATACACTTATTCCAATGATCCTCCAATCATTTTATACCATCTCTGTAATGATTTTTCGGAAGCTCTGCAAAATCCTGTTCCACGGCTGCAATAGCTTCTTCATTCGATGAAAAACGCTTTCCACGAAGGAATTCAGGTTTCTGAAGAGATAGTAATCGCTGGGAGCCAAATCTGGTGAATACGGTGCGTTTTATTCTGCTTAAAACGCTTCAAATTACGCTGAGAAATTTGTATTCGATTCAGTTTTTGTTGAACTATTAACAAATGCGGCACCAGTTTTCCAAGCAGCTTTTTCATACGTAATTCTTCATATAAAATATGGAATACTCGTTCGTCCGATATATCTATGGTATCAGCAATTTCACGCTTAGTCAAACTTGGATCTTCACAAACAATATTATACACTTGCTCCACTACGTGGTTTATCTTCAACGCTTGAACGGCCACGGCCACGTTTAAACTCTAAAACCCATCGATGTACAGTTGAAAATGAAGAGCAGATTCCTTAAACACTTTTACCGTTTTTGTATGAATTTCTGTTGCTGATAAACCTTCCAGAACAAAGAATTTTATCACTGCACGATAAATATTCGGTTTTTTCCATTGTAAACTAATACACTGACACGTCAACTTCTAATGGCTTGTAAACAAAGAATGAATTACCAGATCGAAATAAAAATGTTCATGTGTTCAAATGAAAAATGAAATATTAAAATGGCGTATAAATTTTGATTCCTCTACTGGTGAATAGGTATCGCTTTCAATACTTTTCAACCAACCTGTATTTAACGCATACATGCGGGTTCTAATTCTAACATTGAGTTATTTTGGTATTTGCCAAATAGCTAAATATTTCACGAAGAGGAGATTTTAGGGGTATTGTAAAATTCGCTAATTCTATAAGCACATGGTTGATTCCTATATATAGGAAAAAATCAGGGTAATAAGTTAACAATTCAGTTGCTATCGTCAGATCAAAACTGAATTGCCAAACTTTTAACAATATATAGCAACTACTAGTCAATTCCGGAAACCTACAATAATCCAAACTTCTCAAAATCTTGAATTTCGATAACCTCATCTCTGTAAGGTCATATAAGTGTCTGCATTTATGAAATTCGGACGGTGGTATTTAGCGGTAGTAAACAATTCTATAAAAAATTTTGAATAAATTCAAAAATGAGGTAGTTTTTCGTTCGATTTGATCATTATTGTACCGCCATCATTGCCATCTATGTAATGTTTATTAACTTAGTGACCACACGATTCATAGTAAGCGTTTATTTCAATTTGACCAGAATGCTTTTGTTATGAAAATTTTAGCAAATTTGTTTAAATAAATCAAATATCACAAGAAAATTAAAATGATTTTTTTTAAACGATGCTCATATACGTTAAAATTCAGGCAATAATGAAAATACCTCAGCGAATCATAATTAAGAATTTGTCACGTTTTCATTTAAAAATTTGTCTTGAAAAGTTTGATTTTTTTCTCGTTTATAATTCTCTTATAAAAGCATCGATTTTTAGACTACGGCTTTGTATAATCTAGGTTGCTTTGGTTGGGCAATTATTTCGACTGACACGCAAAGATACCTACATACAATATGATGGCTTACTCAGATCTACGTAGCCATTTAGACGATTGCCTGTCAATGGCTGTCAAATGATCAGCTACACTTTTTTGTAGTGGAGCGTGTTTGAAGAATTCGTTAATACCGTTTGACGAGTCGCACAAATATTTCATTTGACACAAAACACCCCTAAAGGTACATACAATATGATGGCATATTTAGATATGCGTAGCCAACTCTACGATTGCGTGTCAAACACCCAAGTATTTTCGTTATATTTAATCAATTGGTTATTTTTCGTGTAACTTTACACTTTTACTAATACACTCATATACTTCAATCAATTAAAAAATATTAAATACACACCCGGATATGTCGTGTTGACACAAGGGTTAATCGAAGTTTTATTGTTCTATTTATTTTGAAAATTTGTCAAAAATATTTATTTTGCTTGGATAAGTTTGATCTAAGCGATTGACAGTTTCCTTCGGATTTTACTATATTATAAAATACGTTAATTGAATCAGAGTGCAATTTCACCTAAACTTATAGCTTTAAAAAAGATTACCATTAGTATCAGAACGGTATGTAATTTATGAGTAGAACAGTATACATAATGTGTAAATAAAACACACAATTACATTTTATTAAATAAAAAATTAAAATAATTGTGACAGAGGCAATCGTAAAAACAAAAATTAAACTGAAGATAAGGTAAATTTGGTTCAATACTTGACAGGTATTTTGTACTACTTTAAAGACCAATTCAAACGTAATAATTTTGTTAAATATATTATATAAATTAAATAGAAATTCATCTCCATAATGGTTTCGTTAGGGTGTAGAACCAATTTTCCGAATCAAATCAAAGAAATATTTTTATGGTGTACAAAAATTGTTTCTGGGAAATAAGGTTTCGCATGAAAATGTAATACCCTAATTCCATTCCACTGTTCGTCAATTTTCCACATTTTTTTCCGTTGTTGTTTTATTTCGTTAATGTTTTGGTCTAGAGTCATTTATATAGAAAAGACATTTTGTCGGTCACACTTCAAGAGTTTCAGACATTCAATTTTGTATAAATTTCGCCGAAAATCTCATTAAAAATGTTTAAAGATTTTTGTTGAAAAGCTTTATACATACATACACACACGCACAAAATGGAGGTGTGACTTTTTCGTATAAAAAATGTATCAGCGAGTGATTAATTTGCGGTAAATATTTATGCGCAAATTGTCATACAATTTTTGGCCCCTACCTATCTTATAAACTTATTTACCCATGACCTAATTGAAAAAATTGTTTTTTCTTAGTTTTAATATTTTATTTTTTAGAAAAGATCATCATTAATTATTACTATGGGCGCATAATATTTCATTTCAATCATGAAACTTTAGAAAACCACCAGTTTGGGAATCTTATCAAATTTTATATTTCGAATACAGCATTTTCAACTTGAATAATAAAATTAATGAATTCCATATACATATTTTCTTTAGGAAACTTTTCTTGGAAATTCATAGAAATAAAAATATTATTCCGGAAATTTATAATAGATAAAAAACTTAATTTGTTTTTTGTTTTATTTGTGATTATATAACTGTAGACTAGTATGCTGTAGTAGAAACACGAAAATTTAATTTAGGATTCAATAGAAATTATGAATGTGGGACAACGGAACCAGAGGATTAAAGTAGAGAGAAGCAATGGTGTTTACTTAACTAAATTTTAATATCTTAATTAAAGAATTTTGTTAGATTTTAGATATACTATATGAGGTTTTACGTTTTCAGACGAGTTACTAACTCCGTTTATAGTAGGTATATTCAACTTTATAAGACAAATCTAGAGTACGGGAGGCTTATGAACACTAAGTTTAAACAAACAGTACAAATTTTCAGTATAAATGCGTATGAAACGAAAGAGGAAGAAAATTATACAAAATAAACATAACATAAAAAAAATAAACCAAATAGATAAATAAATTGATTGATGTCTATAGGTAGTCCATTAGAATAGATAAAATTGTTCGGCGCGGGTTTGAGTAGCTTGAATTTGTCTAATAATATACAATGATCAACACAATCAAATGCCTTTCGAATATCAATGAATAAATCACCAACATATAATTTCGCGTAAGTCCCTAAATAAACATTGTGCATGAGATTGGCCATGGCTGCTTGGGTATTCGAGTTCTTAATAAATCCAAACTGACATGAATTAAGGATTGAAATAGGCCTGTAATTAGAATACATTTTCCTTCTTCCAAATTTGTGAATAGAAGAAACCATTGTTTTTTTTAATGAACTAGAAAAAAATCCATTATCTATACAATTGTTAGTAGCTTGCATAATAACATACATAAGATACAATTTATGGATTTGCAAAAATTTTTTTGATATTTGTTGTGTTTACTATATGTGGTAATGGAATTTTGTATGTAATTTCCACCACCGTAAACCAACATCTATTATTTTTCGCACGAAATGTTCACTAATCACTACTCAAGCCACGCAAACGTTTTACTTGTACACTGTGCTTATTATGCCCACTGTGATATTAATGATTGAATCAGTGTATAATTTAGTTTTATAAATATGGAATTTTATTAACAATTTTATTTTATAATTTGGTTTACAATTAATTTGACTACATAGTGCATTTTAATTCTTTGTTTTATTTTCACATTAATATTATTTACATATTATTATTTATTAATTAAACACAACTTTAATTTATATCACAACTTTATTTTATATCGAAACAATAACCGTACCGAGTATTTTAATTTCCACCGTTTTGTTATCCACTTGTTATGGACGACACTGACGTACCTAGAATGAATTTAATTTTTATTTGCGTACCGCAAATAGTACAAAATTTTAGAAAAGGTTTTTGTTGTTGCAATACTACCAAAAAATGACAATGCAGTTGATGTTGAAAATACACCGATGGAAACAAATATTAATTTCAATTATGCGGTGCATGACAAGTCACCACATCACTCCCCCTCAAATAAGAACACCCCCCTGGAAAAAAAAATAGTTCAGAGAATCGGTAGGACCTGAGCTGTCATGGCTTGAACAGCTAAATTTGACATTGAGTCAAGAAGTCGTCTTCTTTTTAGATCGACGAGGAGACCGTATTTCGTTAAGAAGTCAGCGTCAATAATTGGCCTGTCAACTGACGCTAAAATGAAAATGTGTGGAAGTTGCCACTTAAGACCGATATCGATGTGCAATAATTTAGTGCCATAAGTTTGTATTATTGAACCATTAGCAGCTGACAACACTAATTCAGGGTCAGAACGAGATGAATTTCTTTTGAATTTATTAAATGGCAAAACTGAGCCATCCGCACCAGTGTCTACGAGAAAGGAGGCGGTTTAAAAATCTCCGATCATTCGCTGCATGCACGACCGGAAAAATTATTTTTTGAATCCGAATCAGTAGTAGACATGGTATTTCTGCGGTGTTGAACACAAGGAAGGTAACACCTTCTCGCTTCCTTGCCGAACTTATGGTGATAATAGCAGTTCCCCTTATCGTCGATGAAACGACGTCTGCTAGTACTCCGGCATCTCCGTGAAAAATAATTTGAATTGTTCCGGAATGTTTGGTTTGAGGGGCTTCGTCCACGTACAACTAGTTGAAACAGCATGCTTTCTACTCGTGCGAGTCTCGATTCTACGCTGGTCGCAGAATCGGTTAATTGTGCTGCTTGGCTAGTTGATGGTCTGTCCACTGCCACGGATGATACACGAGCTGCTGTTGTTGCTTCATACATCCTATTTGCTATTGGGAAAAGTTCATCGATTGGTTTTTCACCAACGGCTTGAATCGCAATATACACTGGTTCGGGTAACTTGTGAAACCAAAGCGTTCCTATAAATTTTTTGTCGATAGATGTACCACCCAGGTTAACCATAGACCAGTACACCTCACTTGGCTTTCTGTCGCCAAAATCATGCCCATCCAACAACTTTTTGAGGCGGATTTGTTCGGATTGGGCGTGCCGCTTTGTCTAAACCGACTTCAGCTTCTCATATTTATCCTTTGCTGGAGGATTGATAAGAAGTTCTGAAATGGTCTCGCAAATGTCTTCGGGCAATGCTGAGACTATTTGATGATATCTTGCTGTGTCGGATTTAACAAGGCGTGCTTCGAACTGTGCAAAAACTTTGTGCAAACTATACATTGGGGTTTCGCGGCCAAAAAGAAGGTATTCTTAAACGAGAGGAATTGACTGTATCCACTTGCAAATTCGGAACCAATGTATCTTCAACATCATTTACTTCGCTTTCTGCCTTAGCCGGAGTATTCGGCATTATTAAAAATAAATGTATATCACTATTTACAACAAAACGTAATATTCAAAATACGTCAGAATTAGTGATAACTTCGCGTAAACGATCGAAATAAATTTAACAAACGGTTGTATTAACATTTAACACTTTGCGAACGATACCGATTAAACGATTGCGAAAATAAAAAAGAATCATAACAAATAGAAAACTCAAATTTGAATCACGGAAAAATCGAACCAGATAAAATAAAGTTTTACAAGTATTGAAAATTTTATGAATATATATAACGAAATAAATATTTTTTAAAAATAAATTAAATAAATAGAATAAAATACATGCATGCACTAGTCATTCATTAATTTAAATTTTTATTTTTATTTGCATTTCTTTTTTTTTTCTTTTTTTTGTTGAATGACTTAATAAAAAAAACTTTTATTGATTTTTGATATTTTGTACTCATCTGATATTTTTCGGTTGACGGTTAATGTTTATCTAAGGTTTTAAGATTAGTTTGATCATTGATTGAGAAGTGACGGGTTACGGTGCTGTTGATATACTTCAAATTCGTCCACTCTATCGATAAAGTTGCCCTTGCTGAATCTGTGTAGATTTTTAGGTTTGTGTCCTGACTAGTGTAGGTGTGGTCATCTTCCGCTCAATGTTGTGGATAATTTGATTTGTATTTACTCCGCGCCTATTTTAGTTCGTCTATGGGCTCTTTAAATCGTACTGTAATACTTATTTACGTCAGAAGGGCGGTAATTGAGTTGTTACAGTACGAGTTCGATGTTTATTTTGAGAGATTTGAACGATACGTTACACGTACAACGTTTTATTTCATACTGCATGGGACATTAATTCGATTTTTCCATTTAAAATTAAATTTTAAAGTAAACACATGAATTTGAAACTTAAAGAAAATCAATCCAAATGATTTTCAAATTATCAAGTTACCCTAGTTATTTTTTTTTGTTTGGTTTTATATTTTTCTGTACTGTAATAGATCGTTTTCCGGACTGTTTTTTCTGTACCTTAATGAGTCGTTTTCCGGATTGAAATCAATCACGTAAACAATGATTTTCGGTATAGTATGAAATATTTAAAAGAACGTCCCATTTGGCCAATATAAAATTGTTCACAACCATTACATGACAGCCGGTAAATTCCGCTTTCTTGGTCTCTCTTTTGTGTTTGTAATAAATGAAACGATCTGTTTTAAATGCTACGGTGTAACTAGGCCTTGCAATCCCGGGATCCCGAAATCGAGGGATCCCGGTATTTTTCTTAATCCCGAAATCCCGGGATTTCGGAGATTTTAAGTATTTATTACTTTACTTTGCCGAGTGTTTTTATTAATTTTATCGACGTGTTCGTGTTGTTAAAGGTGCACAGTGTGTACCAAAATTATGAAAAAAAATTTACATAAATTAAAATGGTATTGTTTTAATTTTAATTTTATTAATTATCCTGCACACTTTAAGACCGAACAAAATGAAAGCAAAATCAGAAAATTAAAAAACAACAACAGATTTTGCGTAGCACTAAAATAAGATTAGCTATAATTAATCAAATTAAGGAAAAAACGAAAACAGAATCCGGGGTACTGTAGGAGAGACATACGTACATTGAAAAAATTCTCAGTTCTGGAGTTTAGGTTTAGTGCGAATAACAGGTTCTAAGCCAGCAGAATGTATTGAGCTACTAGAAAAAAACTTCAAGAGCTTAGTCTTGATTGCACAAATAAATTGTAGCTCTAATGACGGATGAAGCTAGTGCTATGAAAATATTTGGAAGGTTGCTGGTCGCTATAACAATTATGTTTTGCCCATGGTATACAACTTGCACAAGTTCTGTATGAAAAAGGGGAATACTCTACAAATCCACCAGAATGTGAAGATGAATTCTCTGACAGTGATTCGTTCGAGGAAGAGGAAATTGAGAAACTGATTTAAGTGGACTTCTGCAATACCTTCGCAATGGTCGAAGTAACATTCAAGTGCGTTCTTCATTTAAATGTCGAAAACTTTTGGCAGAGTTGCTCGAAAGACTAAATACCTCGAATCCTGCTATGGTACGAGCATAACTTGTTTCTGATGCACTGGATTTTTTGACGAAGGAACCTGAAATGGAACCTGAGTCCGTAAGCAATCCCCTGCGTATTGAAGATGAGCTCAATCGTGTCACCGATTCAGCCAGTCAGATATGAGACGTTGTTGTCAAAAATACAAAAAGAAATGACACTATTTGTAAATGGGTTGTAGATCTGGTGATTATTTAGAAAGAGCTCATTAAATTTTAATGACTGTAAAACCGACAAGTGTCGAGTCTGAGCGGGCATTTTATTTGTTTGTTTTTGTTTAAACATGTATTTATTTTATTCTAGTCTTATGTGAATAATTTATATTATGTATAATGATCCCGGGATTAATCCCGGGATTAATAATTTGCAATCCCGAAATCCCGGGATTGCAAAATACACCCGGGATTGCAAGCCCTAGGTGTAAATTGATGCTTAATTCGTGTTAGTTTTTTGTTGTTGGTGTCGTTCAGCGATATATATACATGGGATAGCGGATAGAACAAAATTTATGGAGAAACCGAAAAAGTAGTTAGTGTGTAACAGAGAAAGAAAAAACCTTCGTCCTTGTCTTTAAATCCGAATTTTCGAATACCAAATTCAAATATATGTGTAGGAGGCGGTAAAGCAAAGTAGCTGTCACCTAGAAACAGAATAAATAAACTTTGCAAATTAAAAGCATGCCAGATACAATAACATAAAAGTAGTAGTAACCATGGTAACATATTTAAAGACATCTTAAAAATAAAAAATGAAAATTCACTTGAATGTTTGTTTATGCTAGATTTCTGAATAAATGGTTATAAATTTTTAAATTAGTGTACGAAAACTGGTAGCGTAATGTTTACCTATTCAAATTTGATATAATTAATTAATTATTTTTAATACATATAATTAAACATTATCCAATATTTATTCCATTCAATTTAAAAAAAAAAAATCTGTTTCGAAATATTTCGAAATGAAATTTATTCAAGTACGGCACTTATTCGGAAATATTTTTTTTGATAAAGAGGCGTATATAAAAGAGTAGTAAGACTATAAAATAAAATTTGCTCCATTTTTTGTGACGTAAATCAATGTGATTTTTGATCAATCCCCTATCCATGAATAATATCGCTAGTGCCGTTATTAAAACTTAATGTGGTTAAATTGTGTAGTTGCATTTTAGTTTTAATTTTGAAGTTCATGCGTTCAATAGTGTCCTCTGCGTATCCGTTGTTAATAGCTCTGTGTTTTATGGTAGTTAATTCATCTTCATAATCTGATTTCTGCATTGGTGTACTGTTGAGATGGTTAATTAGATGGTGAAATGCGGTTATTTTATGCTGATGTGGGTGGTGTGATGAATTATGTATAGTGTGATCAGTTTGAGTTGGTTTACGGAATATTTTGAAGTTGTGTTTGTCGTTATTATTTTGTATAATTATTATAGAAAGAAATTAATATTTTTGTTCGATTCTAATTCTAGTGTAAATTTAATGTTTGGGTAAATATTATTTGACGATGTGTTTCTTTGAATAGAAGCAAAATGTCATCCACGTATCCATGCCAATATAAAATGTTGTTTATGTATTTATTTTGGTTTTTATGATGAATTCGTTTTCAATGTAATTAAGATAAATATTGCCTAACATTCCCGATAGTAGGCTTCCCATTGGTAAACCCTCAGGGTGATTGTAGAATTTATTGTTGTGCTGGAAATAGTTTTGTTTAGTTATTGTCTTTAACAGTAAGTTGTATGATCTCACCTATGGTTGTAGTGAATAATTTATTTTCAGATGGGGATATTTGAGTAACATCAAATGACGCTAATTTTGCTCCATTGGGTATCAATATTGACTGAATTTTGTCAACTAATTCCAAATTCCTGCGCACTGAATAATCATTTGTAAGTTTTATACGGTTGCTCAACCATTGATTATTTGCATATTTGACAATTGTATATATAGGTGCGGATATAAAATTAGTTATCGGTCTGATGGATGTGTTAGGCTTATGTAATTTGGGAAGTCCCATAATTCGGGTTGTAGAAGTTATAGAAATTTCAAGTTGTACTGAAAACTGTCGTAATAATTATAATGAAAAAATCTTATCCCAAATGGGAAAGATATTGCCCCAACTTGTAATAATAGCGATAACTGTCCGCCATTATTTGGATCAGAAGACACTTTTTCATCCCAAGTTGAGGACGGTAATTTAATTTTAAATTTAAGCGCTGAGAATGTAAACCGTCCTATTCAATCGCAAACTGAAAATGAAATAAACGCTGATTGCTATCAAGAATCCGACAAACAATATTATGAAACAGAATTTCTAGAAGCCTAAGAAAATCTTGAACGTACAACTGATATTACACAATTGGCCATTCCAAGCAATGGTATATTTCACTGTATTTTCTTTTTTAAATCAGTACGGTCTTTCTTATATATAACGTATAAAGTTCGATTTGTTTTTTTGCAGCTTGGTCGTAGCTACCTGATGAGAGTAGATCAAACTTTTCAGTGCGAAACCAAACTACCAAAGAAAAAACTTAAGGAAATTTCTTGTGAAAAATTGAGGAATACATTCATGTAACAACATTTAAATTTTTTAAATTATAACAAAAAATAATACGATTGAACAAATTCCAATTTTTTCGAGAGTCAAAATTATTCTGCTAAATTGTTCACCATAATATTGCTTCTTCAAAAATTTGTTCTTATTGGTAACCAAATTTCTGAAAGACAGGAATTGGTCTTTGAAATAAGAGTTATCAGGGAATTTTTTATGTAGACGATAAAATTTGTTCCTGTGAGAAATTAATTCTAGAATTTCACTGTTGATCTAATGTTTATTTTTATTTTTTATTCGCACAGTGATTGTATGTCTATACTATTAAATCAGTTAAAAAAGCAATGAGACTGGAAAAGTTAACGTTAGTCGAAAAAACACTATCACTTAAAGCAGGAGCGTCCAAGCCAAATGAGCATTTTTCACAAATTTTCAACATAAATAGAGCAATAAAACTCCGATTAGAAAAGAAAAGTCAACTGGGAAACGCGGTAATTATTTATGTATCCAGAGCCACAGAATTTATCACTCTAGAGTGAGTGTGAAGACCAGTATGATATCAAAGGGCCGAATGTCGAAGGGCCGAATGTCGAAGGGCCGAATTTGAAAGGGCCGAATGGGTCGAAGGGCCGAATGGGTCGAAGGGCCGAAAGGGTCGAAGGGCCGAATGGGTCGAAGGGCCGAATAGACCCATTCGGCCTTTCGACCCATTCGGCCCTTCGACATTCGGCCCTTTGACATTCGGCCCTTCGACCAATTCGGCCCTTCGACATTCGGCCCTTCGACATTCGGCCCTTTGACATTCGGCCGTTTGAAATTCGGCCCTTCGTCCCCATTCCTGAAGACCACTGCAATTTTTATTCCATTTTGAGGCATGCGGCCCGCGGGCCTCTAGTTATTTTGAAAATTTGTCAAAAATACTTATTTGGCTTGGACGTCCTTGACTTAAAGTGTTTGATATAATTAGATGATCGATTATCGTTTTAGTCGCCTCTGGTCAATTAAACTTTCGATGAGATTGAAAATATAGTCGAAATCGAGCACAATAGCTTTGTGCATAGTATAAACACATATAGTACTACCATCATACGAAAAAAATGTTTCACCGGTGAAGTTCCAGACGTCGCGTCGATCGCTAGTAAACACTTAGGATAAAACGCAGTAGTCGCCTAAATATATGCAAGAGCAACCAATTAATACAATAGAAACAAAACCACACAATACTTAATAGACATTTGTATTAGTTTTGGACACGTGTACATGTTTTATCCTACTCTAACATAATTCATATTATTGAAATACTGCGTAATACTGTGTATACAAAATACACCAATACTACTAATTTAGATTAGCGAGGTAGTCGTCATTCACAATTTCGAAAAAAAATCAACAAAACCGCAATACGCATAGCAAAATAAAAATATGTACATTCATAATGAAGGATGAATGAAACAATAATATATTGCCAATGTCATTAGGTCATTACATTATTGTAAAAACCGGTTTTGAAGATTATTTTTGACTGGATTATGTGTTAATTGGATGAGAAAAATTTAAGATATAGTTTAAGTGCCATATAAAATCAATGCTTTTTTTTTATTCAGCGGTTCAGTCGGTTTATTAGCCTAATTGGCGGTTGGCATGTCTCTGATTTTTGATTGTCCCTTAGGTCCAAATGTAGAAAGTTTAAATATTCATAGCAGTTTAACCCTTTCATTCGGTATTTTTCTAAAAGGGCCGGAAAATTATTTTGTTGTCTAAATTAGTACTTATACATCTTAAATAAGTCATGTTTAAAAAAAAAAATTAAAAATTTAATGGGGGATGATTTTGGAGAATGTACATTTCTATGTACATTCCGACCTGATGGTTGTTACTATTCAAATTGGAGTTCATATAAAATCTAAACAAAACGGACTGATTTCAGTTAGAAAAATATATTTATTTTATAAATTTAAAATTCTAATTTATGTGTCCATTGACATTTTTATTTACATATAAATAAAAAATGAAAAAAAAAAATTAAATAAATCATAACAGAACATAATAGCCTTAAATTCTCAATGAAATAAAAAATAATTGACAAAATTTAATTCTTGTGGTGAAATTCAGCAAAACCATTTCTGCCTTTATTAAAGCATAAATGTACCATATCTTCTTTCCTTTGATCGTGTTTCGGCATGTGGTCGAACCTATCTAGCTGAACTTGTTTCAAAGGCCGTGTCTCAAAGTTTCGCATTGCATGCGGCATTGTGTCAAACGAGCTTCCTGGCTCCACGTTTTCCGGATTTGAAGGGCGGCCTCGCTTTTTAGCATCCGCTTTGGCTTGTATCAATGATTGAGCTAAATAAATCCTAAAATGTAATAAATTCAAAATACTGTTTCCTAGCAGTGCACGCAGCGTTCATTTCTTTAATTTTTAGAACCTCTAATAATTGGTATGAAAAGTAGTGGCCTGGTTTTTGATACGATTAGTCAGATGCAAATGTAGTTATATAATTTTTTGGTATGCTTGACTCAGCCCCTTGATACAGGAAAAGTCGTAAAGTCTTCCTGATTTTCCACAAAGTACGTAGACTTTAATTCTCCAAGGGCCAGCCTTTCCTTTAAAATATTGTTTTATAGAGAGCTTGCATTTGCTCATCTACGCATACTGATGGTTAATGGTCTGCGCAATTTTTAGGCATCTTTAAATTTTTAGTTATAATATATAGGTTATTTCGTAGCTGCAAAGATCGATCGCTCGTCATTGTACCTCTAAATAATGCAATCCCAAGAGCTTTATCATAATATAATCGAATTCTGGGAAGTTTGAAGCAGCCCATTGCTATTTGTAGTACAAATAACTGTTTCATTTCCGATGTGCTGGTGTGTTTATAACTGTTTATCATTTTTTGTTCTGCAAACAAGTTTGGAAAAAAGCCAGTTCTTCAAAAATTTTGTCGGCAAATAATTCCTGAAATATGCCAAGGGAGTTTAACCGATTGGAATTTCTTGTAGCTCGACACTTGGAACAAATTCCGAAATTAGTGGTTGAAATTGTGACCATCATTTGATGTTTTCCTTTTTTGGGTATTGAACGTTTTCCATGTTATCAATTATTTCATTTTTTAGGACCGTTTCTATTTCATTTCATTCCGTATCAACAAAATCTTCCAAATCGGGATCAAACGTGCTAAGAATATAAATGAGTTCTTGGTCTGTGCGATATTTACGATTCATTTTCCTAAAGAAGTTACCAAAAATATAAATATCTATCAAAGCAGAATGTACATAAATATGTACATTGTACATGCAATAAATCATGTATGTAAATACATTACTGTTTGTTCGAATTGTACATTATTATGTACATCAAACTTCTTACCTTTTTATATAAAATACTATTTGTCAGATCAGAACAAAACATTAACTGCTACAACATTTACACTTTTATGATAAACAAAACACCAAAATTTAAAATTTTAAAAGAATTTTAACTACTCTAAATTAAATTTAAAAATTGGTTAGCTTACAAGGATAAAATTACACTTATACCCTCCTTCACAAATCCCTCGCTTTTAAACAAACGGTATTAAATTTAACAACAAACTCAGAGGAAAATCAACAAGAAACTATTCTGCGTTTGCCCACAAACTTCTTTTTTTATACTAATACATGTGTACGCATGTTATACGTATTAGAAAAACGATATACAGTATTATGTACATTTCGAACCAAAGGGTTAATAGCATTTTCGAATAAAATTCAGGTCGATTAGGAATGAACTTGGTTATTTATTAACCGATTATGATGAAACTAGAAGAAAAATCCCGTAATACGGGCATAAATATTACTTCTTTAATTTCCACTAATGTAAATTTGGACATTTTGGCTTAAATATTTATGAACTAAAATTCACTCGAATTGAATAATATTATTCGGTAAATTGCATCCTCAATATGTTTAGAATTAATGATTGAAAAATCGTAGAAGAAAATCTCTCTACATTTTCAGGTAGGATGAGAAAAGAAAACCACCATTTTTCACTACTTATACAATCAAACAATAAAATTTTAATTAAAAAAAATCTGCTTTGATTTTTGTGCAAACACTGCACTTTAAGATAACAATCGCCGAATATAATGTAGTAATTGGGCATGCACGATGGAATATGGGCATAGATATATACAGAATATAAATAGATTATGATGAAATTCGGCATGTACGACGAAAATGAGATTCTAAGATGAGTTTTAGATGAAGTTCTGGATTATGGCCAATTTGGAAGGAACTTGACCGTTTCCTAACCTATTATGATGAAATTCAGCATGCTCGATGGAAACGGGATTCTAAAATGTTTTTGACGTGATAACGTTTTACACCGCATGTTCAGGAATTAACTTACCCGAAATTTAGCCCTGGGTCGCGGGCAATTACTCATCAACTATAAGCATTACCTTTAATTGAAAGATATGATTGCTTAGATCGGTCCTTCGGCTTTATGTGTCACGCATAATATTATTGCAATGACGTCATCCGTCGGCTTAGGAACCCGCGCCGCGAACCCCTGATTTCGACCGATTTAAATGCTTCAACCAGTGTAGCAGGAGAATGGCCCATCCGATCGGAGATCAGATGGTGTCAATTTTTGCGTAAAACACCAGTGGTAGTTAATTTATTTTAAATTAAATTAATTAATCTACACATACATTTTAATTAAAAATTCAAACAACAAAATAGGGATTTATAGAGATTGAGGGCACTATAGCAAGAGAATGTCTCATCAGATCGGAGTAATTCGGTTATTAATTTGTGCTTAATAATACTGTGGTAGATAAATTATTTTAAATTAAAATAATTAATCGCCATATTAATTTTAATTAAACTTACAAAGTACAAAACAGCGATTTACAACCAACCATGAGAATCACTATCTGACCGGATTAATTCTGGTGTCAATTTGTGCGTAAAGAAACTGTGGCAGATAACCTATTGTTAATTAAAATAATTAATTTTCACATAAATTTTAATTAAAATTTAGATCTACAAAGTGGCGATTTACAATGCTAGAGAGCCCTATAAAGGGGGAATGCCTGATCTGATAGGTCATATGTCAGTGTGGACTCTGATATATATTTGACCTAGACTGCGTGTCCACCACACTAGCCTCGGCGACTTTGGGAAGCACTTGTCTGGAACTCAGATTCATCAGGCACATCTCCGCTGGGACCCTGCGCTTCATATCGTACTTCTCATACCATCGCCCAGTACTTAATCGTTTCCAAACGATCACTGTAGGTACTGTCATTTCATGATGCTAATAATAAAGAAATTTATTTTAACAAACCCATACATCGTGCCATTTCTCGCACCTCTTATAAACGTTATCACGGAAAACACCTACGGCCGTGTAGAAGACACAGCCTACCCCGAATTTTTTTACATACAGTTTTGGACAATGGCCATTTAGGAAAGAACATGGTGATTTTAGTTTCTGGTGTATTTCCAAGTAAAATGAAAACTGGCATTCTTATTCCTTTATTCAAAAAAAGTTCTCGGTTTAGTGTTTCAAATTATCGACCAATTTCCTAACTTTCTAGTTTTCAAAAATATTTTCAAAAATATAATCACGAATTATAGCCTTTCTTTAAAAAATATTCTTTTTAGCAACAGGCAGTAACAGTACGGATATCAGTATAATATTGGAACAGAGGATGCTTTTATAGATTTTTTGCATACTATTTAAGATGGTTTGAATAGTGGTAAGAAGGTTACTGGGTTGTTTTTGGATATTACAAAGACTTTTGATACCGTATCATACAAAGCATTACTGTTAAAGTTGAAGCACGCTGGGTTTGGAGGTACTCCCTATGCCCTGCTTGAGTCATGTTTATCTGACCGCACTCGGTGTGTTCAGGTTCACGACGTATTTAGTGACTATTTAACAATTGATAGCGGAGTACCGCAAGTATTCAAAAATCAGCTGTAAGAAGTATTAATTTTAAAAATTCGCGTCACCATAGTTTAGAATTATTCAGAATATCTCATATTTTGAATCTGCGAAATCTGTATACATATTTATAAAATTTTAAAATTGTTTACAAAAGAGGCGGTTACACAAAAAAGAAAATAATTAAAAATGTAACTCTACCTAACAGTGGGCCGTGTCACGTGCCTTTTACAAAGATTGAGGCTTGTAGAAGATTTTTTTCGTTTATTGGTCCTTATTTATATTTAGTTCACTTTTTTAAGCTTTATGTTATAATAAAAAAATTTTATTTGGTTTTTTGCTTCATATTTCATTTTTTATTAATTATTTAATAAAAACCCGACGTTTCGACGGTACATTCTTTCATTCTCAGGGGCACAATTTTTTAAGCTGTGAAAGTGTTTTTGATTGAATCGCCAACCATAGAGTTCTAGATGAAATTCTGGAATATGGCCTATTAAGAAGGAACTTGACCGTTTCTTAGCCGATTATGATGAAGTTCAGCATACACGATGGAAATGGTATTCGAAAATGATTTTTACTCAAAATTCTGGAAACTGGCTATAAGGAAATTGGCCGTATTCCAGAACTTCACCTAATCAGTAAAGAAACGGCTAAGTTCCTTATCCTGATCGGTTGTATTCCAGGTTTTCATATAAAACTCACCTTAGAATCCAATTTCCATCATGCATCCTGAATTTCATTATAATCGTTTAAGAAATCACCAAGTTCCTTCCTAATTGGCCATTTTCCAGAACTTCAACTAAAACTCATCTTAGAACCCCATTTCCGTCGTGCATGCCGAATTTCACCATAATATGATAAGAACTGTTCATGTTCCTTCCTAATAAGCCATTTTCCAGAACTTTACCTATGCAAAATTATTTTATAATCTCATTTCTATAGTGCAGGCTGAATTTGATAATGAAACGCCTAAGTTCCTTCGTAATTGGCCATATTCCAGAAATCATATAAAACCAGTTTTAGAATCCCATTTCCATCTTGCATCCTGAATTTCCTCATAATTGTTTAAGTAATAACCAAGTTCATTCCTAATCGGCCTGAATTTGACTTGAAAATGCTATTGATGGATAAACTTGTATACGGGATATTTAAACTTTCTACATTCAGGTGTAAGGGCAATCGGAAATCAAAGTTGGACAATCCCTAATTAGTAATATATTATTCCTGTGCCGTTATGTAGTTAAACCAGTATATATGTATTAAAAAATCGAAAACCAGGAAATCCCGGTCATACTTTTGATACAGAAATCGAGATCCCAGAATTTCACTTGAGAATTCCTCAATTTCCTATGCGGATTTTATTTAAAGACAACTAACACTAAATAAACTGAAAACCAAGAAATCCCGGAATTTCCCGGTCATACTTCTGGGACCAGTATCCCGTTTGAGGAACCCTAGTTCAGACGTGTGTTCTTTGCATGATTTTTCCTCTCGTAGGTATATACGTAGGTCAGAAACGAGGAAAAGTACGATATTATGAAGAATACTCATCTTTCAAACTGAATTGAACTTGATGCAAAAATATTTGTGATTCATAATGTTGATGCATATTGCAACTATTTGTGGAATCCCGAAAAATTTTAAAATATTTTTGATTAAATAGAAATTTAGTCATTCATATTTTGTAGATTTAATTCGAATTTAAAAATTGAATATTATCGCATTTAATTCGTTTTGAAAATGAATTAAGTTCTCAAGGAATAAATTCGTATTAATCTGCGAATTTAACTACAATACTGTTTATTTGATTCGCTGGTTTAAGAATTATACTGATTTTACGAAAAAGTATTTGCCATTTTTTGCGAAATTCGCCCGGACTGTAGTGTTAATTAATTTTACAAATTATACCTTCACGAAGGGCAATCGATTTAATACTTAATTATACTTAATGTCGCGGAATTAATTCATAATTCAAATGATTTACCTAACTTCTCGGTGGAATTGTCGCAAAATTAATTAATTTTTTTCGTCTGAATTAATTCAGGAGAAATAAATTCAGGGAACCGAGAAAATTCCAGTTGTAATACAAAAAATACAATGTCAAATACAGGATATTGTCCCACTTGGATTGTGTCCTATTTGTTTTCCGCTTTTTGGTTTTTAAAATGATTTGAATGTTGTACCTTTTTTTTTTTTTTTAACTAATGTACAAGTCTATTATATTACATGTTTTATATTTGAAACCTCCTGTAATAAATTTCAAACTTTAATTAGATTTTAATTCGGAAGTATGTATGTTTTGCTTTCCATTTTAATAACAATTAATCCAAAAAATTTAAATATGATATGTATTTGTATTTATATAACTATGTGTGTACATTATATGTAATGCGAAATATGTACAAGAATAATAAAACAATGCATTTGATCAACGCAACGAAAAATGTGAAATTATATGATAAATTGGGGTATGGTAGTTAATCCCGATTCAGAAAATCCGAAGTAATAAAATATCACTCCACAAAATCTCGATTGAATGATCTCTCGATCCAATAAGTACTCGTCTAAGAAAAATCCTGACTCAATAAAATCCTAACGCAACCAAATCCTGACGGCACAATCCCGAAAATTTCGAAAAAATCCCGACTTGTAAAAATAAAATCTCGCGTCAGAAATATTTTGGAAAAGAGCCGAGACAATATTATATTCTGGAAAAAAATTGAGAGAAATTCTTTAAAAATATTTTGGAATTTACTGCTCTTTTTAGTATTATATTCTGGAAAAGAGCCGGGTCATATTCTGGAAAAACGGAAGAAAATTCTATATAAATATTTTGAAAACTCGTTTTTATAAGCAATTTGATTAGCTTGAGATTTTCTACAGTCGGGATTTTGTTTAGCCGGAATTTTGTGCAGTCGAAATTTTGTGGACTCGAAATTTTGTGGATTCGAGATTTTAATACATTTTCTTGTCGGGATTTTATATTTTCGAAATTTTATGATTCGACATTTTGTCGAGATACCGATAAATTGATGTTTGATATTTAACGCAGAGATCAAATATACAAACACTTGAACAATAAATTCTAGTGTAGATAATTTTAAAGTTGTAATTATAAAATATCTTTATGATACGTACAGGGAAGTCTAAAATGTGTAGGAATTTGAAGGGTAGATTGAACATTTTAATTTCATTGCATAATCGGAACATTTAATTTCGGCTGGTGAAAAAGTGGAATTTATGCACATTTAGAAAATAATGGAAGCTAAAATAAGAAAGCGCCTATAAAATATGATATTTTTTTCTAAATAAAATGATTAAACATGATTATATATAGTTTGTTTTATTTATTGTTTTTGATTTTATAGTAGATCCGTGAAAATTATATTGATATTGGTTTCTGGTTGTGATCGTGTCATTATACATCGATACACATGTAGAGGCCCGAATTTAATGTTTGTGCCTAGGGCCCGAAAATGTGTTAATACGGCCCTGATGCCCCATGCACATATTGTATTTCGATGAACCAATTTTTTTGTTGCTTCCAAAAGTAGCTTCTAACATGTTAACATCCATAATTTAAAAGCAATTTTAATTTAACGTGCAAAATCAATAAATGGCATTCATTCTGTTAACAAAACGAAACAGAGAAACCGAATTTGAATAAAAATGTTTAACCAAAAATTTAAAACCGGTTTTCTTTACAACAAAATATTGAGCCGATTCAGACGTGTTTTCTTGCATCAGTTTCTTTCCTCGTTTCTTTACCCCTCTCTCTATAAACTGATTCCGAAGGTCATATTTTTGTGATTCTTTTTTCAACAAAATTTTTTTGTGATTCTTGTGTTTCTCTGCACTAATACAAACAAAAAGTTATATAAAATTTCCGAAGGTCATATTTTTATTTCTATACAAAGCATGCGACGAGAAATATTTGTACACATACATAGACGAATAATTCAAAAGAATCACGTTTCAAGAAAACGCGTGTAAATGCAAATTGGTTTTTTGAAAGCAGAGAAACGTAATGCAAGAAAACATGTGTAAATTGGCTCATTGACTGTGAAAATATTTTTATTTTTCATTCTTTCATTATGGATGTATTTGTTTTGTTCATTGATAAAAATATTACGATTTTATTCTTTTTTTTTTTTAGAATAATCCGCGAACAAAGGAAAGAAATATGGTTTTTGCGTTGGTTGAACGAAAAAGAAAATTTCGACGCAACTACTTTGATTGTAGTTTAATAGATAGACATAATAGATGACATTTAGGCGATTTTGACTATAAGTTAGGCGAATTTGAAAATAAAAATTTGTTGAAAAATTAAAAACGATATCGGTATCGCCATCTAACACTTCACTGGTGAAGCTACGGTGGTAGTACTCTATGTGTTATACTATGCTTTGTGGTATGAATAAGATACGTCGAAGCTGCCAAGAATATACCTGTGGAAAATTAAATCCGTGATCACATAATCTAAAATAGAAGGTGAATTGGACATTCTGGTATAAAATTTAGAAAGATCAGAATCCAATATAGCAAAACCATTAGAAAGAACACTAATTTCAAGTTTTTATATTGATAAATCATTAGCCAATAAATAATTAACATTCAAATCACCTATAGTACAATAGAATTTTTATAAATAGTAAATATATCATCTAATTTATTTATTTATTTATTATTACCAACTTTATAATTAAAGAATTAGAATTTATTAAAGAAAGTATCCAGATTCAATTTTTGAGACCTATATATCCACAAATTTTGATATTAGATGGCAATAATTCAACGAGTAAACAGCTAGCGTAATCTTGCGTAATGTTGTTCAGATTTATTTTACCGAAAGACAAAATTGTATGCTATATAATTTTGCTGTGAAGTTAGGTAAAAAATAAGTCTTTTTAAGCAGTAAAGTTATTGCTTTTGATAATATCTCACTTCGAAACCCAATATGTACGAGTATAACAACAAAATTATAATAGTACCAAACTTCAATTCAATGTTTAATGATATAAGGTAATAAATAATAGGGTTTACATAAATATCATGCAATGTACTAGATAGAACAAAAATATTATTAAACTTCTTACATTACAACTTAATACTTTTTACACTATCTGCCGTGGGCACTTGGCGAACACACTTAATACACACATTTTTTAAATTTTTAAAAAAACACTTGTTAAATATTTCGCAAACTTTCAAAAGGTTTAAAAATCACTCGATCGATTTCGGCTTGTTAGGCCATCATCATGATCAGAGAAGACACTCCTGATGATGGCCTAACAAGCCGAAATCGATCGAGTGATTTTTTAAACCTTTTGAGATTTTGCGAAATGTTTAACAAGTGTTTTTTTTAAAATTTAAAAAATGTGTTCATTACGACTTAATGTTTTTAATAATGAAAAACAAGAAAATTTATTATAAACAATAAATATTACAGTTTGACAAAATGTATAGTTGACATAATTTCTTATTTACTTACTTCTTCTTCTTGCATATAGATCAAAAGTTACTAAAAATTAAAAATTGGCTAAAAGTACTAAAAATTGGCATTTACAAACTGTAAGAATTTCGTTGGTTGCTGTAAATAAACACTACAGTGAATTCGCCATTGAATTAAAATTAGCTTTTGATAAAAAGAAAGGTCAAGCATCAAATTAATCTGGTTTGAAACTCGAATGAATGAAAAACATTTCGTATTCAGGCGAAAAAATTATTAAAAAATTTTCCCCGAATGGGGTTCAACTCTGCGTTTTCAGGATCGGCAGTTTTTCAGTTGTTCGGTACTATCCTATCTAAATTATACTGTAATAAATACTGTACGTGGCCAAATTAATATGAACTTTTTAAAATTGAGTATTCAGCGGAAATTTCTTTAAAATAACACGGCTTCTGTACCTTAATTGATTAAAATAGATTTATTAACCTTGTAAAAAAACAATTGCAACCGGCTTAATATTTCATCCAACTTCCATTATTTTTAAGCAAAACTGAAACACGACGTGGCATAGTGTTGATCGAGTTTATGTTGGTGTCCTTGATTAATGGGTCGTTATACCAAGTACATATTTTAAATTACCTCAATCAACAGTGACCTTGATTGTGATAGTTTTTTTAACAATTTCTGTTTTAATACAACCCAGTCTGGTGAATTACTTGAACAATTCAGAATGGATATTTTTTTTTTTTGCTATAAAGCCCAGAACCCATTTTTTTGGTGTGACATGGGGCTCCATCTTGTTGAAAGAATTAATTTTGACTACGGCGGAGCATTTCTGGAAGTTCTGGCACCAACACTATATCCTGGAGCTGCATATATTTCTCGGTGTTTATCGTTCCCTCGATGAAGAGCAGAGGTCCTATGCCTTTTATGGTGGTTCAACCCCAAACCATTACTAAAGTTAGATGTTTTATGAAACCGTTCATTCGAGCGATGTTTAAGGAATATATTTCGCTCTACTGCAATTTGAATCTGAGATTCGTCAGAGAAATAAACCTATTAAAAACACTAACATTAAAAAATGATTTAAATAATCGATAAATCTTAAATGTTTCCAATCTTCTGTCGAAAACTCTTTATAAAGCTTATTCAATGTCACCCGTTTGGCCGTTGGGTGATAACTTTTTATGACGAATTCTTCAATCGACGCAATCGCGTTCTGGCAGAGATTTTGCCTCTTTTTTCATTAAGAATATTATTTATTGCGTTTGCCAGTTTTATCTGCGATCCCCAATTAACTCTTGACGTAATGAAAATTCCGTGTACCTCTTTTGTAGGTGATCTCTTGCTACGTGAATATAGATGAGTTCGAAGCAGTATTGGGCCGTGACTACTGTATTATTATTTTCATTAACAAATTTGCTTTTTAGCAAAATTCAGCATTTACTACCGCCTGGTCCAACATCCCGAAGAAAATTCTCGTGATTCTCCGGGTAACTATTGCTGGTTTTCCGTTCGAGTCTATTTGCGGTGAATGTATGAATGATGAGGTTACCAGAACAATTTTATTCTTTTTAGGCGGAGTAATCGCCCCGCCCCTATTATGATTGTTGAGTCGATTAACAATCGCGTTTTCATTTTTTCATTGGATAAAAATAATACGAAAAAAGAAAAGCCACCACAGAGTCGTGTCGATCGTTGATCGACTCGATAATCATTAAAGGGGTGAATGCTCGGTGAATACAGGTGGTGGATGAAGAATACAAATATATGTATTCATGAAAGAAAAAAACAAGCTCTCTCGCACTATTATTCGCACTATTTACGCACTAATTGTAAGCCAAAAAAAACAAAAGTTGAAATTATACAAAAAATTATACGTACTAAGCACATGGGGTATTTCACACCCCAGAATTTCCAAACGTCAACTTCTCACCACTGCCAAAAGCAGACTAAAGCCGCGCGGGCAAAATAAAGTATAGGGTTTTGAAGTGTTTTTCCTAGACTACAGGTAGATAGCACCATATGCCCCGATTTGCATTGTACGTATTAAAAAAACGCGCTTGAAAATACACTAGGGTATCTCCCACCCCCGGTGCACAATAAAGGTAAATATACTTCTTAAAAATAATAATTTTAATTTAATTTTTGTGGTTTGCACTAGTTATAAATTACAATGTATCACAAATGACTGCACAATTGAAATGCCAAAAAATTAAAAATAATGAATATCGGCAAAAACGATAATAATGGGAAAATGTTTTTCCATCCAATACAAAGGAATATAAATATGTACTTAACAAAGCTCTTTTTTGGTTTCTATAAAAATTTACAGTAATTAAAAAGATATTTAAAAAATGTAAAGTTCATATTAATTTGGCCATGCAATGTATGTATATGTAACGCGAATTCGAAAAACAGATTGTTTTAGTTGTATTTTGTGCCCAATATCAGGAATTTACGCGTGCAATTGTTGCATTCGTGATTGTACAGAACACGGCAAGTGGTACCTTTGTCGGGTTTTGCGCCAAATCACGAGATTCTTCTCTCGAACATCATCAGCCATCTTTTGTAATAATTTCTTTTGTACTAGGTAAATTTCTGGAATGATAACCAATTGGAGATAATATTTGGTTTCTTGTTCGTTTTCGTAAATATTTTTGGGATCCAAATCCAACTGCAGTGGCTCTCTTATTGCTGGTTGGATGCTGTTTGTTATGTGAGTCTATTATTGTCGTGTGGTCCGGATTTTGCTGTTCGCTTGAGGAGTCTTGTAGTATTGGGTCATCTTTTGATTGTGTCTGTGTCTTTGATCGAAATTTTCGTGTGAGTTTATTGTTAGTGTGGGTAGAATGGATTTCGAACGATTCCCGGGTGATTTTGTGGAGGTGTGTAGGGACTTGGCTGTGTTTATCTCTTGTAGGCTGTCTGAGGGTTGTAGCGTGGTATGATTGGCATCGGTTGCTTGTTTGATGCGTGTTCGGTTGGTATTGAATGATTAGTTGTTGTCCTTTTTCTTCGCTACTCCTGGTGTGGCATATGTCCCACGTATGGTTGGGCATTTGGCAGTCGTTGCATGTTATTTGTGGTGGCTTTTTATAGCTTACCTGTTGTGTTACATTTGGTTGTTGGTTTTGGTTGGGTCTGTAAAAGTTGTGCTTAGTTGATATGTGGTTTTATATTCTGTATTCTGCGTGATTATACCCGTTTGAAGTGTATTGTGAGTTTTGTGGGTAGAAATTTGGTTGATGTTGTGGTTGCTATTAGTGTTTGTTCTGTTTCATGAGTATTTGTCGGTCGTTTGGTATTGTTCGTTTGATTATCGCTCGTTCGCCCGTATTGTGGGATTTGGTGGTGAGTGCTTAGATAGTATTGTGAAATTCGGTTGTGATAGATTTGGTTGTCTTCTGGGGTTTGTTTGTAATAATTTTGATCGATTTGTGGGTATGTTTGCCCTTACATCTCATTTAATGTTGTTTTAAAGTTGTATGTGTCTCCTGTCAGCTTGAATTTGATGATTTTTTTGACCAAATTTTTTTCATCGGACGTTGTTCGTGTGTTGTATACACTATCTGCGGCGTATATGTATTTTGCCAGAGCGTCTTAATTTTGTATGTCCCCCCGTCGAATTTCTCCGTGTGACATGCTTTGTTGAATCTGTAGTTGGTTGATCTTTGTGGTTTCTACTAGAGGGTGTGTGTGGATATGAATGTGGACTTTATTTAACAAAACAATTTTGCGGTTGAGGGAACACTTTTATAATTTGCGCTTTTAGATTATTTTTGACTTAAAAAAAATGTTTGCTAAAAGGAAAATGTAAAATAGTGAAGGTCGTTCACTCGTTCCTATTTATGGAGAAAATAATTTCTTAAACACATCCGACCTTGTGATATTTTTATTTTTTTATTTATTTGAGTGCGACCGACTACTGATTGAAGAAGAAAGATTATTTTAATTTGTAAAATTAGGATTTTCAATCTTATATTTTGTTCATCGTGGTGCCGTTTTCCTAAACTAGAAACTGATTAAAACTATTTACTCGAGGTTCTTAAACGTACAGCGTCGTTAATGTTGGGATATAATTCAATTAATTGAATTAAATTTATGTTGTGATTTATTATATTGGTAAATATTTGTTTCAAGATTTAAATGCACTTTTTCGTTCTATTTCAATAGTTATTTACGTCACAAGGGCCGCAAATGAGTTGATTCAGTACGAGTTCGACGTTTATTTGAACGAGTACTGTAACGATCATTTAACGTACATGTAACGTACAACGTTTTATTTCTTACTACGTGGGACATTAATTCGATTTTTTTTTATTGATTTTCAAATTATCAATTTACCCTAGTTATTTTTGTTTGTTTGGTTTTATATTTTTCTGTACTGTAATAGCTCGTTTTCCGGACACTTGCTTCTGTACCGTAATGAGTCGTTTTCCGGACTGAAATCAATCACGTAAACAATGATTTTCGGTATAGTATGAAATAAAATTATAGAAACACGAAGAAAAGTCCAAATCCATTTTATTCATATATAAAAGTGAGACGGGCATACTCAAAATTTAATTTTTTCCTTTCAAAATGTTACTATGCTTTTATAAATTTTGAGCTACTTTTACGAAAAAAAGGGAAACCAGTTCATCTTTTTCAGGGGTGACATGTTCTACCATCACTTTCGATTCGTTTTCGATAGTGTTTTGTCTCTTGTAACAAGAACAAAATTGTACTCTATTTCGTTTTTTCAATTATGCTTTTTCTAAAGCTATCTCAGCTTGCTCAAATAAAACAACATTCTATTTCTACTTTCATTCATAACCCTTTATCACAAAAAATTTTGTTTGCGATATTTTATCGATGTGAAGAAAAGGAAATGTATACAGAAGGCTGAGATCGCAATAGAAAAATTGAAATGAAAGAAAAAATAGCGTACAATTTTGTTCTTGTTTCAAGAGACAAAACACAATCGAAAATGAATCGAAAGTGATGGTAGAACATGTCACCGCAGATTTTCCATTCTTTTTCACCAAAAAAAGTTGTGTGAATAATATTTTTTGATTACTCATTCTCATTTTAATACAAGGAAATCATATAAAAATGCATTTTTTGTCGTACATCTTTGGTCTTTTAGAAAAGAGCAAAAGATTAAATGTAAATCAGCTATAAGTTAGATGTTGGAATTTGGGACAATGAAAATGTTTGTGTTGGGAAAGAGTTTTTTTTTTAAATGCGAGTTAATGTAGGTTCATTAACTCGTGATTAGGATTTCAGAACAAGAGGACGACTGTAAAGGAGCAATGTGCCGAGTTTTGAATCTACATAACTAAAGGACACTAATTTATAATGAGGATATTTGGAACCAAAAGTCGTATGACACCTAATATTTTGTAGAAATTCCAATATCTTTCAAAATTGTTGCACATCTTTGAGGTTTTGACTCAATATAGAATTGTTATTGTTTTCTGGATTTTTATCTTGCCTCCCATTCTCACAAATATTGATAATTTTGACCGAAATTTTGCGTAATGAGAGGTTTCAGTTTGTGTTAACTTATAGTGTTATTATAGTGTTTATTGTGTTAACTTTTGGGCCCATTCGAGTCTAGAATAGAAGGAGCTGCAGTGGAAGGGAAAACTACCAAACATTATTTCTCAGAGTTGGGACCGACGATATTTTTTTTATGTTGATGACAATTGACAAATGAAGCAACACGTGGGGGTAGGTCATTTTTTTACGGTTGAAAACACTGGGTGGTGGGGTAAATTAAGTTATGAATAAACACAAAAAAAAACAATCAACCGTAAACATAAAACACTTTACGTGTTGTTGAATGATTGGGGGGATTTTTCTCTAACCAAGATCAAAATCAATTTACTTCACCTGAGCTCAGTCTTTCGAGGTAATGTTAGTCGTGGGTTGTTTGCTTTTCTCAATCATTCCAGATAACTAAAAATAAAATTCCCTTTTACTCCGACCTTCCTACATCAACGATTCGTCATATAAACTTGTTCCGGAATAATGAAAATTCCAACAATATTGATGCGAAAAAGAAAGAAATATAATCAAAAATAGAATCCTCACTTCCTCACAAGCTACACAACAGTTATCACTAACGAAAAAAAATCTTTGGCTTGCCAATTACAATTTCCAGAAAAAAAATCAATCACATCATCAAACAACTTTACGATAATAATTAACCCAGCTCCAAATGTTGAAATTTTTTAATGCTGCGTACTAAATTCGTGTTGATTAAGGGCTGAGTGGCCTCAATGTTCACATGTTGCTATAGTCTTGCTTCATGTCTTGGTGCGTTTTCCTGAACTTCAATGAAAAGGGGTTCACTTTAAGGTCGTTTCGTCGTCATGTGACTGGAATATTTATTCAGGGCGTTCAATATATCTTCGAGCTTCATCTTCATTATTTTTCTCCCATTTCTCACCTACTAAAGAAAGTCAATAATCAATTTAATTTAATCAATAGCCAATTTCCTTCGATATTTACGATTCTAGCTACTGATAGCTACTGATCTGTCCTTTTTATTGTTGAGTGAGATTGTTTAAATTAGGTTTATCTTACGAGGCCATTGCTTGCTGCCACTCTCGCTCTTTCTGCTAGGAGTTCTTAAATTTTCATAGGGCAGTTATTTCCTTTGATTTTCTTTTTAATTTCAGGAGTATTTCCCTAAGCTGATTGTTGTTTATCATTTACAAATTTGTGAACTTATTTGTCTAATTAATCCCCCTCCATTAATAAAACCTTTATGTTACTTTTTTCTTCTAAGGACAGTCTAAAGCATTGGTTAGTGTAATTATTTAGAAAATATTTTTTGAATTCCAACCAAATTTGACCTCCAAATACAAATCGTTTTCCTAATTTACTAAAAAGCCCGAGATAATCTTTTCTTTCAATGGGTGCTTCAATAGGTAGTCAATACCAACAATACAAATTAAACTAGCTATTTTTGGGTTTGACATTAACAGCAGTTGCTTGTGCTTCTTCTGGTTCATATTTTTACTCTTTATAGTGAAGAATAGTATTTCTAATTATTACATCCTTTAGCATTGATTTCAAGGTGAGTGGTGTGATATATTTGATAATTTTTAAATTGAATAATTAATTGTCTAGTAAAGTTTGTTTCCGTGATTTAGGACCACCTGCAATTCTTGTTGATGTCGCATGAGCCCATGGGCATTCCAGCAAAAAATTCCAAGATCTCTAATCATCAATGTTGAGCAGTTTTTCCTTTAATTTCGTTATTCATCGTTATTTGAGCGTAAGTTTTTTTACCCATTTCTCCAAGAGTTACTCCTGATACTCTACTTTTTATTTCGGGTTGGATCATATTAACTGCTTGTTTTCTGCAAAGCTGCATCATCTGTAGTTAGCCAGATGGTTTTCTCCACTATAAACGCATTTAGGCTGAACATCTTAAGCGCTTACGCAGTCTCTGGTATATGATGTTTACATGTGCCACACCTTGGTTCTTTGTCGTAATATTTTAGTATTTGTACTTAGGCTTAACATTATTTACATTGTGGCATAAGCTTATAGAGGCTAAATAATCACTTTGCAGCCCAAAATGTACTTAATATAAATTTTTCGATATCGATCATTTTGAGAGATTCTTTGCCTCGCCGTTTTAGCTTAGTTGATGTTGCTGTTGCGTTAAATCCTTTTGCTTACAGGTCATCAATTATTTTTTCTGGTTGACTCTACGTGTGTTAGTTTTTTTAGAAATGCTGAAATATTTTAATTTTGAGTTGTTGTGTTTGTAATTGTGACCTATGCTCGCTAGTTATGAGCCCTATATTTATCTATATAGCTATCGGTATTGAAATGTTAAGAAAATCATAAGAAAGTTATTTTTTTTATATGAATCAAAACGTAATTCTCCAAATAATTCTTAGGCATCACAAATTCTTATGACAAAAATTAATATTAATTCAATGGATTCGTTTTAACTAATCTCTTTATAGGTATGATGCGGATAATCTGAATTCAATATTATTAGATTTACCAAATTCTCTGAATTTCTTCAACTCTTTAGATCTTTAAGGTAAATAAGACATATACATATGTATTTGCATTTTTCAAATTTATTAGATTATTTAGCTTTGTTGATTAACAGACCTTTTTTTTTTGGCTTTCTGAATTCCTTTTACATTCTCCAGCTAAATTTTGTGAATTGAATTTTCTGTTTTCTTCGGTTTGTTTAAATTAATTAGTTTTATAGCATCCAAATCACATGTCTAATTAAAAAATACCAGCACATTTTGGTTATCCGCAAAAACATAAAAATGCCTAAAACGCTCCACATTCACCCAAATTGGTAAATAAATATTAATTTTAGTCACAAATTACTTTCGAATTAGATACAAACAAATAACTCATCGCACAAAATTCCAATTTTTATTGCAATTGAAACCAACGTATGCCGCTATCATGAAAATTAATTAAAAATTTTCCATTTAGTTTTTCAATTTCGCACAATACATACATACAAAAAATAGCAACAAAAAGTTTGTTTATATAAAAATAAAATAATAAATAATTAAAAAATGATAACAACAATCGAATAATAATCGAAAAAATCTAACAAAAATAATTGTGCCGCAAAGTTTATTGAGAAATTGATATTCATATGAGTGCGTGTAGCGCCGCACACCACCCCAAACAAAACAATAGAGTAAAGTGTTTTTGTGTACAAAAAAAATGTTGTGTTTTAATTTAAAAATTGCGGCATTATTCCGGGCGTATCGAGAGGATTCGGTACGTGATCGGAGTCAAAGTTTATGTGCCCCACCGCCGCGGCCAGTAAACCGGGATATTGGTGCACTGCGAGTATTACAACGAAGAGCTTCAAGTGTGATGTAAGTTCAACAATTTTTTTTTATATATATTTACAGCTAAATAAATATTAAATTAAAATTAAAACAATTTTCAAAATAATCTATCTTCCGTTTAATCTCAGATAATCACGGTTAACAAGCAACCATTCTTCGTTTAATTAAATTTTTTGTACGATATACATATATATTAAATGATTTATTTACTATTTTTGCTATAAGGGGTGCGAGAAAATTAATTTGTTTCTACGATTGGCAATCTTAATCTTCTACGATATATCATTATGAACGAAAATATTTGTATTCAAGAGAGATACACAAAAATAATGTGTATTTTTATATAAAAAAAATCTTTGGGAATGGTTTGTCATAACAAGTTGGCCGAAAAGTAATAAATATGCTGATCTTTTCCTATGTGTAAACGTAAAGGACTGTTATTTGTGCCTGGTGGTATCCCATTTAATTAAATTAAATATTTTTTTTCAGGTTCAGTTTGGAATTTTAACTTATCTTTAAAGAAAAATTCAATGGTAATTGACAAATTTAGTTATTTTTATCTTAATCGCCTTTTCTTTGAATTATAACTTTGGTTTTTCACATACTATTCTAACTAAATGCTTTGTCAAATTCAAATTTGTAGGATGTTGAAAATTTTCAATTTCTAGTAAGAATTTGTGTTGCGCCTTGGCGACCTAAAGACTAAGTGTAACTCCTTGTACGCTTTTTCCCATTTGTCGTTTCTAAAAGCTTGAGCCGTCTTCAGCCGTCAGCGTCTAAAACAATTATTCTAAGGAGGACCAATGCTAAGCGGCTTTACGGAGTTTTTTATTTTAGTATGTGAATAATTACGAAAAAAAACAATATTTGAACGATACTTTATTTGAAACGAGATTTATAGACGAATGGTAAGCGGCTTTGGTGAGCTGCCAACTTTAGTATGTGGATTATCATTAAACACAAATTTTTGAAAAATGTTCTAATTTGTAAGAATATTATAATTTGAGTAAATCATCAAAGGGTGGTGCTGACCTCCTCTAAGGTATAAAACGAACTAAAATTTAGGGTTAACGATACCAACTCCCGAACGAAATAATCCCCCAAAAAATACAAATTAAAGCGCCCCTTCGAAAATTAGATCCCATTAAATTTTGTTAACTACAATATGAAAACAAAAGGAATCTACATAATTTCATGTTGTCTTTGCGCGGAAAGGTCCAATGCTAAGCGGCTTTGGAGGGTTTTTTATTTCAGTATGTCAAATACAAACGTAAATATTATTACAAATGTAAATATTTTTGAAACTTTTCTGACGTTTTCCTGTCATCCTTGCGCAAAGGGTATAATGCTAAGTGGTTTTTGGGGTGTTCTCTATTTTAGTATGGGAAAAGGAAATATGTATTTATTAGTATTGGTGATAATACTAAAATTTCATTCAAGGCAACATTTCGGGCGGATTTATTTGGGTTTATAATAAACAATTTGAGCTAAATAGCTTTGAATAATTTTAGAAACCAAATAAGAAAAAGTTTTTCGTAAATTTTCCGCAATCATCAAAAGACATAAAAATCTATTAAATTTATTTAATTTCTATTGATTTGATCCATATTTAACTGAAAAAGTAGGGATGATATTCAAACTAGAGTTTCGCAAAAACCAAAAAGTGATTCCGAGATCCAGTTTTTGTTTTAAAAGTGTGACCATGAAATCTCAGGATTTCCCGATTTTCAATTTTTTTTTATATACTCGTTTCACTATATAACGGCAAAGGAATAATACAGGGTGTTTGGTGCATCGTTTGCCAATTTGAATTGGCCCGAAGGAGGGGTCATTTGCTGTCTCCTAAGCCCCAATAACTCATTTCTGGCCCCAATAATGATCACTTTTAGGTTTACATACATATATTACAGTGCAACCTCGGTTTAAAAGCCTAATTTGGGATTGGAAGATTTCTGATTTCTGATTTTCCCGAATGTAGAAAGTTTACCGTAAATATCCCGTATAAAAGTTTATCCATTAATAGCATTTTCAACTCAAATTCAGGTCGATTAGGAATGGACTTGATTATTTACGAACCGATTATGATGAAATTCGAGTTTCACGATGATTTTTACATCAAGTTCTGAAATGGCCAATTAGGTTGTTACTTTCACCGATTGCATGTTGCATTTATCGAATTTCATATTCCATGGCCATTTTCCCCATATTTCATAACTTTTTCTACATTTAATTTTAGAGTCCCATTTTCATGGGCCAAATCGGGTCGCATCATAATCGGTTACTAAACAACCAATTTCCATTCTAACTGACCATATTTCAGCATTTCTTCTAGATACCATTTTAGAATCCCATTTCCGAAAAAATCGAATTACGTCACAATCGGTTAAAAAACAGCCAAGTTCCTTCCTAATTGGCGCTATTCCAGAACTTTATGTACAATTTTTTTTAGAATTCCATTCCCATCGTGCATGCTGAATTTCATCATGGTTAAGAAACGGTGAAGTTTCTTCCTAATTGGCCCTATTCTAGAACTTTATGTATAAATCGTGTTAGAATAACATTTCCATAGTACATGCTAAATTTGCTATAATCGGCTGAGAAATTGCAAAGTTCCGTCTTAATTTACCGGAATTTGACTTGAAAGGCTGAATATGGTTAAACGCCTATACGAGATATTCGGATCTAAGGAAAAGTCGAAAATAACAGACTGGCCAACCTCCAATTAGTTTCTTAAACCGCGGTTTTACAGAATATATAAAATAAAGAAATCGAAAACCGGGAAAGCCCGAGATATCCGAGAAGAAGTGAGGTGATGTTCTTTATTAAATTGTTTTTTAAAATATTGAACCAGCTGTCAACCTAAGTAAATTCTTAACAAGTATAAAAATCATTCTTTTCGAAATACATAAATTAGGTTTTACAGCAAAGATTATTTTTCAAACACCAAAATCAATCAATTAGCACGCAAAAACTTTTCTTAAAATCGTTAATCCAACTTCTAAGTTATCCATCGGATGTGTGGAGAGAGGATATACCACGGATAGTGAATCACCAACGTATCAACAAATCGGATATAAACACAGCTTATGGATTAGTCTTTTGAAAATTTCCGATTCTGAATGAACAATGAGTTGGTGGCAACTTTTCATTCTTTAATAATACAATATCACATTGTTTTAGGTTCGGCTTTTTTGCTGTACCGTCCTGCTCGACTTTAGATTTTAGTTCGATTCTCGGTGATGCAAAAACTTTCGGCTGAGCAATTTTCTTGAAAATATTTTAAAAGAGATGCTTGTGAAATCAAATCGGACCGAACATATACATTGTTCTAAATATTCGTACTGTTAAAGTTAGCCGAAAGATTAAAATTCTATAATGTAGAAACCTGTTAATGGTAGTCGAAAAAAAAAATTAGTAATGCAGATTGTTGTTTCCCAGAATAAAAAATTTAGATGTTATCAGCCGATAGTGATCAGCCAAAAGTTACCATGGATTGCAGTGAAGACTTTGGTCAATACTTTGTCATGGAAAATTGTGGATAATCTGCGGATTCTCAAAAATGTTGACATAAAATCAGCATTAAAGTGTTATGATTTGAGATAGGCCGCTGTCATGTGATTTGTCAATAGCAATCGCTCGACAAAAAAAATTCGGTCAAGTTTCCTGAGCGAAAAGAATAAAATTGATATAAAATCAGATTCTATGTAGAGTGTCACTCTAGTTTGACAATCTATCTCCAAGTAAACCACTCTACATAGAGATTGTTTTTATACCAATTTTACATATTTTAAGAGTTCTGCGGATTTTCCCTAATAGTTTGACAATCTATCTCCAAGTAAACCACTCTACATAGAGATTGTTTTTATACCAATTTTACATATTTTAAGAGTTCTGCGGATTTTCCCCAATTTTCCACGAGAAAGTAGAGCGGGAGGCTTCGCCACGTAAAATATTGACGAAATCTTTAATGCTATCCCAGTATCCATAGTAATATTCGATTAAACATATCGGCTGATAATGAAGATATTTCTAACTTTCGGCTGACAAGTCACAATAATGCAATCGATCTGCATGAATGACACAGTAGAGGCGGATTTTATATACATTTTCTAATGATCTTTGGAAAATCAAATTTTCCCCGATTTCCCCACTAGAAACATGAATTAAAGCTTTTCTAGCGATAGCTTTCCATAAATCACATAAAGACAATCCATCTCCAGAGGGCACTCTAGATGCTTTTATTCCAATTTTAAATATTTGCTGTTTACATTCGGCTGATAACTGTAGTATTACACAGGCACACAAAAAAAAACTCCTGATACAGAAAGATGAAGTACCTTCTGGTACGTTTTTCGGTGTGTTAAGAACGATTCTGAGGTTATGATTTACTCATCACCCTTAGATTTCGCCCCAGCACTCCCAAAGGGTCAAAATTTTACATCATCATATAAAAATTCAAAATAAGTATCTCATTCTATGTTTTTCAATGTAATTTAATAGTTTTAATTTTGCTATATCTCTCATCCCTCTTCGCCATATGGTTATATTTTGACCCTTGTAACGTTGTACCAGTATTTTAGGATATGACAATTTTTCATTTCCATGAGATGAAATCAGGCAACAGAATCATTCCTAGAAAAGAATGCTTCTATATTAAAACACATATAAATAAATTTAAAAGGCTTGGAAGAAATACTGTATAATCGGTGTCAATATGTGACCGTAGGTAATCTTTAGTTGATGATTTTGCCTCTGGGGAGAATAAAACTACAAACTATAAGCCGAATCTGTATGTTAGTCATCGATCAACAGATATATTCTGCTTTTATATAAGTAAAGAACATAATTTAATTGATTTTAGAACGATTTAAAAATCATAAATCATTTATGTCGTTGGTACAGGATCCTTTTCTATTTTTTACGGTGATAACGAGCCTTTTTTTCCTCAAATGACCTGTGAAGTTGGTTTCGACAGTAATTTTCATCTTCTGTTGTAGTTTCTCGTTTTAGCATCCATCAATAGTCTGCTAAAATATTTACGTCCGATCTACCCGGGTATCTCCTCTCCATCTCCTTTAAATCTTGGTGAAAACTTTCACCTTGCTCTCCACTGTAATCACCTAAGTTTTCAGGAAAATAATCCAGATGTGAATCAAGATTTACATAATGAGGACTCTTGTTGTTTCCAAGGAACTTTTCAGCAACATTACGAAAACTAAGCCAAGCGGCCTTTTCTATTTATGTCATCTTTGATGTAAAATTCTCATCCCGAAACATCTTCCGAATTTCAGGCCCATCAAAAATGCCTTCTTTTAATTTTGCTTCGCTTTTATTAGGAAATTGTCTTGTCAAGTATGTAAAACACTGACCCTTCTTATCTAAGGCTTTCACATACTGTTTCATAAACCCGAGTTTTATGTTTAACGGCGGAAGCAGTATTTTTGAATGATTGACTAAGGGTTCTTCCAATGCCATTATGTTTTCCTTTATCTAGATTCTTTCTAAGTTCCCAATCTTTTCTTTGATAGTGATTATCACGGTCTCTACTATCCCATAAACATTGAAAGCATGGATATTATGTATATCCAGGCTGCTGTCCTAACATCATAGTAATGATTTTAAGATCACCGCATATTTGCCAGTTACGCTCCTTGTATTTTATTTCATCTAAAACATACTTTATTGTTTCGTATCACTCTTTTAATTTAGTACAATGGGCTATAGGAACACTGGCGTGTTGCCGTTATGTAGAAGTACTGCTTTTAAACTTCGAATAGAAGAGTCTATAAAGAGGCTCCATTATTCAGGGACATAAACATTTGGTTTTAATTCGTGCATCAGACCCTAAACATCTGTGCAATAAACCAGTGATTGGTCCTCACTTACAGTATAATATTTCCTGAAATTCTTCTCTATATATCTCTAAAAAGATGAATTAGTACATTTTTTGAGAAAACCATGCTTCTTAAATTCTGCAGCAATATACTCTGCCATTATATATTTTTTGAGGCCCCTATCCTTCTTGTAAAATTATTTAATGATATTTGATCACAAAGTTGTGGACCTTTACTTCGTCAGTTACTCTTGTATTCTTCATCACTATCTTCTGAATCACAGATTTCAGAGTCAGAATATACTTCTTCGATTTCCTCCTCTTCACCGTTATTAACTTCCATGAAACTTTCTGTCTGGCTATCAATTTCATTGTTACTCGATTTTGCGGAAACAATTGGTTATGTAACTGAAGATACGTCTGGATATTTTATTTTAGACTTATTTTTAGAGTTGAAACCATTCACTTCTATTTTACAAAAATAACAGTTTTGGTTCGATTTGGGTCTTTGCCATATTGTAGGAACTATGAATTTAAGATCCTGTTTATTTTTACTTTTTTTATACCGGCTCATCATAGTGAGACAAGGGCATCAAATCTTTTTAGGAACCCATGGTTTATCTTCGTCAAGTATTGAGATATCAAAACAATCAAAATAAAGCTCTTTACTTGCTTCAGATATTTTTCTGCGATATTTTAAAATTTCAAAATTACCACATACGTAACAGAAAACATCGGTATCCTGAACACAAACGTGAGTTTTTCTTGTAGCCCTAAACTCTCCAGAGGCCAAGTCACTAACCAATGAAGAGCTAGGGTTGCTTGATAACGACGCCTGCGGGCCCGCTTTCCAACCCTGACAGCCGCCGATACTGGGGTATCCCTCCGTGGCATCGTAAACTTCTTTTTACCTACCTTTGCCATGAAGGCATTGTCCCTCACCTAGGAACTTAGCCGGAGTGACCCGTTGTAGATTTAATAAAAAGTATTAAATTTGTGACTTTGAGGTTAAGTGATCTTAGTGAATGACCTCATCAGTAAAGTTCACCAAGAATTCTTTAGACACATCTCTGAACTCCTTACACTCAGTTATATAAGTATGTATATATGTAAAAATTTATTTCACTTTCGAAAAGCAAATTTCATATAAATTTCGCTTCCAATGTGAGCCATCATAATGAAATTATATCATTTGCCTTGCTATGGCTAATGATAAATTTCGTCCGTCTAGAAGAGTTTCTAGCAGTGTGAATTTTGCTTTACTAACCTCTTGACCGCAAGTTATGCAAAAAATCTTCCCAATGATCTGCCCTTCAAGACAGACTTAGAGCCTGATATACAAAGTATTGAGAATCTAATTTTGTCGTATAGACTAGCACTCCAGATACCCGAAATATTTCCAAAATCATAAAAATTTTATTTTTTTAAATTAATATGGGTGAAATTTTCAGTTAATAGAAGAATTTCGAGTTCATAGAAGCGCAAATAGCAAAACCGTACATTTTCCCAAGTCTGTACAGGCGAAATTCGTGGATGTCAAGAGGATTATGAAGAACCCAGGATTTTTCATATATCATACAAGCGGCGTTCACCAAGCCAACATATCCGTAATGCAATTCACACTGCTGGAAACTCTTCAAGACGGACGAAATTTATCAGTAGCCATAGCAAGGCAAATGATATAATTTTATTTTGCTTCACATAAACCTAATTTAGGCCAATTGTAACATTTGAGTGTTTTGCCGAAAATTCAAGGATGATGGGTTAATTAAAAAAAAATTTCACCGTATTCAATTTTAACACAGGTGACGATAGGTTTGAGGGCAATGGTAGTTTTTTTCCTTTTAATACAGGTGCCAAAATACAGAGTGAGATATTATTTATTTATTTATTTAGATCAACAGTACAAAATACCTCTGATCGACACACGTCAACATAAAATACAATCAAAGTCATTATAAAAAGAACAGAAAAAAAAACAAGAATTAAAATTTAAAATAATGGAGAATGTTTCTCTGAAAAACGTTCCTCGATATGTCAAAATCGAACAAATTTTCAACCGAGTTCAACAGAAGTGTCGATTTGTAGATCAATTCATTCTTCCCGTAATTTGTATTTCTATTCGGTAACTGCAAAAATGCACGTCTTCTCAAATTATGAGACGGTACATAAAACGAATATAGCTCTAAAAGCTCAGAGCAGTCAATGTGTCCCAGAATCATGTCACGCGCAAACATAGCAATCGCCGCGTCCCTACGAGCACTAAGCGGTTCCAGAGCTAATAACTGGCATCTCCCTTTGTAAGGTGGCAAAATATAATTCGGGCCACGGCCTTCACGAGGCAAGAAGCCAAGCGCATATTTAAGAAAACGCTTTTGAATGCTTTCGATCCTATCTGAATAGTTATGATAAAAGGGCGACCAAATAACAGCAGCGTACTCCAAATGGGATCTAACAAATGCCATATATAAAGTGCGCAGTGTGTATGGATCTCTAAATTCCCGGCATTGTCTTTTCAAAAAGCCTAACATACTGTTAGCCTTTGCAATGACGCTGTCAATATGAAAATTAAAAGACAAGTTAGGTGTGTAAAGAACACCTAAGTCTCGAATTACAGAAACTCGTTCGATCAGTGCTCCGTCGATTAAATAATCGGTTAAGACAACATTCCGACCTCTACTAAATGTCATAGTTTTACATTTGGAAATGTTAAGACATAACGAGTTTGTATTACACCATTCAACGAAATTATTGATATCAATTTGAAATGATAATGCATCAGAAATGCATTAATACTATTCAGAAATGCATTAATACTATGTTAATATAGTGTGTTCCAAAATTTATGAAGATGCTGATATCTGAAAGAAAAAAATCTTAAGCTAAATTAAATCAAATTATTTAACATGTGTTAGAATACTTATCTTAGACACATTATTTATTATAGACTAAGCGGAGTTGCGATTCCAGTTGATGTGTACCGATCCAGCAGAAAATCACCTGAAATGAAATTGAATTAATACTTAAAATCACTAATATTACAACCGAAACTTATCGTAAATTCACTGGGGTGACGTGCACACATCACCTGGTTGACCACTCAAGTTATAAGAAACCTAAAAGAAAAGATAAAATAGAATTAATCAAATTTATTTATAATTTAAGGAAAATTATTACTTACACGTAAAATTATTGTATTTTTGTTTGAAATGTCAAAATAGTATAACAGTTTATAATGTATAACACTTTCACATTTTAGTGCTGAATTCCAATTCAGCTAACTTCATTATGTTCACTAATTGTTATAATTAGAATAAAAAAAGGAAAAGTCACTTCTATCAAAATTGTCAAACGTGTCGGTCAGTGGTAATCCGAAAATAAAACCACAAAAATAAATTAAAATAAAATTAAGCTTAAGTATTTGTGTTCAATTAAATTAATACAAATTAATATAAATTAAAATCGTCTTTTTCTTGTTGACGGTTTTAACATTGGTCCTTCGAGCCGGATCGGCTACCAGATAAGCAGAAATACACTACCGCGTGGGATATTAACATAACCTCAACTGTAATTACGTTCCAGTGAATTGTCGTGACGCTACCTAAGCCAACTCGTCTACCACCAAGAACTGTGAGTAAACCACTTTTCATTACCTTTTACATTTAATCAATCGTAAATTAAGACAAAGAAAAGTAATCTAAGTTGTGGCGAGTCAATTCGAAAACAATCGAACAATTTATGATCGCGTAGAAAACCGCATGGTCCGATCGAACATTGGAAATATATCTGTGTAGTGCATACAAGTAGTTCAAGTAATAAGTGATAAATCTCAGTATTAGTCAAATTAACATAATTATCAATTTCAAATTCTATCGTGAATCATTGACAAAATGGAAGCTTTGAAAAGGCAACGGGGTGCGGTCAAAGGATCCATGACGAAATTACTCGCATATACAAAGGGCAATTTCGACAAAAGCAACGTCGATGAAATTTATGTGAAGCTTAATCGAGCGCAACAACTAATGAATGACTTTATGGAAATTGAGAAGCACATGTTTACCGAAGATCCAACAATAGAATCCGATCTATCAGATTTTGAGGATACCTACTATGTGGTGTTGGCAACGCTAAACGCTAACATTCGAAAGCAAAGTTTATCTACACCATTGATGTCTACTCAATTGCATAATACAACCATGAATAGTTCGCAGTCACATGGAACTGAAATTCGACTACCAAAGATCACAATCCCCACGTTTGACGGAAACTACATGGAGTGGCAATCGTTTTACGATATCTACACATCCACTATCCACAATAAAGAAAGCTTAACAGCGGCACAGAAATTTCAATATTTGAAAAGTTTAATCAAAGGTGAGCCTGCTGCTTTGATCCGCCATTTTCCCGTGACCGACGCAAATTATAATGAAGCGTTTAAAAAATTAATTCAGCGATACGATCGAAAGCACTATACGATCAACACATTTATCAAAGAATTCATTGAACAACCAAGTATTAGTCAACCAACCTCAACCAATATCAGAAAAATAACGGATGCGTTCGATGAGGTCATCAGGGGACTCAAGGCACTAGGTGAAACTGCAGAGACACGAGATCATTGGTTAATTTACATCGCGCTAAGCAAAATGGATAGTGAAACGAGAGGGCTATGGGCGCAAGAAACCACCGGAGCAAATTTACCAACATTTGATGAATTATTGGAATTTCTCAATAAGCGAACGGACACGTTAGAAACAGAAACAACCACGAGTAACGAAACTGCGAGCATTAGCAACAACGACATTTCCTGAGTGTTCTGTATGCAGCCAAGGTGACCACTTAATTCATCAGTGCGAAAAATTCAAAAGTATGTCCGCTGATCAACGATCAACGCTGATAAAATCAATGTTACGCTGTTTCAACTGCCTAAGTAAAAATCATAGAGTGTACGAATGTAAATCGAAAGCGCGGTGTCAAAAGTGTCATCGAAAACATCACTCTATGCTACATGAGTCAGTGGTAGAGCAGTCAAGTCAAGGTGTCACCAAGCAAACGACTCCAGATATTGAGAAAGTGCAAGGTACAACCGAATCGAGAACGTGTGCCAACACATCAGTAAGTAATACCAAAACTCTATTGCCAACAGCCATGGTAAACATCAGAGATCGCCACGGAGAATTTCAGTCGTTCAAAGCACTATTAGATTCAGCATCTCAATCGTCGTTCATTTCTGAATCATGCGTGCAACAGCTAGCATTACATCGGCATCAAGGGCGAGTATTGATAAAGGGAATAGGCGAATCGACTGTTGGTCAAACCCGAGGAAAAACTGAATTATGGATAGCTCCTACTAGAAGCAACCAACCCGTATGGAAAACCGAAGCATTCATTGTATCAAAAATTGCCGCCAAATTAAATCAAAATAGCAGTGTTTACGACAGCGAGATAACATTAAGCGACATGGAACTAGCCGACCCTACATTCAATGAAGCGAGCACCGTAGACTTACTACTTGGAGTGGATATTTTTGCAAAAGCTATGCAAGGTCAGACGCGTCAACTAAACAATGGCCTCATTGCAATGAAAACAGTATTTGGATGGGTAATAGCCGGAACAAGTAGTAATATTGATCAGCCAGAAACAAAGAACTTCAACATATTAATTGATATTGATCGAAGTCTGAGACAATTTTGGGAAATCGAGGAATTACGAACCTCCTACAAGCAATCAACCGAAGAAGAAGAAGCATGCGAGAAACTTTACAAGACTACTACAACCAAAGGTGCAGATAATAAATTCACAGTGAGATTACCATTTCGTGAAGTACAGGGTACAGTAGGTTCATCTTTTCACTTGGCGATGAGTAGATTACAGTCGATCGAGAGAAAATGTCGGACAAGCAAAGAGTTTAAGGAAATGTATACGCAATTTATGAAGGAGTATATCCAACTAGGGCATATGACCAAAATCAAGGGACCTGTTTCAAAGGGAAGTTATTATCTACCTCATCACGGCGTACTACGAGAGACAAGCTCGACTACCAAACTAAGGGTGGTATTTGACGGTTCCGCCAAATCTGTAAACGGCCTGTCGTTAAATGATGTGTTGATGGTTGGACCAACCATTCAAGATACTCTCATTCAAATTCTCATACGTTTCAGGCAACACAAATTCGCACTCACCGGAGACATAGAGAAAATGTACCGCCAGGTATGGGTAGCACCAGAAGACCGTGATCATCAGAACATATTATGGAGAGAGGATTCCAGTATGCCAGTGCAAAGATACCAGCTAAATACCCTGACGTACGGAACTGCCTCTGCACCGTTTCTCGCAATTCGAAGCTTACAAGAAGTCGGTATTAGGAGCCTTCAAACATCCCCAGAAGCAGCAAGAAAGATTATGCGTGACTTTTACGTCGATGATCTAATGTCTGGAGCAGACACCAGTGAAGAACTCTTGAGAATAATGAACGATATCGTAGAAATATTGAGCAGTCATGGTTTCAACCTAAGAAAATTACTATCGAACAGTTGCTCAATAAAATCGTACATCCAAAATAATGAGACTAATACTGAGAAATCAATCATTACTTATCCAACATCAATTAAAGTGGGGATATCATGGGAACCAACGCAAGATGTATTCAAGTTTAGTTGCAAACTAGATGAACGTGCTGTCTATTCAAAGCGAACATTATTATCAGAGGCCAGCAAAATTTTCGATCCGCTAGGATGGGTCTCACCTTTGACCATAAGAGTAAAAATAATTTTTCAAAACCTCTGGCTCCAAGATTTAACACGGGATGACGAATTGCCGGCACATATACTGCAATCATGGTCAGTAATACGAGCAGATTTGCGAAATATCGATACAATCACAGTTCCACGGTGGCTAGGCACGAGAAAACAAGTATCCCTACACGGCTTTAGTGATGATAGCGAAAAAGCGTACGCGGCAGTGGTTTATGCGGTAGCACATAATGAAACTAACAGCAAACCTATTTTAATAGCAGCGAAAACAAAAGTAGCTCCGTTGAAGCAGCAGAGTTTACCGCGCCTAGAACTGATGGGTGCGCTGCTACTATCAAAATTGGTTAAACTCATAGAAACATCGTTAGAGTTAAACGTAAACCGCACAATTTTATGGACCGATTCCAAAATCGTGCTAGATTGGCTGTCAGCCCAACCAAGACGATGGTCAACGTTAATCGCAAATAGGACCAGCGAAATAATCGATGCTCATCCCAATGGTGCATGGAAACATGTCCCAAGCAAAGACAATCCAGCGGATATAGCATCCAGAGGAATATCATTAGTCGAGTTAGTGCAAAATGATTTATGGTGGAATGGACCGCATTGGCTGACTGAAGAAACCGCTTGGCCGAAACAGTATCTTAAAAAGAATAACGAGCAGTTAACTACGGAAGAATTGAGACCAGCTGTAAAGGCGATGCATACTACACTAGAGAAAACGTGGTTCGATGAATTCATTGATAGATACTCCAGCTATCACAAGTCAATCAAAATTCTTGCGATGATTCAACGGTATTTATCCAATCTAAGAACGAGACCAAGAAAACAAGGTAACATTACAAGAGGCGAATTGTTCAACGCAGAACAAACCATCATCAAATACGTTCAACTGAAAGAATTTCCAGACGACATCAAACAAATTTCAAAGGGCAAGCCACTTCCAGGTAGCAGTAAATTGAAAAATTTAAATCCGTTTGTTGATGAACAAGGAATACTACGAGTCGGAGGACGAATTGAAATGTCTGTTGCCTCATTTTGCGTTAAACATCCGATAATCTTATCTAACCAGGGAAACTTACCAAAGATAATAGCACGAGATTTACACCAGAAATATCATCACGCAGATATTGGGTTTTTAGTTAACACCATTCGTCGAAGATTTTGGATACTGCGAATGAGACAACTGGCTAAATTAATAGTACACAAATGCATCTCGTGTTTTAAGCAAAAACCGAAAGCAGAATCACAAATCATGGGCAGCCTTCCTGCAGCGAGAGTAGTTTATTCCCATCCATTTGACAAAGTTGGCGTCGATTACTGCGGGCCATTCAAGGTTCATGCAAACCGAAGAAGAGGACAAATTCCATCAAAAGCATACGTGTGCATATTCATTTGCCTTAGTACAAGGGCAGTGCATATCGAGGTGGCTATGAACCTTACAACTGAAAGTTTCTTTGGCGCGTTAAAAAGATTCATTTCAAGAAGGGGGCTCTGTAGCACAATATACAGCGACAACGGCACGAACTTCATTGGGGCAAGAAATGAATTACACGATTTATATACATTTATTAAAGAGCATTCTAATGAAATTTCTTCATTTTTATTAACGAGTAATATAGAATGGCGTTTCAACCCTCCATCAGCATCGCACATGGGCGGCATTTGGGAAGCAGCCGTAAAGGTGGCCAAAGTATGTTTAAAAAAAACTTTAGGTGAAACAATTCCAACACTTGAAGAGTTTTCCACATTGATGACCCAAATTGAAGGTATGATGAACTCCAGGCCAATCTGCATCAACCCGTCTGCTGATATCGATGCACTCACACCTGCGCATTTCCTGATTGGCAGACCGCTAACTGACATACCAGATGTAGACATCACAAATAAAACGTTATCACCGACAGCACGATGGCATTTAATGAAACAACTGCAACAACACTTTTGGAAACGCTGGCATCGTGAATATTTAACGACGTTACAAACTCGGCAAAAATGGTATCACCAAAAATCAAATGTTTCAATTGGTGATATAGTTCTGCTAGTTGATGAAAATCTGCCTCCAACTCGGTGGGCACTAGGCAAAATTATTGACACACATCCAGGACACGACGGGAAAGTGCGTGTTGTTTCCATAAAACTAGGCAAAACGGGCAATATTATTAAACGTCCCATACACAAAATTTGCAAACTACCAGATGACAACAATAACTCAGTTGAATCAACTGATTCAAGGGGCCCGGAATGTTCCAAAATTTATGAAGATGCTGATATCTGAAAGAAAAAAATCTTAAGCTAAATTAAATCAAATTATTTAACATGTGTTAGAATACTTATCTTAGACACATTATTTATTATAGACTAAGCGGAGTTGCGATTCCAGTTGATGTGTACCGATCCAGCAGAAAATCACCTGAAATGAAATTGAATTAATACTTAAAATCACTAATATTACAACCGAAACTTATCGTAAATTCACTGGGGTGACGTGCACACATCACCTGGTTGACCACTCAAGTTATAAGAAACCTAAAAGAAAAGATAAAATAGAATTAATCAAATTTATTTATAATTTAAGGAAAATTATTACTTACACGTAAAATTATTGTATTTTTGTTTGAAATGTCAAAATAGTATAACAGTTTATAATGTATAACACTTTCACATTTTAGTGCTGAATTCCAATTCAGCTAACTTCATTATGTTCACTAATTGTTATAATTAGAATAAAAAAAGGAAAAGTCACTTCTATCAAAATTGTCAAACGTGTCGGTCAGTGGTAATCCGAAAATAAAACCACAAAAATAAATTAAAATAAAATTAAGCTTAAGTATTTGTGTTCAATTAAATTAATACAAATTAATATAAATTAAAATCGTCTTTTTCTTGTTGACGGTTTTAACATAGTGAAATTTTAAAACCGCGGGGGATGAAGGGGTTGGCCGCGGTGCAGGGGAGATAGGAAAATGAAAACTACTTTTTATTTGCCATATTCGGTTTTAGTACTCCAAAAAAGTAGGATGAGTTATTTATTTTGAATTTTGATGTAAAGTAAAATGTTGACCCTTTGGAGGGTTACTGGGGCGAAATCTAAGGGTGGGTAAATCATGACCTCAGAATCGTTCTTAGCACACCAAAAAACGTAGAATGAGATATTTATTTTCAATTTTTATACGATGTGAAAATTTGACCATTTGGGGGTGCTAGGGTGTGCTGGGGCGAAATCTAAGGGTAATGGGTCAGTTCTAATCTGAGATTTTTTGTGTACCTGTGTTATTTATTTTCAGCTGGAATGTAAATAACGTAATCTGCATTAGCTGCATTAACTTTAACAGGGTCCCATATACATCTAAATGCTTATCTATCATCTATCCAGCCTCAAACGGGGTACTGGGTACTGCATATAGTAATGCTAAGCGAGACTTTTCCGAGCCAAAGGAGTTTTTTTGACAAATGCTCAAAATAAATTGCTCTATTTATTTTGAGCATAAAACTTCGATTAAAAAATAGTGAGCTGAACAACGTGATAATTATTTCTGTTACAAGAACCACAGAATTTATCACCCTGGAAAATGTGTGAGGCCACCGCAATGGTTATTCCGCTTTCCGGAAGTGGCCCGCGAACCATGTGTCGTAAGGTGGAATGGCCCTTGGGCTCCATGTCCTCAATATGGAATAACTATTGCTAAGACCCTCATACTCATTCCAGAGTGATAAACTCCATGGCCCCGGATACATAAATAATTACCGCGTTGTCTAAGGGCTAGATTTGAAAATCTGTCATTTATACTCATTTGGCTTGAACATTGCTATACAATTAAAGAAATTTTTATCTTTAAATTTTCAAAAATTGTTATTAATTAAGCAACTTTCAATTGGTTTTACTTGATTAGTCGAAAGCCCATAGAGGAATTGCCGTATTTTGCAAGTCGAATAGTCCGCTACAAGATAATACCCATTCTTTCTTCTACCCATTTAGCACTTGATCATCTAGACGAGCCGCTCGGTAATAGCTCAGAAAAAACCTGACATTTGATTGTTATTGGCTAAAGTTTCATTATTACTTGAAAACAGAAGCTGTTATCAAATGGACTGAATACTTACTGGATTTAGTAAATACCAATCTTCAAACATTTTGGGAGTTATACAAATATGTTTCATATTCAGGCAAATCAATTAATAATGTATAATGACTAGTTTTTAACTTACGAAACGAAATACCAGACCGAGGCAGAAGTTGCGCAAATTGAATAAATACTTTAACACTGTTTTTTCTGCTATATGGTATAGGGTCCAAAAGTTACAGTTTTTAGTTCATTTGCTTTAACATGATCAGATGGATTACTTCTTCATAATTTGTTGTAATATTTTTGGCCTTCTCATGCGATATATCGAATTTACCCCTGAAGTCAAATGCTGTCTAAATTTAATTATTTTATGTTTGTAATTTAATATATTCGTTAGGGTTCCGAATTATCAACATATTATGCCTCATAATGCTACCTCTTGCAATGAAGCCATCTGTTCTTGGAACTAAATCCTGCGACTACACGCTTGTGGCTAATTTCTGTTTAATCGTTCCATATTGGATTTGTTTTTCATAATTCCGATAATGCGACTAGCGTTAAGGATTCTCGTAACCAGGTGGTAAAAACCATTAAATCCATGAAAATACAGTCTTTTCGCCCATAAGAACGATGAGGTAAAATCGTCGAATGAGTTGAAGACAATATGAAAAAGTGCGTTTCAGAAGTATCTTATGGATTAGAATAAAAACTGATATAAGTGCTATATAAATCCGTTAGGGAACATTTCACAGAGAGCTATTTAAATATTAGTGGATAATAAATATTACACCGTTTCAAAATAAACGTTCTAAAACTTCACTTAAATTTGGGTTCAAACACATTTAAGTGAAGAACTAAGCATTAATTAATCAAGAGAATTTTTCAGTCACCTAGTTTTATAACCAAGCCGTTAGTCAGACAATTTCAAATATTATTCATAAATTTTGTTATAGGTATGTGTAGGTATGTATACCTCGTTTCCAAAAATTTACAAGCTTTATGTAAAAAAGGAAAGAAAGTTAATGGTTCCTCATCAGCATGAAACAAACTTTTGGTTAATCAGCTGAGCTTCATTTAATATTAGCGACCAGTTCCTTAGTAATTCACAGATTCTGTAAACAGAATAATAAATCAGGGCTAAATGCCAAGAATTAGATTTGACCTCGAACACAAATTTTAAACAAATTCAGTCACATAATATTATAAATTGTCTGGCAGCTAACAACAATTGGCACGCCCTTATCCCATATTCTCGCTTAAAACGATCAAACAAATTATAAAATTTAAATTTTTTTTTTTTGTTAATGTCACGCATGTAAACGTGCCTCAAGTCATAATCCACCAAACTAATTATTTAAATTTGTTTTCTAACTGCAACACAAACGCCAGTTTGTCTTTTGAATCAATAATTTTTTTAATTAAAAATAATTTAATTAATTTTCTTCTTAAGTTTCGAATTAAATATTCAACTTCAATTTTGTTTTAATCAGATTTAGGCATACATAAATTATTAAAGATCAAAATATTTTGTTGCCGAAATATCGATATTCTACTGTTCATATGCTATCTCGCTGTAAATAACACACAACCTTTGAGAAATAAATGTCAACCGAAAAGTTATTCGCAAAACTTAAATATTAAATTTTCTTTGTAGTTTGTATACGAGTACATACAGGATGTTGAATTAAGAAAAAATATGTTTAACATTCTTTCTTAACCAGTTCACGTTTATTTAACAATTTTCTATTCGGGTTTCTTATGTCTGTATAATGAAAACCAAATAAAACATAACATTTCTTATATTTCTGTGTGCTTGCTTGTGTAGGTGGATCTCCCCATTGTGTATAAGGAAGGAAGTAGAACAAACTCATTATGAATAAAAACAATTCGTAAAGTTTTCGTATCTTCTATGGTTTGATTATATACTTGACAAATGTGCTGAATCGGAAACTTTTGTTTCAGATGAAAAATCGTTTGAAAATGTATAATACTCCGTCTCATTATAGAATCTATTTCCACACATTCTTGACGTGCATTGTGAACTGTATAGCATGTCATTTACATATCAATATACACGGTTTGTGAACTAAAGCAACACGAAATATTTATTATGATTGATTAGACGTACATATGTATATACCGTCGTATATTTGACGCAATCACACAAGAAATGAATTGTATCGCACGCTATATTGCGTCATATCCATCTAAATTTCGTGTACCAGTACGTAACTGCATTTTCATCAAAATACAGGAATGAGTTTTAACAATTATTTTTGTTTTCACTCATTCACTGTACCAGTCGCACCATCCCATACCTTTAGAAAACACTTTGGTATAATAACTTTGAATTGGAACAAAAGATAGAGGAAAAATTGGAAAATTGTCACAGCTGGTTAAAATTAAAATTCATTAATCACAATCAAGAGTATATAGCAGTAGCACAACACTAAGGGAAAATGATACCAAAATAATTTTTTGTGGTTCCGACACAATATCAAATATTTTTTTTTGTAGTAAAATTAGAAAATGGAAATGTATCAGCACACACACATATACATACGCGTACACACAAAAAAAACTTGAGGTACGAAAATCGAGTTTATATGATTTATCCACCTAAAATGATAATTTTTTTTTCATGGTTAGTCAAATATGTTAATGGAATTGAATATTTAATGTGCTTATGTAAACGAAATGGCAAAAGCAAAAAAAAGGTTTTTTTGTCTAGAAATTTTCAAATAAAAAAAAATTCGTCATAAAGGATATCACCTTTTCATTTTGTTGGGTGGAAAATTGCTTATGTGATAGATTGAAAGTCATTTGACACAGATATAAACTTAATAGCGAAGAACGAAAATTCAAAGTGAATATTAAATTAAATTAGACTGATATAGCAAGAAACATTATTTTTGATGGAAATTTCTAGGAAATTGGCCTGCTGTTGCTTTGATTGACATGATTTAATCAACGGATGAATATTTTAGTCACAATGGTTTTAGGGGTACATTCTCGGTTGACTACCAATCAAACCATTTGCTAGTCAAAAATACGCTTCGCGGTTATTTTTACCAAACAAATTTAAATTTTCGAGCACGCAAATAAAATGATGATGGTAAATCAAGGCAATAGCATATTAAATATTAAAGATAAAAATTGAATCGCCCAATAAATATTTACGCAAATAAATGGTTTTTTTCCTCTATCGGCTGCTTCAATAAAATACGTGTGTTTTCTATTTTATTTTTTATTTATTATTCTTCCAACGTTTCGACAATGTTACCATCCGCAATATCCGTCCGGCCGCTATCTCAACTTTCATTCATCTCTACCTGTTAATTATAAACGCAACACTGTAAAAATGTTAGCACAAACAATTTTTGAATTACTAGATGTCACTTTCCACAAAAAGAATTTAGCATTGTTATATGCTACCCTGCAGAATAGCAATTATCCCACGAAACTTATAGATGAAAATATTGCGAGGTTTTTGAATGAGAATGATTCCACGGTGGAAAAATAGGACTACAAATTCACTACATTCCGTTTATTCCAAATATATTCCATAACTTAACAAAGCTTTTAAGTTATCATGATATCCGAGTAGTGGGTAGACCTACTAATACATTGAAATCAGCAATTTTCACAAAACTTAAAGATGAAACCGAAAAAGATTTTCGTTCGCATGTAATATACAAAGTGGATTGCAAGGATTGTGAAGAAATCGGAACACCAGCTTCTTATATAGGAGAAACTTGCCAGAATCATTTTATTATGAAAAACCAAAGTAATCGTTTAAACAAAAACAACAATTTAGTATGCATGTGTATGTTTTTGAATAATTCCTAAAGATCTTGTGGCCAACTCTTACTGTAACGAACCCAATTTTCGACCACTCTTTCGCATAAATCGGCCGAAATTCCAGCAATTTCACGTTCAATATTGGCTCTGAGCTCTTGCAACGTCGCCGGCTTATTGGCATAGACCAATGACTTCACATAACCCCAAAGAAAATAATCTAGAGGTGTCAAATCACACGAGCGCGGCGGCCACTGGACGGGCCCATTTCGCGAAATAACACGCTCATCGAACTTAGTTTTCAATAACGCGATTGTATCGTGTGCTGTGTGGCATGTGGCCCCGTCCTGTTGAAACCACATGTCGTCTAAGTCCATTCCATTCAATTGCGGCCAAAAAAAATCGTTTATCATATCGCGGTATCGATTTCCATTAACAGTAACGTGGCGATCGTTATCGTCGATGAAAAAATATGGCCCAATGACGCCGCCGGCATGTAATCCGCAGTGACTTTTTCGGGATGCAACGGTGCCTCATGAATCACGTGTGGGTTGCTTCCTGCCCAGTAACGCATATTTTGCTTGTTGACAAATCCATTTAGCCAAAAGTGAGCCTCATCGCTAAAGATGATTTTTCGGTGAAAATCTGCATCATTTTCGATTTGCTCTTGAGCCCAATTCACGAATTGGCGTCGCTTCAAATGGTCAAACAACTTTAGTTGTTGTGTCAGCTTGATCTTATACGGATGTAGGCCAAGATCTTTACGTAAAATTCGCCACAATGATGTCACAGAAAGGCCCAATTGTTGCGAACGTCGTGTGAGCGACACATTCGCGTCTTCTTTAACTGAAGCCCTGGCGGCTGCTAGGTTTTCAACACTTCGAGCACTTCTTGCTCTCGAGGGCACTGGAACATTATGTAGCGAAAACGTAGACTCAAATTTTGCCACTATACGGTCGATTGTCGAACGGGCTGGCTTGTTAAATGAACCGTAAAATGGCCGTAATGCTCTTAAAGTAGCAGCAACAGAACGATTACTTCACGTGTGTAGCGTTCCATGATGAAATGTATACTAATGAAGTTTCCAAATGACAAAAGAACAATAAAAAATATGGCGTCGTTCGCCGTCCCTATCGGAAAAAAGTTGAAGCGCACCTGTTGAAACACCCTTTACATACATATGTATAGTAGTATTCAAATGTCGCTGGAATTCTGACAGTTATCGCGCAGAAAAAACATGGCGGATACACAGTGATGTACTATTTCGGCTTAATTGTTTATATTTTTATGTTGTATTTGTACTTCAGTTTTTAGGTTAGGTTTTTATTTATATCATTTTATTTTATTATTTATATGTTATAACGTTTTGAATCACAAAATGTTTTTATAATGGTATTTTAAAAGAATCGTTTGAAATCGATAATCGAAGAATTAATGCAATTTAACAATTTTTTTACGTTATTGTGGTTTTGATCGATATGACTGGCATTTAGTTATTTATTTTCCTTAGTCCGTCCGAAAATTAAATGTTGACGTTGTTTCCATAGGCGTGCAATATTTTTTTACACCTATTAATTTTCACATGAAATTTGATTGTAATAACATAAAATCATAAACATTTTGAATGTTTTGTGTATTGAAACTGAAGTATAATACATTTAAATGATTATTTATTATTTTAATTAGGTTTACTATCTTAGATAAATGCGACTCATCAAAATTTTTAAAAAAAAATTTTCTACATCACTGGAAGCTGCGCAGAACAATTAAAAACATTTTTTTTTTAAGATCTGAATAGGACTATACCTATGTATTTATATACAAATTGTTTTTTGTTTGGGAATAATTTCTTACCAAATAATTTTAAATCCAATGCTTTTAAGATTTAGGTGAATTATCAAGCTCAATTTTGATTATTTTAATTTTTTTCGGGATGAAACTAAAAAATGTATTTATATTAGATACATTTCGGGCCAGTCCGAAACTTATAATAAATTTAGCCGAGACACAATCCTAAAAAAATATTTCGGGCTGAATTTCGGGCTAACTTCACACACATTAATTTTGAAATTCATAGTATATTCACATTAATGTTTTTATCCGCAATCTATAGATCTTGACGCGAGCTGACGATTGAAATGCAAACGAACGTTCTAGCTTCTTCGAGTCAAAATTTATACTAAACGGACATTATGTGACGCAGCGAAACAACGTCAAAAAATTTATAAAAATTTTCGTATTATGAGCAGAAATGTATTAGGTAAATAAATTCAGAAAATTGCAACGCGACTACAAAATTATATGAAAATCAAACAAAAAAATTGTATACGACACCGTTATATTTTGTTTTTCATAAACAAAATATAAATAAATAATATTATAAAACACAAAAGCCAGCTATGTAGCTATATGAACATAGTTATTTACGTCACAAGGGCGGTAATTGAGTTATTACAGTACGAGTTCGACGTTTATTTAGGTTAGAATTTTGAACGAGTACTATAACGATCATTTAACGTACGTGTAACGTACAACGTTTTATTTCATACTACATGGGACATTAATTCGATTTTTTTCATTTAAAATTGAATTTTAAAGTAAAAACATGAATTTGAAATTTAAAGAAAATCAATCCAAATGATTTTCAAATTATCAAGTTACCTTAGTTATTTTTTTTTTTTTGTTTGGTTTTATATTTTTCTATACTGTAATAGCTCGTTTTCCGGACACTTTTGTTCTGTACCGTCATAATTCATTTCCCGGACAGAAATCAATGACGTAATCATTGATTTTCGGTATAGTATGAAATAAAATATTTTATTTCATACTATACCGAAAATAAATGTTTACGTGATTGATTTCAGTCCGGGAAATGAATCATTACGTCAGAGAACAAAAGTGTCCGGAAAACGAGCTAATACCGTAGATTAGACTGTAAAACCAAAAAAAAAATAAAAATAACTAGGGTAACTTGATAATTTGAAAATCATTTGGATTGATTTTCTTTAAATTTCAAATTCATGTTTTTACTTTAAAATTCAATTTTAAATGAAAAAATCGAATTAATGTCCCATATAGTATGAAATAAAACGTTGTACGTTACGCGTACGTTAAATGATCGTTACAGTACTCGTTCAAACGTCGAACTCGTACTATAACAACTCATTTACCGCCCTTGTGACGTAAATAACTATTACAAAACCACTGATCTATAACTCATGGATACGGCATAAAACTAAATTACCATAGAAAACAACAACAAACAATGGTACAACTTTTTTATATATTTCACTCACTTGAATTGTATATACCTCTTACTCTAAAATCGTATTTCCGAAAATGTAAAGTAAGAGCCGCACTGGGACAATTTTATTTCCGAAAATTATTCAAAATATTTTTTTCCTAATAAACTTAAGATACACAGAAAGATATTCAAAATCTTTCATTTTTAAAATCATAATTTAATAAATAAACCACTTTACTGCGTATTTTCAGAAAATATTTAAATAAATTTTCATATTTTCCCCTTGAAATATTAAGTGCATATCTGAACTATGAACTAAAAAAACACAACAAACGAAAAATTCGGTTTACAATGTCAGTCAAACATAAATAAACTAAGTTGATTATTTCAAAATTTATTGTTTATTTGAAAATGTTTAATATGTACAAATATTTATTCTGTACATAATAGCTATATCAATTAATTTCAACTCATTTGTGTCGGAAAATAATTAACCTGCTTAGCTGTGGCGGAAAATAATTAACCTGTTTAGCTGGTTAACCCTCTAATGCATGAATTTTTAATCATTTTCTATCAAAATTTTGACTTCAACTCGTATTTGTTGAACAAATGTGCATATTACAACAACAAAAACCAAACCGTTATGACGTGAGGACTTTAAAAGAAAATACCTCATGTAAAAACTAAAGAAAAAAAATATTCATGATAACGTAAAGTTAGACAATTCAAGATAACGTAAAGTCCGACTTTAGGCGGAGTTATGCATTAGAGGGTTAATAGTAAAAGAACGAAATTTATTAGACACAACACAATAAATGTATTTTGTTGACAAAATTTCAAAAACAGTTGCATTGCTCAATAATTGCTCGCCTACGTTTTTAAATAAATTTGAATTTGATTTCCGAAAATTCGAAATTCTAGACAAGGAAGATACATTTTTACTTTCTCTGTCGCACACTAAGAATGATTTTTAGTTTTCTTTTTTATACCATAGTTTTTTGGGTATGCCGTATCCATGAGTTATAGATCAGTGTGCAAAATAAAAAAAAATATTTTATTTCATACTATACCGAAAATCAATGATTACGTGATTTGATTTCTGTCCGGGAAATGAATTATGACGGTACAGAACAAAAGTGTCCGGAAAACGAGCTATTACAGTACAGAAAAATATAAAACCAAAAAAACAAAAAAAATAACTAAGGTAACTTGATAATTTGAAAATCATTTGGATTGATTTTCTTTAAATTTCAAATTCATGTTGTTACTTTAAAATTCAATTTTAAATAAAAAAATCGAATTAATGTCCCATCCCCATGTATGTAGTATGAAATAAAACGTTGTACGTTACGCGTACGTTAAATGATCGTACGAAAATTAATTTGACCCAGTGTCGACTTCCCCTCTGAAGAAAAGGGACCAGGATTTCGTTATCAGAATACACGAATTAAGGAGTCCAGGGCGGTATCTCTGGCGGGCTAAGCTCAGGGTAGGGTATGGGGGTTCCGGACATAAATTCATGCTAGAATAGACCGAACACCACAGGGTGGAAATGCTAGGGTCCCCGTCTCCACACTCAGTGTACAAGGAACACCGAGGAGGAACGGTCCAGCGCATCCGCGACGCCAGCGCCGGAATCCGCTGGGGCTCCCCTCCCTGATGTAGCCGGACCAATAATGGAGAGGGACATATGGTGGGTTGAGACCAAGGGGACGAAGAAAAGCTGAAAAAAGAGAAAAAAAAACTCGTGTGGGTAACTCGAACGTGTCAGCGCTGGGAGGCCCGAGACACATCCAATGGAACGTCATACGGCGGAATGTCCCATTATCCCACCTCTGACACGCTCCCTATATACTTATCTTAACCCGCTCATACTCCTTAATCTGCTCACTCCACAGTAAATAAATAAAAGAGCTCTTTAGTGTGAGTTCATAACACCGGTTGGTGTACACATATGTTTATTTAACAGATAATCCAAAATGGACTATTAAGGCCGGGGAATAACCCACTCGAGGCCCTTGGTCACAAGGCTGGTGGTTGCGGGACAGCACTATATTAGGAAGGTGGTTGGGGTTATAAAAAAAAAACCTCACTGAGATATATAACTAATGTTAACAAATCACAAAAAAAAGGAAAATAAAATGGAAACCCAATAAAAAAAATTGTTGGTGTACCACTTACCGCTTGGTTCCAAAGCTTTGCTCGATCCCGGCACCCGAATGAAAACAAACGAAAAAAAATCTACGGGTCGTATCCCCGGTCGCTCGAAAATTTTTTTTTTTTTTTTTTGGGTAGGGTTCCCTTACAATGCCTGGGTACGCTAACGTTAAAAGGAGTGGAAGGATGGGACACCTCTTTCAACCACCTCCTTTCCCACGACCGGTACTCCCTCGCACAATCCACCCAATTCAACGGAGTTCTGGTGGGGTTCGGTTTGTCTGGTGTAGCCCCTCCTGGGTCGGGGCGACATTTCACGCTCCACGGGTACTTCACTGCTTAGCCCGGGGTGCTACCACTATTCCAGTTTTTTTCTTGGTTTTCTTCTCTCACTAGTTTCTTTCACGGAACCACAACTAATCTTTACCCTGGTTATCTCTCGTTGTACACGTAATTTAAAAACTAAGCTTTTCTGTTAGCCTTCGTTTTTTTTTCACGTAATTCGCAACTAACTTTTTTGGTAGCTCTCGTTTATTCACGTTAATTTAAAACTAACTTTTTTTGGTAGCCCTCGTTTTTTCACGTTAATTCAAAAACTAGACTTCCTGTTCGTTGTTTTTTCTTCCGTTCCTCTTTTTTTTTCCTCAAAATTTGCCGCTCGCTAGATATCCTATAAAAACCCCTGTCCTCCATAACTCGTTGGGAAAAGAACACTTGTGAAGAAGTGTGAATTTTTCCAACAAATTTTGGGACGAGGCGACGTACTGTAACAACTCATTTACCGCCCTTGTGACGTAAATAACTATTATAGAGTATTATACTCGGTTATAACGCAAAATAATAATTTATAATACTATAAAGAAATAGCTATACAAATGGTGGTGATTCCACCTCCATCGCAAGCGATGCGTCACAGTCCTCACTCAACGTAATGAATTTTTTCATCCTCTAGCTATCGAGTGGTGTAATTAAATTTTGGATGTAGAGTTGCTGCATCAAATTATGTCCCCAGATTTTGTTATCATCAGTTTTCTGAATTGCCTCCCACTATGGAAGCAAATTTAAAGACGTATTCACATCACAAAAGCTAGCAAAGAGTAGTAAAAGAGTAGCTAAAGTTAACCTGTTTGTTACAGCATATCCTGTATTTAGGTGTATTATTTAACTACGAATACGAATTTATAAATTAAGCTACAGTTAATTTAGTATTATGGGTTTTCCATCATTCCTATATTTTTTTACAAATCGAAAACAGCACCGTTTGATATGCGATTTCGCGTATTTTTCCCCATATACATGTACATATATATACATACTTTCTGTATGGATTTAGAAAAAAGACTTGCGTCACGTGCCAATTAATAATAATATAGTCTTTCCCAAATTATGTTAATAAAGTATATACCATAACCATTTCCATTGAAAAAAAGAGGCTATTTCTTTAAAAAATTTCTAATTTATAATCTTTTAAAAAGTTTATTGCGAAAACAAATCTGTTGGCGGTAATCGTTAAGCAATCGATGCTTTCAACGTTGATTTCTTCATTGCAACAAACAAAACGTAATACAGGTTTTACACTTCACATTGAATCTTTTATTTACAATTCAAATTCAACCTTCAGCAAATTATATGTAAGGCCAATTAGCATGAAACTTATCTATTTCTTTATGGATCCACTAAAATCCGTTGAGAAATAGATAATGTTCGAACCAAAAACAACTCATTTGTATTTTTTGCTCGAAATTAAAATTGTTTGACTTCCCCTTCCATTTATTTAAATCATTTTGAATTGTATACATTGTTTGATTTTCCGTGACTCTCAATACTTCAACTGTTGTGTACGTGCGATTGAGAGATGCAATAACGTTCTATTTTATATTTTAGTAACTTTTCATTTTTCTTGTATGTACCAATTCCCCCACCTAGAATTTCTTTTTTCAGATTATTGTAAAACATAAAATAATAAATTTATAATAATATTAATCAGCACGATTTATAACGTTAAGCCGAAGCGAGAATATCTGGTTTTTATTTGCATTCCCTTAACATAATTTAAACATTTAATTAAACAAAATACACAAATTTTTAAATAAAATTGAATTAAACAAAAAAATACACTCCACTTTTTATTCGAGGAAAACAGATAAGTTCCATGCTAATTGGCCATATTCCAGAATTTCATCTAAAAATAATTTTTGAATCCCATTTCCAGTGTACCTATTAAATTTCATCATAATCGGTTGAGAATTAGGCAAGTTCCATCATACTTGGCCATATATTTCAGACCTGTATTCAAAATTGGGACAATTTAAACGGGCATACAAGAAAATTTTTTTGGCGACAAACATTAGCATCAAAAATAATAAATTGGCATCACAAATAATATTTTGGCACCACATATGAAAAAACAAACAAATATTTTTGAAGGACATTATTAAATACTGTGGCGACAAACATTGACATCAAAATTAATAAATTGGCAACAAATATAATTATTTGGAACAGAAAAAAATAATTTTTAGAGTAAAAAAAAAACAAATCGAGACAAAAAATTAAATTTAATCGATACAAATTATTTAATATTTGATTGGGGGATCGATAAAAATATTGCAGTGTCATTAATAGATTCTATATAATCCGCTCCTACGTGCGGCACGCAGTGCGACATGTTTGCCTATCCTGGCTCCTACGTCCCTCGAAGCTTAAATCTTAGGCCCCTCGGAGGGCTAAGCGGAGGGGAGCGAAGCGACCTCCCGCGTGCCCGTGAGAGTTACCGAAGCCGTTAGCCTTTACAATTCTAAGTTAAATTAGTGATCTCCATTTTCCAGAATATTTTAAAACTAATTTAATTTTATTAATTTTTAATTTATTTATTTATAACTTTGTTGCCAGTTAATTATTTTTGTCGCCCAAAATGTTTATTTCGATGCCAAAAAATAATTTTTGTGTACCCTTCCAATAGTGCCAAAAAATTATAAATGTTGCCAAATTATTATTATGATGCCAAGAAATTTTTGTTTGTTGCTCATTAATTTGTGCCGTTTTATTATTTTTTTGTATCTCAAATATTAATTTTTTGTGTGCCGGTTTATTGCCAGCCTTCAAAATTCATTTTAGAATCCCATTTCCTAATGTATATGTAAAATTCCACTAAATCCGTTAAGAAAAAGCCAAGTTACATCCTAATTAACCATACATATAATTGGCTAAATGTTGAATTTGAATTGTAAAAAGTTGTATTTGCAGTGTAAAAGGTTTAATTTGAAGTGTAAAAGGTTTGTTATTTCAAGTTTAAATTAAATTTGTTTTGTTGTTATACATACATACATACATATACGTAAGTTACGGCTAATGTATTGTACAAAATAGAAGAATGTACACATTCACCGGTTAATGTGCATATTTCCCAAGGTGAGTGGTAAATGTGCGTATAAGTTGAACAAAATACTCATATTTCGTACATTTTCCGGTGAATGTGCACATTTCCCATAGGTCATTGGTGAATGAAATATTCCTCTAGAAATGGAAATTTGTACACTTAATTTATGCCAGTATACCATTATTAAATTAGAAAGAAGATGGGATTTTTTAAATGGAAATTGGCTATTTCTTAACCGATTATGTTGAAATTTGACATGAGCGATGGAAATGGGATTCTAAAATGATATTTGGATGAAGTTCTGGAATATGGCCACATAGGAACAAACTCGGTTATTTCTTAACCGATTATGATGAAATTCGACAAGTACGATGGAAATGGGATTCTAAAATGATATTTGGATGAAGTTCTGGAATATGGCCACATAGGAACAAACTCGGTTATTTCTTAACAGATTATGATGAAATTCGACAAATCATTTTAGAATCCCATTTCCATCATACTTGTCGAATTTCATCATAATCGGTTAAGAAATAACCAAGCTTGTTCCTATGTAGCCATATTCCAGAACTTCTTCCAAATATCATTTTAGAATCCCATTTCCATCGTACTTGTCGAATTTCATCATAATCGGTTAAGAAATAACCGAGTTTGTTCCTATTTGGCCATATTCGAGAAATTCTTCCAAATATCATTTTAGAATCACATTTCCATCGTACACGGTGTGCGGGAAGCCGAAAAAAGTTAGTCTAAAATGCCGAAAAAACTAGCTTCATTTATAAATATAGCATGGTCTAAGTGTCATAATCCATTAAACAGAAAATCGTACCTGATCATTTAACAAAGAAATCTCGAAAAAACGCGATTTTTTTAATTTTAATTGAAAATATCATTTCGGTGGCCAATTTAAAAAGGAAGAAATTAACGATTATACAACTTTTATACTTTTTTCTTAATCTGTATTCCTTTATCTATAAAATGGACCCTATATATAAATATTTTGCGATAACTAGTTTATGTTTTACAACCAAAAATACACTAACGTACAATGCCGAAAATCAAAATACTCCACCTACTTTCCTTGAAACAATAATAACTCAAGGTCACTATGTACGGAAAGGTGAAAAAAATTTGCCAAATAGGCATATCGAATTTAATAAAAATTTAACCATTTTACACAGAATCAAAAAAGGACCGAAATTAGACAGGTTAGAAGAGCTGGAAATATACATACAAAAACAACAACAATTTACTTAACGACAAAATCAACACCAAAACCAATAAAAATTACGACTTAATTTTATCCATAACTTAAAAATAAAGGAAGCGTCAAACAGCAGCACACAGCAACAGTATATAAACAGCTTCCAAATAAATTATGTAATAGTAGTAAAAAAGAAACCGAAGAAGAAATCATCCTCAAAATAGCTATTTCTAAAAAAATTAAAAAATTGTCACAATAAGGAAGAAATAAAAACTACAATATAAAATTAAAGATAAAAAGCTTTTCATTTAAATATATAAAGTGACAAAAGAACACAAAAATAAAGTGAAAATCGGCTTGTGAAATCTGTTAAAATATGGATAACCGTTTTAAACTCGATTGCTTTTGTTACGTGTGTGGAAAATTTAAAATTATAACAAATCACCGCAAAATAAGTGATAAAACCGCTGATTTATATCGATTACACTTTTCACAAAATGTTATTCGTGGTGTAAATTGAACGCCGTCTATTGTTTGTACGGCATGTATTTTCCATCTGCATAGATGGCAAAACATTGGAGCCGCAATGTTATTTGGTGTCCCGATGATATGGATAGATCCACAAGTACACGATCCAGTTCAATGTTATGGGTGGGTGAATTATATTCTCAGTATCAGCAGAAAAAAATTGGTACTTTGACATACACTGCAAAGACTTATGCTCAACTACCACTGCCGCATTCAGATGAAATTTCTGTTCCGCAAAGATCAAACCCAACTGAAGAATATTTACCACTAACATTTGAATCTGATGAGAAACACCTGTATCAATGTATCAACCATCAAATGTCACTGCGTCATGCAATCACATTGAAATCTCGCAAAATCGTTTGGCTATTATGGTACGACGCCTGAAACTATCGCAGCGGCAATTCTTTCTTTTGTCAAAAGATTTAAAACAAGTGAACATTTTGGCTCGAAATGTTCGGATGTATGGAGCACTAAATCGTCATCGTCATTTTACGAATTTTTTCAAATCAATTGGGAACAATTCACTCGCTTTTTGCACTGGTTTCGTTTCCACAATGCACCATGCATATAATTCCGAAGATTGGCGATTGTATATCGATTCCTCCAAAAACCGTTTGAAGGCAGTTCTCCTCCACGTTACTAACTCAAAAATGTTTAGTGTACGTTTCGACAGCAAAGTTCGTTGTTATTTTTGCAAGGCTTCTCACACGGATAGTATACATATGCAAAAAAAATGTGTACCGACACAAAATGTGTAATCCACACAAATAAAAAAAACATTCAAAATAACAACCAAAAAGTACTAAGTGTACGTTTCGACAGCAAAGTTCGTTGTTATTTTTGCAACGCTCTTCACACGGATAGTATACATACAAAAAAAATCGTATATGAACACATATTTTTTTATACACACATGTAAAAAAAACAATCAAAATAGCAACCAAAAAGTACTAATGCCTAGATATTTTTTGGTTGTTATTTTTACATTAGCACTAAAATACAAAATTTCCCCTGCGAAATTATTGAACCACCCTATATTGTAAACACATTTCTATTTTGACGTTTATTGAATGTTTTAATATACGACATGTAGAATATTATTTGTCCATTTTGAACAGGTTTAAGGAATTTTAGGATTGAGCATGACCATCTGTAAAAGATAAAGTGTGATTCGTGATAATAAAATCGAATTTTGGTGAGCTGCGCACCAAATTTTGTAGTGAGTATTCAAATGCCTAGATCGAAAAGATTACAAAATGCCAATATGGCGGCTGTTGATGCCAAATGCATATATGCCAAAATGGCGGCTCAAAGTTATAAATAAAATATTAATTATAGATGTATATTTTAAAAAGTATTCTAATCAATTTTGAATTAATAAATTCAGAATATATTCGGAAATCACGTCCTTGACACAACTCCCTTTCTTCGTGCGAATCAAAAAAAATTTTTAAGCAGCAATTCTACTCAACCTTAAACTTGTCATTCATTTACAACCAGTTTCAAAATTGTGTCAAACGTCAAAAAGTAGAAATACATACCCACACAACCATACAAAAAAATATTTCCCGTTGTTAAAATAACAACGAGATTTGCGGTCGAAACCAAGACTAATGCATAGATGTTTTTTGGTTGTTATTTTTACATTAGTACTAAAATACAAAATTTCCCCTACGAAATTATTGAACCACCCTATAATGTAAACACATTTTTATTTTGACGTTTGTTGAATGTTTTAATTATACGACATGTAGAATATTATTTGGCCATTTTGAACAGGTTTAAGAAATTTTAGGATTGAGCATGACCATCTTTAACAGATAAAATGTGATTCGTGATAATTAAATCGCATTTTGGCGAGCTGTGCGCTAAAATTTGTGGTGATTACCTACATGTCTAGATCGAAAATATTACAAAATGCCAACATGGCGGCTGATGATGCCAAATGCATATATGCCAAAATGGCGGCTCAAAGTTGTAAATAAAATATTATAATTATAGATATTTTTAAAGGACATATTCTAATGAATTTTAAATTAATAAATTTAGAATATAGTCGGAAATCACGTCCTTGATACAACTCTTTTTCTTCGTGCGATTCTCAAGCATTTTTCAAGCAGTAATTCTACTCAACCTTAAACTTGTCATTCATTTACATTTTTACAACCAGTTTCAAAATTGTATCAAAAATCAAACGCCAAAAAGTAGAAACACGTATCCAAATGAAATACCCACACAACCATACAAAAAAATATTTCCCGTTGTTAAAATAACAATGAGATATGCGGTCGAAACTTACCTATGGTTTCCACTTGGGTGCTTTGCGAATATTCGCAAAAGGGAAATTTTTTGTTTCATGTCACTGTGTTAGAACAATTTTGTATTTGTATTACCAAATAATTTTGTCAATTTAGACATTTCTAGACGTCAATCAAAAATCATAATAAAAACAATAAAGTATTCACATAGGAAAAATATTTCAGCTTGCTTTGTTTATCGCAGGATTGAAAATGTTCCTAAACAAAATAAGGGAAATTTTTATTTTTTTTTGTAAATGCAAAATTTGCAATAGAAAAAGATGTAGGCATGACTACTTTTGATTGCAAATCGTATTGTAAATTCGTCTATGGTTGCGTAGACAAATTTATATACCGATATGTATTTTTTTCAATGTATACTATCCGTGTGAATAAATTTAAAACAGATTGCGATTATTCGCAAAGGCATCCCAAGTGGAAACCCACAGTAAGCCTTATCTATGGTTTCCACTTGGATGCTTTGCGAATATTCGCAAAGGGAAATTTTTTGTTCCATGTCACTGTGTTAGAAAAATTTTGTATTTCTATTACCAAATAATTTTGTTAATTTCGACATTTCTAGACGTCAATAAAAAATCAAAATATAAACAATAAAGTATTCACATAGGAAAAGAATTTCAGCTTGCTTTGTTTATCAGAAGATTGAAAATTTTCCTAAACAAAATAAGGGAAATTTTTACTTTTTGTTGTAAATGCAAAATTTGCAATGGAAAAAGATGTAGGCATGACTACTTTTGATTGCAAATCGTATTGTAAATTTGTCTATGGTTGCGAAAACAAATTTATATACCGATATGTATTTTCTTTCAATGTATACTATCCGTGCGAAAAATTTAAAACAGATTGCGATTATTCGCAAAGGCATCCCAAGTGGAAATCCACAGTTAGGCAAATTTCTTTCACCTTTCCGTACACAGTGATCTTGAGTTAGTATTGTTTCAAGCAAAGTAGGCGGAGTACTTTGATTTTCGGCTTTGTACGTTAGTGTATTTTTGGTTGTAAAACATAAACTAGTTATCGCAAAATATTTATATAGGGTCCATTTTATAGATAAAGGAATACAGATTAAGAAAAAAGTATAAAAGTTATACAATCGTTAATTTCTTCCTTTTTAAATTGGCCACCGAAATGATATTTTCAATTAAAATTAAAAAAATCGCGTTTTTTCGAGATTTCTTTGTTAAATGATCAGGTACGATTTTTTGTTTAATGGATTATAACATTATAGAGCATGCTATATTTATATATGACGCTAGCTTTTTTCGGCATATAAGACCAACTTTTCTCGGCTTCCCGCACACCGTGCGTACTTGTCGAATTTCATCATAATCGATTAAGAAATAGCGAAATTCCATCTTAATTCTTTTTTAATTACAGAAAGTACACTAGCATAAATAATCTACAATAAATAATTTATCCACATTTACCAACGTTAAGTGGCAAACGTACACATTAACCAAATATAGTAGGTAAATGTACACTCAGAGAAAAAATATGATTGAGCTGATCATAAAAGTGACCATCATATTTATGATTAGATGCTATAATTAAGAAAATCATACCTTGATGTATACAATTAATAATAATGATTGTATCTATTTAATAAATTATGCACCTTATTATGCAAATATTATTGAATTAACCATATCCATGATTACATATATCGCTATTGTGATGGATCGTATCAATAATATAATTGAATTTATCATTTGGAGATGATAAGATAATTCAGATATTATGATAGTTGTTATCAATAAATTAATTGAATTTAGTATGTTCATATGATAAAGCCCATCAGATGCTGTGATAGTTGTTATCGTACCAAATAATGAAGTATACTGCGGGGTGTGATAGCAACTATCATACCATATATATTATAATATACACATTTTTAATTTTTTTTAAAAACACTTGTTAAATATTTCGCAAAATTACAAAAGGTTTAAAAAGTCATTCGATCGATTTCGGCTTATTAGGCCATCAGCAGGAGTATCTACACTCCTGATGATGGCCTAATAAGCCGAAATCGATCGAGTGATTTTTTAAACCTTTTGTAATTTTGCGAAATATTTAACAAGTGTTTTTAAAAAAATTTAAAAATGTGTGTATTAGGTGTGTTTCGCCAAGTGCCTACGACAGAAAGTGTAAAAAGTTTTACTAAATAACAAAACATATTCTATAGTTTATGAAATGTACATTTATTTTGAATTAATTTATCGTACAGTACACATAGTATTGTTATATCCAAATTAGAGGTTTAAACGAAATAATTTTTTATTTTTATATTTTTATATTTAACATATATGTATAAGTTCATAAAATTTTTCATAAAACTTTTAGTCATATGATTGTTTAAAATTGCTCCACAAATTCAATTTCAAAACCGTAATAATGATAATTGAAACCTAAATTTTCCAAATGTTGAACACAACTAAAATATTCCGTTTTATATTTCTAATTTTTAATTTATTTGAAGTTAATATGTTCCGAAAATTGTATTAGAATTTAATCCAAGTTCGAACTGATCAGATTATGATTATGAAAAAATCAATCTTCTTATCAGGCCGCGGTGACTGAACTGATTGTATCACAATTTTCAATCTATATTATACAGAATGAACTGCGCAGGTTGTATTAGCGAATTATATTAACACAGCCAAATTCTCTTAATAATTTTCTTTTCTACTTTAACTTGAATCAAATATTTAATTCGTGTAATCACCAAATATATTTTACAGTTTTATATTTCAGTAACCATTTAACAAAAACCAATTTAGGAATACCATTTAAGTGGATTACTGGTCCTTTCTTTAGAATAATATTTCCGAAATCTATGAAATTAGTGCTAAACTATTTCTCTTGTCGCGCAAACTTATATTTCTGTAAAATTTCCAGATTTTTTATTTCCATTATGCCCGGTTTCACAAAAAAATAACCAATCTCTAGTTAAATAATATTTCCTCCCTTTGTTCTTTTATGAAATTTCATTTTATTTCACAATAAAAATTCAATGCAAGTTAATTACAATTTTATTTTACATAGAAATATTTAGCCTTCAGTTAAATAATTAGCTGAACGAAATTGGGCAGCTGAATATAGCTCTCCAGTCAAAATTTTCATTTAAAAACGAAATAAAATTATCGTGCGTTTAAGAAATTGAAATAAATCGCAATTCGCAGAAGAAAGAGTTGAAATATTTATTAATTGGAGTTTGCCTGTTTTTGTGAAACCAAGCATTAGACTGCCACATACAAAACCAGTATCTTGAGCCAAATTCATTAGTTAAACTAAACTTAAAATTAAAGAATTTAGTAATTCATTAGAAAAATAGGAAGTATTATCTTCGAATACATCTGGAATCATTGAACATGTCTTTGGTGACGTTTTATATAGTTTTCTGTATGAAAGCCATGCACATATTTTCGCAAAATGTTGGATAGTTAAGTGGCGACCAGCGAAAAATTATAAACTTTAAAATTAAGAAATTACAAAACTTAAAAATGCGGTAAATAGAACTTCTGTATTCTCTCCTAGCGAAAAAGTAAAGTCACTTAAAAAATGTCAAATCCAAAAAAAATGGTGATGCAAAAGATACTTGTCATAGTCAAAATTATTTGCACCTGCTAAATTTTTGATGCATCGTAACTCAAACAACTTTAAAAATTATATACATATACATAATAAACTTTTTGAAAACATTAATTTTAATTCAATAAACTTAATTACCCTGCTTTATATAATTTCAATGAAATTTTTTTAAAAATTTTAGTTCTTATAGGAGAAATTACAAATAGTTTAGTTTTGGTCAACATTATTTGTACCCACAACTTTTTTCTCATTATTATTTGTGCAGTATGGAAACAAATCAAACTAAAATAGTAAATCAATTAACTTTAAATTATTTTTGTGTAATTACATAATGCAAATGGTCAGTTTTTGTTTAGTCTCTATGACATTTCGCATGTGGTACAAAAATTTGTTGTTAACATCACGTAGAATCTTATCCCACTAGGTTTTCTTGCCACCCTGCTACAAATTTTTGGTCTTGTTAGATCATGAATATCTTCCACTTTAACTTAAACCTCGGCAAGTTTAAATCGAAAACCTACCCTGGCTGAGACAAATAATTATATTCAAGATTTTTGTTTAATTTCATAGCAATGGCTCAATAATTTTACTATTTTATTTTTATTTTTCTAGATTTAACCGACTGAAATAATTTAATTGTTGATTTAACAACATTTTTCTAATGCATTTTTTCTAAAGGATAAAAAATGTGATCATTTTGTGCTCGCAAATTATGTAGCCCCATTTTGTATTGCACATAAACAATAACAAACAGTTTTTATTTTTTTTTTTGTGTTTAGGCTCTTATTAAATTTATAATTTTTCGCTGGTTCGAATGTCAAAAAATTAAGAAAAATTAGTGTCATTAAAATTCCTTAATTCATAATTTTTCGCTGGTTGAGCTTTTAGCATTTATAACCAAACAATTAAAGGTATAGTAGTTACTGGTTCTAAAGCATTCGTAAACATGTACGTTTTCACGCAAAACTCACACATGAATTATTTCTAAAGGTTCACTTATAAAAATAATTTTGAGAAATTCAGTATTTCCTTCCGTTTCAGCCGCTTCAACAAAACACCATCTTGGCAAAAAATTACGAGAAATTTAGGTTAATTTTGTTGCCTTAGTGTTTTAAAAGAACGAATTTTTAAATTAAAATTAAAAATTATTCTTGGTCTTTAATTTATTAACCACTTATAAAGATTAGTTTGGCGTGGGCCAAAGATAATCTGGTTTAATCAATAATTTTTTCGAAAATTCCATTGCTCAAAGGTGTCAATATTAGGATGTTTTAGGGTAGCACCAATGATCATCGGGAAATAGTGGAAAAATATTTATTAATATTGTTACAAGACGCAAGTAATTTATGCAACTAATCAATTTAGAAATTAATTCCGCTTTTAATGAATAAAACAGGTTCAAATCTTCAAATGTTGCTATATGTGTTAATAAATTAATTCTATTTACTATTATTTTTTACTTGCATTGTTTTCGTAAAGCTCCCCGCAGTCATCTACATTTTAAATAGTCAATGTCATCATAGAAATGGGTATCTATCAGCGCAAGAGCTTATTATTAATTTACCTAAATTCGATATTTCACATTATTTGAGATGGTTAAGGTAGCAGTTGATGACATGGATCATCTTTTTATTAATTCAGAGCAAGAAAGGTGAGCTGTAATTGCTGTAAATATTGAATAGTTTCCTGAAAATAAAAATAACTTCACTGAGCATTCTTATAATATACTTTAATGCAAATTATATTGTATTACCTTTGGCAATGCAAACTCCGGAAGATGGAATAAAGTACTTCTCCTGCTGCCTTACTAAGAAAAAAGTCATATTTGCCTTTTTGTAGTTTTGTGTAATTTCAATTTAACTATTTTTGTTTGCCTTGTCTTAATATGAAACGACTATTAAATAACGTGATTTTATGGAATTTGATGCAGGATATTTAGCTGTTTAATAAAGCAGAAAGACAGGTATTTATTTGCAGAATCCAAATATGCCCCTAACACATTTTTCGACTTTTGGCATTTGTGACTTTTTTCCTTAATACGGCAGTGTAGCTCTTTTGGAAATAATGTCTGCACAATTTCGCGAATTTTGTAGAATTGCCCTTAAAAAACCTAAAGAAACCTCAATGACAAATATTTATATTTTGAAAGAGAAGTTTAGTTGTCTGTATTAAATCAATAAGATTCTTTCGGCTTTTTATAGACACAATATATTAATAATAATGGCATTCACAACATTTTCGACTTGTCAATCAGAAAAATGAAGAGGCCAGTAATTTATAATATATCTACCAAAAAAAGTAGAAATATCAAAATCCCCCCCGTACTTTAACCCCAGAGTTAATACAAAATGTATTTTGACTCTAAAAAATAAAACCTTTCCTTGTGTTTTTTGATTTGGTGAATTTATTTATAATTCGCTAAGTCAACTACACTCTTGCTTCATACTTAAAGTATGGAGTTGGAATTGTATTTTTGTAGTTTGGTCGTAGCTACCTGATGAGTAGACCGAACTTTTTGTTTTGAGATTATCAGTACGAAACCAAACTACCCACGAAAACGCAAGGAAAGGTTTTCTTTTTTAGAGTCAAAATACATTTTGTATTAACTCTGGGGTTAAAGTACGGGGGGGATTTTGATATTTCTACTTTTTTTGGTAGATATATTATAAATGACTGGCCTCTTCATTTTTCTGATTGACAAGTCGAAAATGTTGTGAACGCCATTATTATTAATATATTGTGTCTATAAAAAGCCGAAAGAATCTTATTGATTTATATTTTGATTCTAATAAAACTACTTAAAATTTATTTAGGTTGCGATTAATGATATATTCAATTATCACCCCAGATACGTTCTTCCGTTCCTCTATTACAAGCGTAATTGGTTTGCCGATTTCAGCCGAAATAGGTGGATAGTTTTTGAATAAATTTGTTTTTAAGGGCTAAAACTTTGTTTAGTGGAATAAAATTTTAAATCTAATTGCAAAATTATGTCTATTTTACTTCTTTTGAATCTATTTTAGAAAATTAAATTTGTATGCTCAAAAACTATTTATGTACAATTGTATTGTTTTAAGAAAAATTGTATTCCAAACACACATTAAATAATTGGAAACACCCTTTATTTTAATAATTAATAACACTGAGCGAGCAAACATTCAGAAAGAAAAATGGCTCAATAATCAACACGGTGTTTAATGCTGTCTGTAGTATAAAAAAAATTACTTACATGCCGTAGTTTTCTACTGCAAGACACAATTACCCCCTTATAAGGTTTAGTAACAATTACTACTAAAAATTCACTTTTAGGTTTCAAAACTAGTAACATCACTAAAACACTTTTTAACTGTTAACGTTAATAATAAATTAATTAAACAAAATAATTTATTTTTTAATTGTTATAATATTTTCTTTATTTAAGACTTCTCGCGAGATTAGGTGATAATTGCACCTTGTTAGAGTACAAATTCAATTTGATATGACCGTAGCAAACACGAGGAGATACAAATAATTTCCAATAAACCTTATTTTGTTTTGATAGACCTAATTCTATTATGATAGATCCTATTGTATTATGATTGTTCTAACCATATTTAAATATTGCAGATCATATATAAAACCATACTATATGATTGTCTCATTTATATTAAATCTTATCGCATGATTGTTGCAATCATTAAAGTCGAAAATTATTGCATTTATCATATTTTAATAAAATTTATCATACTTAATTCTAGTAATTAGATAAATGATATTTATTATTATAATATATTAGGATATATCAAATATAATTGAATATGATTTCCTGGATCATAACAAAATAATTCCAATCATTCATTTATCATATTTTTTCTCTGAGTGATAGGTTGAACTCACATTACCCAAAGTAGCAGGTGAATATGCACATTTATCGGCCAATGTGGATATTCGCCGCTCTATGCACATTAGCCGTAACATATATACATATAGAAACAATAGGTTTTTATAGTCTGAAACTCTGCGGGCTGTTATTATGGTCTAGTACAGTGCTGTCCAAGTTAAATGAGTATTTTTGAAAAAATTTCAAAATAACTACAGCAATAAAACTGCGATTAGAAATAAAAGTGAACTGGACAACGCGGTAATTATTTATGTATCCAGAGCCACAGAATTTATCACTCTGCGGCGAGTGTGAAGACCACAGCAGTTTTTATTCCATTTTGAGGCATGCGGCCCGCGGACCGCATGGTACAATATGTAACAACTATTGCGGTGAGCTTCACATCTGTTCTGGAGTGATAAATTCTTTGGCCCTGGATATATAAATAATTACCGCGTTGTCAAGTTGGCTTTTTATTCTAATCGCAGTTTTAATGCTCTAGTTATTTTGAAAATTTGTCAAAAATACTCATTTGACTTGGACAGCGCTGGTCTAGTAAGTTAATCTATTAGATTAAAAAAACCGAATATTTTTTGTCCTCTTAAACCAACTAAAAAATTTAGGTCTATCAGAATTTTTAGACGACATTTTTCCCTCTTCTAATAAAAATGTATTTATACCAAACCAACTATTTACATATTACAATACAACACCTTTCTCAATATCTTAATTGGTTTTGACAATATTAATTCCCTACGCCCAAGCCGCCAAATCACAGAATTCATTAACTGTGCGTGTTGAATAGAAATCAAAATCTCATTCGCTATATTTCATCGTGAACCTTTTAGAAACAGCTTTAATTTACATTTTATACACTCTGGTATACTGTCAAAAATCTTTAAGAATTTACATAATTTCGTTCAGAGAGCATCCACAAAGAAAATTTCTTTTCTTGTCGTTTACTCTGAAAACAACATAATAATGTGAGCAACATGAGAATTGCAGATATAATTCTTTACTCAGGGCTTCAGTCTATGATGAAAATATTTCGTTTTGGTGAAAATTTTTATTTAACAATGTAATTCTATTGCTTCTTATACTTTCTGCCGTAGGCACTTGGCGAAACACACTTAATACACACATTTTTAAAATTTTTTTTTTTTTTTTTTTTTTTTTTTTTTGTTTTTTTTTTTTTTTTTTTTTTTTTTTTTTTTTTTTGGTTGGTTTGGAGAGTTTAGTAGATACTCCTGATGATGGCCTAATAAGCCGAAATCGATCGAGTGATTTTTTAAACCTTTTGTAATTTTGCGAAATATTTAACAAGTGTTTTTAAAAAAAATTTTAAAAATGTGTGTAGTAATTCTATTGTTTAAGAAATAATAATGAATATTATGAATTTTATGTTTTATATTATGGGGTTAAGTTGTATGTAATTATGGTCATGATTATGGGATTAGGCATTTTTATTTCGTACATGGTTTACTATTAGTATTTACTTATACCCTTATTTTATTCTTTTCTACTTTCCGTTATAACAATTGTTTTTTTTCTTTATCTACAAATAACATATTTAATTACAATTAATTTCTTTCAAAAGTTATAATTTTATTTAATCTAACTTAATATAATATTGACTTGTATCCACGATTTAATTTTTTAGTTTACAATGTTTTGAAAGGAAATGTTTAGTGGAATAAATATTACAAACATTTAAAATTGCAATTAATTAAATGAAACTAAAAGAAAATAACATAAAAAATTATGGTCTACCGACTCCTCGAACGGCACTTTTCCCACAAAACTTCCATTATTCATCACGAAACCAACCATTTATATTTTACAAAGATGTGCCGTTATTTTGAGTTGAGCAGGATCTTTAAAAACTGTGACGGGTTTTCTTAAATTTAGAGAAATAAATTTCTCCAATATCACAATTGTTCATGACAATATAAATCTTCTACTCTCAAGCCGCCAAATCAAAGACTCACAACTGATGATAGACTATTTAGAACTGAGACGTATTGACAGCAATTAAAATCGCATTCGACATTATCATTTTTCATCTTCGAACTTTAAGAATTGCTTCAGTTATGATAACTGAAACTCTTCTTAATAGTAAAATTACAAACCAGTCGCTCCTTATTAATAAATATTGTATCAACTAATACGTTTTGATCGTATTAATAATACGCATAGCCAGGGTGGTGTTGGTCTTTATTTTCGGTCTACTTTAGGGGTCAGTAAATTGTTCTCGGGCGCCTTTGGTAAGGTTGAAGTTTTGGCATCTGAACTTGTCGGGCGATTTGGTAAAATTCTTATTTTGGTTATTTATAGCCCGCCTCTTGCTTTTACTGATGATATTAATAATTTACAAAAAAATTGTTCTGAATATTTGTCTCAGTATGAAAATATTATTTGTTGTGGTGATTTTAACTTTAATATGTTGAATAGCAATAAACTAGGTGCTTGTTTCAGTTTAAATAATTTATTTTATTCACCTTATCAACCGACTAGATTGGATAGCAGCCTATTGGATTTGATAATTTTGTATGAGGCTGATAAACATAATGATATTTCTTTTGGGCAGCTTGCTGTTTCTGCTAATCTTTTATTTGGCTTTTTGGATGAGCTTTTCCCTTCCAAATGTTAAATATTTTTTTCTAAAATTGCTAACAACCACATAATGTCTTACTCATTTAAAACACTTACTCTCAAGTTTCCCTATTTTCCACAATAATCAAAAGAAAATAAGGAAAATTAAATTAAAAAATGTTCTACAACAATACAGTACTGTGCAAAAACTGGACAGTTCAAAGTTCTACAAAAATATTAGCTTACCCTTAGTAGTTTTCCCCTTTCCCCCATTTTTTTATTGTATTTAGTAATTCACGATATTAATGCAACTATAAGCAGTTTAAGTTTAGCTAGAAATAATTTTTATTATAAATAAGTGAATAATATTACTTAAAGTTTTAACAATGTCCAAACTAAGGGCTGCCAGTGCATGAAATTAGTGATAAGATAAGACGACGTGTACGTGGCAAACCATACGTTGCCGATCCCCTAAAAATATTTAAAACTACGGGGAATACAGAGAACGAAAAACAACAATAACGGATGATTCATTCCTAGTTGTTCGTTCCAAGCGGAACCGATTTAAAACCCCATTAAAACTGCAAGCTGACCTTACCTCAGTAAGCGGAATTGCAATTTCCATCTCAACTAGCGGGAAACGGTTATTAGAGGGAAATCTCTGGACAAGCCGCTCCCTGCAGAAGCCTTTTCAGTGGCTGGGGGCACTCAAATTGAACCAGGGAAATGTGAAATCACGTAATGCTCTCTGACGAAAGCAAATTTAAATTACATGTCGGAAGTGGACGGCTGCTGGAGTGGAGGAAACCAGAGGAATGCCTCAGCGATGTCTGCATTCAACAGTTGCCTAATAAAACTGAGAGTTTAATGGTGTGGGGCTGCTTCAGTAGCGATGATTTGGGCCACCTGTTCTTTGTAGCTGCAAAGATAAGCGCCCAGAGCTATTTAGTTTAACTGTGAGCTTTATATTTTAACAGTATAATGCGCCTTTCACCAAGCAAAAAAGATGAATGTGGAATGTCTTTCATTATTTGAAACTTCTGTATAAATTCTATGTGAAAAATAATAACTTATTTTATTAATTAAGCTAAACATTAATAAAAAAATACTTCTTGGTGTTACTAACAACTCTCAGTGTGTAAAATATTAGTTTTAATTGAAACAGCTTAGCTGATCGGATTTTTAAGTACAGTTCTGTATGTATTAAAAAGAAGAAAGTGGGAAAGTGTATAAAAATTCAATTTAATTGGGTCATCATTTATCCACATCAAACCCCATGGAAAGAAAAGAGACAACACGTCTCCGTTCAACAATCGAAATTAAAATAAATCAAAAAGAAAAGCCAACCAGAAAACAAATCAATACAAGGAGCGCGAAGAAAATAAAAATCAAAACAATCTAGCTTGCTTTGCAAATTCAAAAAAACAATAAAAAGATATTCGAATTCAAAATTTGAATGGAGGCAATGGGCATATCCAGCGCAGATATATCTCACTAAAAAAAATAGACCTCACAAATTTTATGCGCTGGATACAAATATCTCAGTAAAAAATGTAGATTAATCGCACTGTTTTAGTGAAATTAAAAATTCTTGTCTACATTTTAAAAACATCTATTTTTTGGTTCAAGTATTCGCTTTTTTTTTTGACATATTATCGTATTTCATGCATTTTAATTTTGCTTTGTTGTGATTCTTGCGATTATAATATACGTATATTATTCGTCCTGTATAAACTAAATATTTAGATTTATTTCTTGTAAGCCAACGTTATAATGGAAGAAGATAACAATTATCAGTACGATAATGAGGGAGGCAAGTTTTTTGAATTACAAAATCTGTGTAAAATAAGTTAACTAACGTAATAAACATAAAAAAATAAAAGTTGGTTTCTAACCTAACTTTTGCTTAGTCATGTTAATTGCTATTTCTTTTTTAATTTTGTTATTTTCTTACATTTATGGAGATATTCATTATGAGTTTGAATATCTCGAACAAGAAGATTATATGGACGAAAAGACTGTGGACGAGGAGACTTTGGATGAAGAGACTGTGGCAAATGTCTTGCGTTCTCCAATGCCAGAACCAGAAGTAGAGGGTTTCAAATGGACGCATTCGACCATAAAATTATTAATTGCTCAATTTAGAGCAAGAAAAACTAAATTTTGGGACCCCAAAATTAAAAAAAATCACTTTGTGGAGAAACATCCGGAAGGTATTTTTAAATTTGGGACATGATGTGGAGGCGACAGATTTGAACAAAAAATTTGCAAATCTTAAAAAAACATTTTTAATAGTAAAAAGGAGCCGTAAAAAATCGGGCAATGGAAGATCTCGTTGGGAATACTTCGAATTATTTGAAGACATATTTCGGGATGATTTGACGGTAAATCTACCTAAAAACCTTGAATCGTCCATCCCAGATCCAAACACTCCGGAACCAACCACTCCGGAACCAGGATGTTCTAGAGATTCTATTGCAGATGACAGTACAAATTCTAGAGAAACGTTCAGCGGAAGTACTGTTCGATGCAACGAGCTCCGCAAATTTCGGGAAGAACAAATCCGGGTTGAGCAAGAAAAAGTAAATGCAGTGTTAAAATTGGTGAAAGCCGTGGAAGAGAATTCCGAAATTCAAAAAAAACGGAATGAAATTTTAGCTGCTATATTAGAAGCCACCAAAAATAATAATAGTGTTTAAATGGACATTTTATAATTTAAAAAAAAAAAATTAAAAATGAATTTTATAACTAAAATAACGAGGCAAAATATTTTTTTTTTATTTTGGTTATATTCTGGCTGTGTGGCAGCGTCAAAGTCATCAAATATGGCAACGTCTAAAAATTCATCTTCGGTGATGCCATCCTCCAACAAAATAAAATTATGCAGGACACACGCTGCAACTACATTTTTAACTGCGAAATTGCAGTTGTTTACGTCCAAATATTTCAACCTGCGAAATTTTCCCTTTAAAAGAGCATATGCCCGTTCAATCACTGACCGAACAGAACACAAACGGGTATTATATATTGATTGTGGCTTGGTTAGATGCCCATTGTCTTTAAAAGGTCTAATCTCTGCGTGACTCTGCGCTCTCTAGTAATTTAAATAGCGGACTGCACTTAAATATTCTTGAGTCATGGACTCTGCCGGGCATTCCAACGAATACATCTATGAACTTTAGTTCATGATCACATACACCTACAAAAAATTTAAGTTTTGAATTCCAATTTTATATTCAGTTTGTTAAATAAATTTACCTTGTAATACTATTGAATGAAAACCTTTCCTATTATAAAAATCCGTTGGGTTGTGTGGTGGTTGTTTAATGGGTATGTGACACCCGTCGATATACCCGGAATCTGACATTTCAATCTAAAATTCTGGAATACAAAATATTTAATTATCTAAACACATAAGAACACTTACTTCAGCAATTCGTTTTTGTCCCTCAACATTTGGAAATTTGATGAAGGATTTCTTTAATTTAGCTAAGGCCTCTACAACACCCGTAAAAATATAAGAACACACATAAGAACACTTACTTCAGCAATTCGTTTTTGTCCCTCAACATTTGGAAATTTGATGAAGGATTTCTTTAATTTAGCTAAGGCCTCTACAACACCCGTACTAGTACTAGAGACCATTCCAAATCGGTCACTAACTGACAGGAAAGATTCCTGCTTGCTTTAAGCCAAATTGTTAACAACATTTTTTTTTCAATGGGTAAGTAGCTGTACCTCACTGCTGTATAATTTTCGGCCACCACACAAAGTAATTTCTAAAAATTAAAATAAGTATGTAATACCAATTATTTTTAAAATATACTAATTAAATAAACAAACTTCAAAACACATTCTGGACATACGGAAATGTTCCTTAAACTCATCCAAGTTGTATTTCGGGATGGTCTCCTCGTAATAATTGTTGTTGCGGGTGTGGGGCATATTTGTTATTTTCTGCTCGTCAGCATATTTACAATCTAGAATTACCATTACGGGCACTAGTGCATTTATATGGAGGTCATTTGAGTCCGCCAATTCTTCCAAAACTATATGTTTGGCGATATTTTCCATATTTCCCGATATTCTTGAATTTTCTTGAGTTAAAATATTTTATTCGTGAAACAAAAAAATTGAACTGTCAAAAAATGACTTATTATCCAAGACATAAACCTAAATATAGATATACAAATTACATCCAGCGCATGTATAATCTACAAATGAGATTATTCTACTTTTGAGAAATATCTCATTTGTAGATCCATCTGCGCTGGATATGCCCAATGAAAGAGAATAAAGTGCATTTCATACCGACTGCGTTGACTTTGGACTTTAAAAATCTAAAGTCGTTTTCTAACTTTAAAGTTTTGCAATTTAGTTTTATTTGATTAACAGTGTCACTTTTTATAGAAATATTTTGAAACTGTTATAAAAAAAAATTATTTTTAAGTGATAATTATTAAAAATAAAACGTAAATTTTTAAAGTCCAAACTCAACACAGCCGGTATAAAAAGCACTTTATTGTATTGTTTATTAATTTCGAGTTGAGTTTATGACGTATATTACCAAAACAACATTCTTTAATGTTCCGAAATAGTATTTTAATTAAAAATCGTTTAAGAGAATAAACTCAAATATCACTATCTATATAGTACAAGGATTATAGTTTCGAGCTTTCGCTCTTTATCAACTTATAACTTATTCAGCGAATAAGTCATAGTTTATTCTCTTTTATTAAAAAACAATTTTTAAATAAAATACTAAAACAGTGAAATGTATAAAATCCAATGTTGTTCAGAAATGCCTTATTTCCAAGAAGATTTTCTCTAAGAAATAAACATTTTCATAACTCGATTTTTCATACAAATTAAATTACATAAAAACACATTTTTGTATAAAAACGAAACTAAATCTCGTAATTCTAATAAACTAAAATTGTAAATGAAAATAATCGTTTACCCATAAAGTTTCATAGTAAAGAAAAAATTGTATAGCTATACCTTATTTTAAGCTTAAAATTCAGCGATACTGGAGGCTCTTATTTATAGGGTAGGCTCTGGTGTATTTTACAGACTCACATATTTATTTTAAATCTAAGTTGCGAAAGTCATTGTACAGGGAATCCAATTACCCGATTTTTTGTTACCCGACTTTCAGTTTCGGTTTTTTACCATTACTCGACGGTTTCGGGTCGGGTTTCGGTTAATACTATTTAAATAAAAAAAACATATCAAAATTGGATTATTAGATTTATTTAGGATTTCAAAAATCACAGTTAATATTTAAAAAATCATCATATTAATTCATTCAATTTCCTTAATATTACAAAGTATTTCTTATTATTTGTTTTTCTGATTGATACTTAAGAAACAATATTTTAGAAAAACCAGTGCATTTTAGTGTTAAAAATTTAGACCTGCGATAGAAAACACGCATTTACATGAAGTCGGTGTGGGCGAAATAGCCGTAGAGCAAAAAGCATCTACCAACTTTTGTTACACTTGGGTTCGATTTCCGCTGCCTTCCAAGTACTTAAAGTTTCTTTGTAGCGCCAGAACTTAAAGCTCTAGCCCTGTTGTTAGATGAAGGTTGTGGGACAATCACCACCGATCTAGAACTTTGCAACTCTTCTGACAAGCTGGTGTAATTTTTTTTTTTTTTTTTTTTTTTTTTTTTTTTATCAATTTTTTTAATTGGGTGCAGAGCGGACTTATTAACGGTCCTAGCTCCTTGTAACTGTCAGAGCTTCTGCACCCAATGCGCGATCCTGCAAGTAAAGATTAATAGCTACCTTAGGTTAGGTTAGGTTAGGTTGAAGTGGCTGCTATCGCACACTTAGGCCAGCAATGGCCCGTTGTGATACCACAGGATCCCATCTCCCCATTACTCCCGTTGAAACCAACCAGAGCTATTTATATAGCGTAATAAATCTCGCACTCCACAGTCCGCGAGTTCCGAAAGGCTGTCCATACCGTACACACCCAAATACTTATGCCTTCTGTATGATAGCGCCGGACATGAGCATAGGAAGTGTTCCAAAGTCTCCTCCTCCTCTTCGTCCATGCAACTTCTACAAAAGTCATTCGTCTGTATCCCCAGCCTTCTCGCATGCTCTCCAAAAAGGCAGTGACCTGTCATTATCCCTACGACCAATCCTATTTCTTGTCTTCCCAGGGATATTAGTACCTTGGAGCGCCGCAAGTCCAGTTTTGGCCAAACTTGCTTTGCTACCCTGCACGTGAGAGTGTTGATCCACCTCTCATTTGTCAAGGCGATTGCCCTTTTACTGAGCGCCCATTTTAGCACTGTCATAGGCCTCCCCAGACCTACCATTTCCGGCTGCATCTGGAGAGTCGTACCTAGTAATAGCTACCTTAAATTTATTCATTTTATATTCCTTCGGAAATTTGAAATGTATTAGCGAATTCCATTTTTTTGATGTTCGGTATATAAATTCGCGCTTGATTTCTTCAGTTCGAGGTTTCGGGAGCTTCACGGTAAACCTATGTGCATTGGTTGTTCCTCTTGTTACTCTTGTTGTTGTAACGAATGTTGGTATTTTCTCCGATAGTTCTGCAGAACATTTACCATGTAAGCATCTGTAGAAGACGCAGAGTTCTGCAACATCTCTGCGATGCTGTAAGCTGTCTAGTTCTTGAGTAAGTCTGGGATTCCGTATTATTCTGATAGCGCGGCGTTGAACCCTGTCCAATAAGTGGAGGGTGGTACCAGACGCACCTCCCCAAACTTGACAGCAATACTCTATACATGGTCGGATGAAGGTTTTATATATCTGGAGAACTTGATGCGATTTGAAAAACCTTCTGCATCGATTCAGGAACCCGAGTTTTTTTTAAGCTGATTTAGCCAATGCAACAATGTGTTCATTCCATTTGAGTTTGTTACTTATTTGAACACCAAGCAGTCGAATTGAGTCGCAACCCATAAGGATATGGTTTTTTACCACAAATGGGTAGTCGTTGCGACTTTTTTTACGTGAGAATGTGCACATTTGTGTCTTTTTCTCGTTAAATTGTACTAAGTTGTTGTTACCCCACTCAAATATTGTACTTAAATCGGAATTAAGAGAAGTTACGACTTCTGACCGTTTATTATTTAGATCTGTAATGCTAGGCTCCGCCTCGAATGAAATAGAAGAATGCAATGTGGCATCATCCGCAAAGCTATGGATAGGGTTTACAGTGCTATTAACTTGAATAGTAAATTTGTAACGACCTGGCCAACACTACTGTGCTAAATATAAGTGACTTAACTGCATTTTTGGTCAAATAGAGTTATTGATACCAATCGATAGCTCATAACAGACTTTATCATAAGCATCTAAAAAAATAATTTAAACTAAAATCAGAAACGAGTAATAAAGAAAATAGTTTTCATTTTAAATGAAAACGATAAAAAAAATTTAAAAAAAAAAATCACACCCCCGGAATACAATTACGAGGCGAGTAGTCACATTTCCGGTCAGACTGTACACAAAATTTAATTAATTTAAACAAAAAACAACAGACATATAATTAACTCAAAATAAATGGTGATAGGACAGTAAATGATGAAGGATGTTTCCCGTTCCGATAGTGGATGTATAAAGGGGCTGATTCGTTTGTATGGTGGTATAAATCAAACACCCTTTGTTTATTTACTTGCACAACATATATTAATATAAATTCAAAAAGTTATATTTCGCATCACACATAATTGATTAAAATAATTAATTTTATTTTATTATTTAACAATTTTTTAAAATAATTAATTTTATTTTATTATTTAACAATTTTAAAATAATTAATTTTATTTTATTATTTAACAATTTTACCGATTGGTTTACTAATGAAGCGAGTTGCTCGCACTATTGATTTTTTTCAACTGCCTTTATTTTCTTTTGGAAAAAACAATATTTGAAAAAATTATATAAAGCAAAAAATATTGTTTTATCCGGCCACCAGGTTTTACAAAAAACATAATTGTTTCCACATTTTATTCCTAGTTCATTGATCACATAAAATATGGGTAGAAAATAAATCATTTAATCGTTGCTGTATTCGTTCCGATAGAATATTGACATTTGACATTTCGTACAACAATAAGACAACAACAATATGTACAACCGACAGTTTGAAGCCACCACAGATGAACTGGAAATTCGTTTAACTGCTTTTACGTTCTAAGTTCAATGAGACGTCACACTTTACCGCTACAATACAGCGATATTGGTCCTTGATATTATCCGCTGACTAATGGCACTAATTACCAGAATTTGTTTTCTGGGAATACCACTATACTCGGTAGTAACTGGATTTCACCGCTGGTAAAAGCGATCGGTCAAATTTGTTTTTTTTTTCAATCTCCGATCTTTCGCCACACCTATAACTAAAACTTTTGTTGTTTTTTTTCAATATTTTTACACTAATATTTTTAATATTTTAATTCTTATCTTTAATTGATCTTATCCTTAGTTTTTTTTCTAAGTAATTTTCGCTGGATTTTCCGACTTTAACAGTTTCTTCTTTTAAACTGTAATTTAATTTCAATTATTTTTTCTTTGTTTTGTGTTTGATTTATTTCTTACACACAACTTTTCGGCTTCGTTGTCCAAATCAATCTCCCAATTTTATTTTTTTTTTCTCGTCTTCATTTGTCAAACCTATTACACAGCAGAACTTCCTTCTCTGATCCATGCGCCAAACAAGACACTCGATAGCACTCGAACTATAGAAACCCAATATTTCTTGACAGAACTTATCAACTTACAGCTGCACACCGACTAACGTTAGGTGATCCTACGCATTCAGAAATGATCCTAAAACGAAATTAAACCGCAAATAACTGACCCGCTCGTTACAAGTTCTTCATGTTAATTTTAGACAAGTACAGATGCGTTTTTTTATTTGATCCCCTTAAATTTAAATTTGACGTCCTGTTTATTGGTAAGTTGCATTTTTGTAACGTCAAAATATAATTTTTAATTATATTCCTATTTATAAGAAGCTGCTTTTTTCCGGACCTATTTTTATATGACAGCTTTCGATGGCGGCTCCGGATAGCGAATAAAAACCGCACACAATACTAGATTCAGGTTTAACCTCATTTTGATTGAATAAGCAATTAATAATTTCGTTTATTATGTATTCGAAGAGTACGATAAATTGTTGTCAAATTGTAAAACTGCTGCACTTTGTAATTACTTTTCAAGAGTAATTAAATGCATTGTCCGCCGTTTAGCATTCCAATGCTCTGTTTCTTCCTTTTTTCGTTCAAACACTACAAAAAAATTGTCGGTTTCGGATATTTGGAGCGTTACCCGACAGTTTCGTGTAGCTTTTAAAATGGGTAATTTCCCGGCTACCCGAAGTCGGGTAGAACCTATTTGAATTCCCTAACAGCAGTGTTATTTATTCAGACTGCATTTATTATCATATTTTTTTTCTTTTCGAATTATTTATTTTGCTTACTTTTACTCTGAATTGAACTGGTCCGCGTATTATAAAAATCAAAATCATCGATTTAGCTTAAATTGGATTGCTATTGCATTCTGTGCCAATGTGACACTGACAGGATATTATAAAAACCAATTGTTTGGATATTATAGAGCATCTTTGAGATTCGAATAATACAACACAAGTAAAAATTGACTGGGCGAATTGTCCGTCAAAGCAAAAATAATGCTGTGACAATGTCATTAAATCTGAAAAATCACACGAAATAATTATAATAGCTGGCTACTAATCTTGGAAACGTTGTGGCAGTAACTAATTAGTTCAAATAATGGCCCTAGTTTTCCCGAGGGATCCGAGAAAAATATTGCTAAAATTCCAATCTGCAAAAATTCCCAACTTTTTATTACCTATTCCTCGAAAGTGTATTCTCGTAAATTGGGAATAAATTCTTATGGAAACTGTACTAGTTCAAATGATTAGCACCAGAGAAACAAATAATTTAGAAAAAACTGTCATATTTTTACTACAAAACACCACCAAATATTTGCCGCTGTGCTCTCATGTCATTTTTCTTTGTGTACGAGCAAATTTACAGAACTACTTTGCTGAGTGTCATTGTAAGTGGTCCACACGTGGTAAATATTTGGCCAAACATGGTGGCCATTATTTTTGCGGAAATGTTTAAAGTAAATATTTGCCATATTGTTGACAGTGATTTTTCTCTATAATTTTTGCTCGTTCGTGTAAACAATAAAAGTGCACACTGCACACTATTACTATTGCCTGGGGGCTCGAATTACTTAAATTTTTATTATTAATTAAAGTTTTTCTGAAACTTATTTCTCGTATTTGACATTGATTAGAGACTACAAACCCAAATATAGTAAAATAAAGTTAACAAGCGCGCGAAAGTCGGATATGTCAAAAAAAATTAAATTGGATATTAAATTTGATGTGTACGAATTTTGAAATAACTAATGTTTATTTCACTTGTTTATCTAATATAAATGATAAAAAGACTAATAATGGTTGTAAAACATTCTGCACACAGACATTGTAAATAAAACCTACATATGTACCGTGTACCGTGCCTGTGATACACATAACTTCAAAAACATAACCTCACTATTTTAAACAAATTCTTAGTTTGATCCCGCTTATTGAATAATTTCTTCAATCTAAAGATAGCAATACCTAGGTGTCTAATATCTAAATTTAATGCTAATAATTTACTATTTATTTTGCAAAATTTAAATCGACACGTTACACATAAATGTTAAGATAAAAATCAACAATTTTCGTGTTTTTATAAGAATTGTTATTAATGAATTTTACTGCCCTATGGTGTACAGCGAATATTTAATGGCACATAAATACGTATTTAAAAGGAGTGCTAGAATTGAACGGTAGTGTTTTGATCAATACGGTTAATTCAATTGCCATAAATGCTATGTGTGTTAAATAAATTTAATGGCATATACACTTTATGTCCTTATTCATTTTCGAAATAACCAACATGCATAGCATATGTATCACATATATGTATGTACTTATTGAAATAATTGATTTAGTTCATATGCGTACATAAGTATGTGCCCATAAAAATAAAAGAATCAATTATAATCAAAATAATTGTATTTTCCCCTAAACAAAACCAAAACAAAGTAATTTAAACAAATGTAATCAATTCCCTGTGCTTTTCCAATATGGCTTTATATTTATACAATACACAACTGTGCAAAATATATAACACTTTACTCACATAACACAAAACTAGAATAATACGTAAACATATAAATTAATAGTATGGGTGAAACACGACGGTAGTCGGTAAACATTGTTCATATTTTCCCCATTTGCAGCTATAAAAAAATGGGCAATAATTGCCTAGAAATTAATCGCATATAGTACATGAATTGGTTATTTTTATAGAGTTCATGCATTATGTAGAAATCGTAATAAGAAAAAAAAAAACTAGAAACTATACTACTTAGTGTTTACTATCATGCTGCGGTGTCATTTCGAATACATAACACACCAGTTCTTGAATTACTTTCAACATTAAATTGAGGGATATCAAACTATACCGCTGTGCATGTTATGCATGTTATAGTGGCTTTTAAGTGAAAATAAGATGGATTTTAATGGATGATATATGAACTTATATTCGTTTGTTATTTATGTGCTTTATGAAGATAAAAGGATTAAGTTATTTAGCTATCATGTGTATTTTTTTTACACAATTTATAATTTTTTTTTTAATAATGATGAGATTTAGGTCATAATAATGGTGAAAATTTATAGTTGGAAGAAAATTAATTTATCTTAAAATGGTGTGGGCAGAATTGCGGATGTACATTTAATCTAAAAAGGTTTAATCTACCGTATTTCGGAACTCAAATGTTATTTGTTTGGCTCCGCTCTTATTAAAATCATATTAAAAGTAGATCGCATTTAGGTATTATGAAAATACAATTAGAAATTCACATTACTCGATGATTTCGGCTCCAATATATTCAAAGCTTTATAGCAAGGGTTACTACAAGGGTTGTAGCAAAGATCATAGCATATTACAGATGAGTCATTCATTAAAAAAAATAAAAATAGGAAACCGGTTCTTTACAGTGGTTCTGGAGTTCTAATTTTAATGTATGTATTTATATTATAAATAAAACATTTTACTAGTAGTACTATATTATTACTATATCATTCTTCTGGGTGTAAATATATTTTGGTAGTGTGGTGTAGCCCATATTATCGTAATCAATATTTGCCGTCTTACTTTGGTAAAAGTTATTCCTATCCAGATAGGAATGAAATTTTGCCCAAAGTAAGAGCAATTCTTATTCAGAATAATTTTTCGTTTTACTTTCAACAGTTGGTACCAAGCTCTAAAATATAATTTATTATTTAGAATTTTAACAAATATAAAATAATGATATCAAATTATTGAATTAGGTATAACTATTCCAAATGATAATTAATAAAATTTAATATTCTGATTTATCGAAAAATTGAAAATTGTTATTTACTACCAACTCATAAAACTAAATATATCTAATATATGTACTCTAGTGGTAAACATTACAACTAGGAGAAGAAGAGAATTTTGCTATTCCTTCTTCTCAGCGGAATGAATCTCTTCATTCCGGAATGAAAATACACGGCATTGTTGTTGTAAAATTGCCAAAGTAAGACTACAATTCAATGCAACAAAATTCGTTCCATAACTCGTATATTCAGTACAACAACAACATCACAACACTACTTTAAAAAACTGACAGAAGGATAAAGAAGCAAAAAATGAGTAAACTAAAAACAAACATCGTTCATGAAAAGTTTATATTCGATGAAAAAAATAATTCAACTAAATGTCGAATTTGTAGTAAAATTATCAAAGGAAAACATGCGACAAACTTATTAAAACATTTAAAATTTCTACTTTTCGCGGAATATACAGAAGTGTTATCAGCTAATGCAATAAAAATTAAATTAACCCCGGTAGTAGAGGAGTCATTAAATAAATATTTGAACATTGAAAATCAAACTATACAAATTAAAATGACACCAACCACGTTTAATTCTGCTCTGGAGGAGATGATAACGAAAAATCGTAGGCCATTATGTTTCGTTGAGGACTCCGGATTTCGAAGGACTATAAACCCTATATTAGATGGATTTTTAGCGTTTACACTAATTTATACACGACACAATTACTTTATAATTTAAAACATTTTTTATTTATTTTTTTTGATTAATATATTTTATATAATAAATACATTTATTTATTTATGTTAATTAATTTATAATTAATTTTATTTTATTATTTTACAATTTTACAGATTGGTTTGTAATGAAGCGAGTTGCTCGCGCTATTAATATTTTTCAACTGGTTTTCTTTTTTTCTTTTTGGAAAAAACAATATTTGAAAAATTATATAAAGCAATATTGTTTTATCCGGCCACCAGATTTTACAAAAAAATAATTGTTACCACATTTTATTCCTAGTTCATTGATTAACATAAAATATGGGTAGAAAATAAATCATTCAATCGTTGCTGTATTCGTTTCGATAGAATATTGACATTTCGTTCAAAAATAAGAACATATGTACAACAGAAAGTTTGAAGCCACCACAATACTCCCCCTCCAGTGAATTTCTCCATAATTCACGTAATAATAGTGAGTACTTATCTGTACCGAAGAGGCGTCTGTATTGTTCTGCCAGTTCTCGTCGTGGTCGGTTGTGTTGTTGTTATTTTGCCGGGTAAGTAGAATGATACCTTACGTGTGTTGACGTTTGTATTGTTAGGATATCTGTTTACATTTCATCCGTTGTCTTGAATAGGCTTAGTGTCCTCGTACGTGTTTTCAATGTGTCCTGGTTTCAATCTGTCAATGGATACTTTGTTGTGTTTGCCGTTAATTTCGATAGTAAATGTTATGTCGTTTCTGTCGATTACTCTGTACGGTCCAGTGTATGGTAGTTCTAAGGATTTTCGTATCGCGCCCGTACGTAAGAAAACGTGAGTTGTTTCTGTTAAATTTTTCGAAATAAAAATTTTGTTGTTGAAGTGTCTCGATGCCGGAGTTGGTTTAATTTCGTCGAAATGTTTTTGTAATTTCTGTGCAAAGTCAGTTTGCACAATTTTGTTGTCAACGGTTCAATCGAAAAATTGTCCTGGTACAGGACAACTACATAAGGTGCGATGCAACTACATAAGTGCCGAGAGGTGAATGTGTATGCTTTGAAATTTTGGTTTTTTGGCATGGTGTACATTTTTGAGCCATGATTTTTGAATCTCTTGAGATGGAGGGCCATATAACATTTTTAGTTAAAAGTTTGACTGAAGCTTTAATGCCCGGATGTGATACATTATGCAAGGATTCAAAAACCGTTTTGAATTATTATTCAATAGCTCTCGTAGTTCGTCAACATTGGCTTGAGCATCCGCAATTGCCGCATAATCAATACTTTCCGGGATAGAAATTTGATTAATACACGAAAGAGTATCTGCAACGACGTTATTTACGCCGGAGATGTGTTGGATATCGGTAGTAAATTGGCCGATGAAATCTAGGTGTCGAAATTGTCGCGGCGATGCTTTTTCTGGATTTTGTTGCAACGCGTAGATTAACGGTTTATGGTCCGTGAACAGGGTGAACTCACGCTCTTCTAACAAATATTTGAAGTGCTTAATGCCAGAATAAGCTGCAAGCAACTCTCTGTCATAAGCACTATATCGTTGTTGTGTTTCGTTCAGACGTACTGAGAAGAAACTGAGTGGTTGCCAATCGCCTGCAACATACTGCTGAACCACTGCTCCAAGCGCTGCGTCCGATGTGTCGACCATAATGGCTAACTTAGCCGTAGCGGAGGGATGTGCAAGTAAAGTTGCTTGACACAATTTTTCCTTACAATTATCGAAGGCTTGTATAGAACTATCTGACCATTGAATTAGAGTTTTACTGTTTTTTTTGTAACCTTTCAAAAAATCGTTCAGTAAAATTTGGTCGTGAGCTGCATTTGGAATGAAACGTCGGTAAAATTAATCATACCCAAGAATCTTTTGAGATGATTAACTGTAGTTGAACGTTCAAAATTTCTAGTTACTTAAATTTTTTCCTGAGTAGGTGAAAAGCCTTGTTCATTCACCGTACGTCCTAGGAATTTGATTTCGTGTGAAGCAAAAACACATTTATCTGGATTTATGATCACACCATGTTCCGAGAATTTCTGGAAGACAACATTTAGATGTTCCAAATGTTCTTCAAAAGATTTTGAAGCGATTAAGACATCGTCCAAATAAACAAAGTAAAAATTAAGGCTGGATAAAATGGAATGCATTAATCTTTGAAAAGTTTGTGCTGCATTCCAAAGCCCGAAAGTCATTTTAGGGAATTCGAATAAACCAAAGAGTGTTGTAATGGCAGTTTTTGGAATGCGGAAGGTTCGATCGGAATTTTATGATACGCATGAACAAGGTCTAACGACGTAAATATTGTGCACCCTTCAAGCTGATACGAAAAGTCTTTAAGGTGTGGTATCGGATATCTTTCTGGTACCGTGATTCGAATTAACGCTCGATAACCCCCGCATGGACGCCACGTTCCATTCTTTTTCATTACTAGATGTAATGGACTGGACCAAGCACTGTTACTGGGACGACATATCCTTGTGACATCATTAATTCAAATTCATCCTTCGCTATCTTCAGTTTATCAGGTGCTAGTCGCCGTGTTTTATTAGATATTGGTTGTCCGTTGGTCTCTAATCGATGTGTTATCTTATGTTTAACATCTCTGGTACCTAAACCACTATTTGCGATCTCCGGAAATGATGCGAGCATGTTTTTAATTGCTTGCGGTAAAATAGATTTATCCAGAGTTGACAATGCTTGATCTGTATTCGATGACATAACACCTTTGGCAAACAAAGAGGTTAATGGATCTATTATCCTTTGTCTCTGTATGTCCACTAGTAAACCTGTTTTTTTTTTTAAAATCGGACCCGATCATTGGTGAAGAAACATTGGCTACACGAACTCCCAACTAAATTCCCTTCTAAGGCCAAAATCTAATTTAAGGAATTTAGTACTGAATGTTTGGACGGGTGTACCATTTGCCGCAAAAAGCCTGAAAGTGGTTGCCGAAAGAAGATTTTTCAGGAATTTAGCTGGAAGTACCGAAATATCTGCACCAGTATCTATTAAAAATTTCAATTTTGATACTGTGTCGAAAATTAACAACCGACTCCTTTAACAACCGAATCCTTTTTTTCGTGGGTAGCTGTTTTATCGAAGAATTTACAACCAGATACACACTTTCGTGCACTAGTTCCAAATCGGAAGTGATAGTAGCATTGGTCATACTTTGCATTTATCTTATTACGCGATGCGGAGCGAGATCGATTCTTCTTGCCATGTTGCGTTTTATTAGGAGATCGTGATCTTGTATTGTTAAAGGTATTACATAACTCTGAAATCATCAATGCTAACTTGTTTAGATTTATTTCTATATCTGCCTTTGATGATGAAGGTCCTGTATTTCGGTTATCCTCCGTTGTTGTAGTCGTACAAGCTGTAATTTTGTTAATCTGTCCAGAATTTGTTTGTAAGGTGTTAGAATCATCTGGACCTGTGATGGTAATCGCTTCATCCACAGTTGCCTTAATGCATTGTCGTCAAATGTATGGCCTGCATTCAATCTAAACTTATTTAGTAGTTCGGTTTTTGGTCCCCTAAAGTCAGTCCATGTAGTACGTTGTTTAATTTGGATCTTTCTGACTCGCCGAGTATCCGCGTCACTTCTTCTTTGAAGGTTGAATATGGTGTAGTACCTTTATCTCTTAGTATTAAATCCGCGAAGGCATCGTGATGTCGTGCATCCAGCGCCGAAAGAGCATGCGCGTATTTTGTCCTTTCAGTGGTGATCGTGGATAGTTGAAAAGCCTGCTCCAGGACGTTGAACCATACCACTGGATTCTGGTTATATAACGCTTGCGGTGATTTAAATGTTACGGCGGCCACATGTTGAGTTGGTGTAGAGATGTTAAATGTTGGTGGATTATTTGACATAGTACTGGTTGTTCCAGCATTGAGAACATTGTCTCCCGCAGCTTGCCTGACTCGAATTTGTTCTTCTACATATTGTTGTAGTTGTTCTAATGTCGGTGTCGATGTACCAAGCACTGTAAAAATGTTCGGATTGTTCAATGGAGAGGAGGTACTGCCCTCATCGATACCCATTAGAATATCACTTAAAAATAAAATGTGCCCCGTAAAAATCATTTATTTATTTCAGCCTAAGAATGCTGATTTGATTTAATTTAAAAAGAAAAACGAATGCCAATATTCCCGATGCAGTAATAGACAACTGCGCTATCGGAACGAATCACAGAAACGCAGAGAAATATATTTATAGTAAAAATGCAACTAATGTATATTTTTTAAAACCAAAACTTTATTAAGGAATTTAGGAATGAACTAGGAGAAAATGTGCAAACACTTACGTTTATCTCCTGGGTGATACCGTTCCTGTGAAACGTAGAATTGCTGATGATGACGGTTCTGCCTGCTAATGATGAATCCCTGTTGTTTTGAATCTTGATTTTAATCTCTGTCATTCGCCAGAGCGCTTACCACGGGTGGGAGCTATAACTTCTGACAATGAACTGGTAAATCTTGGTTGGCACTTCTTACTCGTGCGTGACCATAGAATGCTGCATTCGCTGGTTAGCTGTTCTGGCGATGTACTTTGCCGTCGGCTATGTAAACTGCTGTTTTTTGTTTTTTTTCCTTTATGTAACTTATTGTATTGTGCCTGCTGTGTGTACGCTCCTTTTTGGGGCGTGTTGCGGTGTGTCTGCTCCTGCAGATCACGTCGGGGTCACCAATTTAGCGTTTACACTAATTTATACACGACACAATTACTTTATAATTTAAAACATTTTTTATTTACATTTAATTTATTTAATTTTAATTTATTTTAACAACTGATAATTATGATTAATATATTTTATATAATAAATACATTTATTTATTTATGTTAATTAATTTATAATTAATTTTATTTTATTATTTTACAATTTTACAGATTGGTTTGTAATGAAGCGAGTTGCTCGCGCTATTAATATTTTTCAACTGGTTTTCTTTTTTTCTTTTTGGAAAAAACAATATTTGAAAAATTATATAAAGCAATATTGTTTTATCCGGCCACCAGATTTTACAAAAAAATAATTGTTTCCACATTTTATTCCTAGTTCATTGATCAACATAAAATATGGGTAGAAAATAAATCATTCAATCGTTGCTGTATTCGTTTCGATAGAATATTGACATTTCGTACAAAAATAAGAACATATGTACAACAGAAAGTTTGAAGCCACCACAGATTTTCAACTTCAATTATTATAAACAAGTTCAATTTCAGCCAAACTTTACAAGAAACTTATATCAATTAAAATTGATAGTGCCTCGAAATTGGAGCGCTCAGTCTTAGGAATGAATGTGGAAATTTTAGGAGACTCTGTAATCAAAATAATTACATCGCCAATGATTGAAATTAAAACAAAATCTAAAAGTGAAAATTTGCTCGATTTATTGAAAGTGGAATTGACGAAATATGAAATTAATCTTGAGCAAATATATACTATGACTACAGACAACGGAAGTAATATGTTAAAGTGCACAAAGTTGGTTTCAGATGAGCAACGAGTTTTTAAAAGCCCTAAGAATAATTCATTTGATTCTGAATCGGATATCGAATTGGAATTCGACGACGAACAATATGACATTAAGTGATGTTTATTGCACATGGATTAAATGTAAACTTAATCTAGCTAAATTAAACAACTTTTATTCGATAATTTTATTGAACGCTATGTTAGAAAAAGAGGAACATCTAATGACTGATCGAATACTAGGAAGCCTTTATTTGAATCCTAAATTTCAGATTATGTTAACAGATCATCAAAAACAACAAGCCAAACAGCATTCATTGGCTGTGTTTATTTTAATTAAACGAATTGAAGATGGCGTAACCAAAACTGACGAAAACTCTACGTCAGAATCAGATTCTGCTACTGTCGATGTCGAAGCAATGAATTTACTAGAACCTAATGAACAACCTGAAGATGATATTGAAATGGCATTGGCTGAAAGAGAAAAAAGTGTATGCTATAAACAAAATAAATAAATTTTATCAATACGATCACAGACCTTAGATAAACACCAATTGGTTAAAAAGTCTTCCTGTAAAAACAAATATTTTGGAATATTGGTCTAGTCAAAAATATCTTGCTCCTGATTTATACAAAATTGCTCAAGTAATTTTTGCAATTCCAGTAACACATGTTTCTGTTGAGAGAGCTTTTTTTCATTTAATTTTATATTTTCTGAAAAAAAAAATTCTCTAGATGAAAATCTTCTTGACGATATCTTAGTAAAAGTAATAAAAATAATCCATTATTTAATTTAAAAAACTAAATAACATATTATTAATATATTGTACTTGACGGCTGCACTGAATTGAATGACCTCGTGGTATTTTTTATTTATTTTTATGTTTTTTTTAATTAAATTAAAACTTGTATGAAATAAATATACATAGCTTTGTATGAAAAAATGTATACAAATTTACATAATATGTATATCTTCTGAAATAAAATTATTTTTTTGTGATATAAATTTTAAGAAACCTTTACGAACCGGAACCGAAATATGGGGTCTATTATAAGAACAGAACCGAAACTGTGCCAAAATAAAATAATAATTCAATAACCAAACTGGAACCTGAACCGGAACTGGAACCCGTCAATATTTTAAGGGGTTACACAGCAGTTTAGAATACCTTTGCTGTACATGTAGTATAATAGAAACCGGCACTGGTCATTCGACGTATCAAATCATATGGCCATCCAAAATACAAATTTATTACGATGATCAACTTAAAAACAAATTGAAAAAATTACTCAACAAAGAATCATGGTTCAACAAAAATATGATAAAAACTTATCTAATTCACTTATTGAATTATATGCAACCGATTAATTAAAAACTTATCTAATTCACTTATTGAAGTCTGGCGTGTCCTGAGCATAATATGCTATCTATATTATAGAGTAAATCACCTGAAAGGGAATTGTATTTGTTATAAATTATAGTTTAGCCAAAATATTAAGTTAATTTAATTTACTTACCTTAATGGAAAATTTTTGTTAATTTTTGAAAATACGTGAGCGACCCATGTGCAACATAACAAAGTTGAACAAATTAAAAATGTGTTATCTCATGACAGTAATACCAATAGCATTTCCATAAAGAACAAAAAAATATTTAAAGCAACAAAGAACAAGCAAAAAAAAAAAAAGAAAAAGCAATTGGTTTTCTGCCATGAGATCACACATTTTTAGCTTTTTTAACTTTGTTAGGTTGCACATGGGTCGCCTATCTATTTTCATGAAACAGGCCTAACCTTCAAATTATAGATCATGTTTTCCGAAAGAGGAAGCACGGTCAAAAAAGAAATACAGAGCGCTTGCCACTATATATCACTGCACAATCAAAAAAGATTTCTGACGTTTTTCAAATGGAGATAGTCAAAATCAATTTAATTATCACGTATTAACAATAATCACTTTTACTAATGTTATTTTGAAGTTAATAATTTCCGAAAGAATTGTAAGAGAATTCAATCCAGTTTCGAACTGATAAGCTCATGATTATGAAAAAATCAATCCTTCTCATCAGGCCGCGGCGACTGGACTGATTATACCACAATTTTTCATTCTATATATACAGAATGTACTGTGCAGGTTGTATTGGCGAATTCTATTACAACCAAATTCAATTACAATTATTTCTTCGTCACATTCACACATCTCTATTTTTCTGTGTAAGCAAATTTTAATTATTATTTATTTATAAGCAAACTTAACGTTTTACTGTGATTTTTGAATACATTCTTTAATACATGTAACTACCAAATATGCAATCGACCATTACGATCATTTTAATTGTGTTTAACACGTAGAAGTATATTAGTATTAATTTGATTATGCGTGTAAATTAATACTAATATACTTCTACGTGTTAAACCCAATTAAAATGATCGTAATAATCGGTTGCATATTTCGTAGTTACATGTATTAGAGAATGTATTCAAAAATCACAGTAAAACGTTAAGTTTGCTTATAAATAAATAATAATTATAATCACTTTTATTACATGAAAATATTTTTGTTTATGTTTACAAAATTCACACATAAAAATGTTATACAATTTTTGACAGCAAATATTTAGTGACATCTAGTGGCATTATGTGAAAGTTACTTGTGTTTTCGGAGTTTTGCGAAAGATGGTAGCTCTTGCGGTTGTAGAAAATTTGACATTTAACATGATCTATAGTAATAATTATTTTTAAGTTGATAGGCAATTTTGACTCAAGTACGTTTTTTGTTTATTTTTAATAGATCATGTTCAAATGTCAAATTTTTTTTAACCGCCAGAGCTACCATCTTCCAGAAAACTCAGAAAGTATAAGCAACTTTCACATAATGCTACTAGGTGTCACTAAATATATGCTGTCAAAAATTGTATGACATTTTTATGTGTGCATTTTGTAAAACATAAACAAAAATATTTGCGCGTTATAAAAGTGATTATTTTTAATACGTGATAATTAAGTTGATTTTGGCTGTCCCTTTTGCAAAACGTCAGAATATTTGTTTTAATTGTGTAGACATCTAGTGGCAAATGCTTTGTACTTTTGTTTGATCGTGCTGCCTCTTTCGGTAATCGCTCTGTACTATTTCTTTGATCGTGCTGCCTCTTTCGGAAAACATGATCTTATAGATCACGTTAAATGTCAAATTTTCTACAACCGCAAGAGCTACCACCTTTCGGAAAACTCTGAAAATACAAGCACCTTTCACATAATGCCACTAGGTGTCACTAAATATTTGCTGTCGAAAATTGTATAACATTTTTATGTGTGAATTTTGTAAACATAAACAAAAATATTTTCATGTAATAAAAGTGATTATTGTTAATACGTGATAATTAAATTGATTTTGACTATCTCCATTTGAAAAACGTCAGAGATATTTTTTAATTGTGTAGTGACATCTAGTGGCACACGCTCTGTATTTTTTTTTTACCGTGCTGCCTCTTTCGGAAAATTCTCTGTACTTTTTCAACAATCGTGCTGCCCCTTTCGGAAAACATGATCTATTCTTCGTTTTGACATCACTCCCCAAGTATTTTTATATCCGAAAAATGTTGTATTTTTCTGACATTATGCTGATTTCATTACCGACTTTTATCCGGAATAATGTCCGACTTATTATAAGATTTACTATGAAAGTTGGCCACAAAAATCGGGAAATGATGAAAAAAATGTTAGGCTATGTCTGCACAAAAAATGGGTGGGGGTTATAATATACATTTTGGCGGCGAAATTTCACTTTTTTTTTTTTTTTTAATGCTGCCAATGGCTTTATTCTTGGATCTCACATCTACATAAGAAACTAACAAGAAGTAATCAAATCTTAAGCTAAAATTATTACATATTTTAAGTCTTAACCAATGTTAATACTTATTGTTGGTGCTCACAATTTAATTAATTTAGATTATACTTATACATACATAAACATCAACATTTAATAAATTTACAGGTTCACAGGTTCATCAGTCCGAGTGGATCTGTTCTTTTCAGTCGCCTAAATCGTGGCTGTTTTAATATATCGCTGGCCAATTCGTTGGGATGCGCTTCTAGTTTTGATTAATATTTAGAACTGAATTCTTTGATTGTTTTTTTAATGGTTTTAATCCCAAGGTCGTCATGTATATTACTATTTCGAATGTACCACGGAGCATTAGTAATACTTCGATGTATTTTCGCTTGAGTTCATTGCAGGAGCCCCCTGTTTGAAGCGCTGGTGGATCCCCATAACTGAATACCATATGTCCATATGGGTTTGATTATCGCTTTGTACAATAAAACTTTATTGGCTAATGACAACTGAGATTTCCTTCCCATCAGCCAATACATTTTGGAAAATGACATTTTTATTTGGTTGCGCTTAGTTTCAATATGGTTTTTCCACGTTAACCTTCTGTCCAGGTGCAAACCTAAGTATTTGACCTTCGTTTGTTGAGAAATATTTTTATTGTTTAATTTCACTGGTGGGCAGGTGCGTTTGTTCAGCGTGAATGTGATGTGAGTTGATTTGTTTTCGTTCACTTTTATTCGCCATGTCTTTAGCCAGTCCGCGATTTTGTTTAAATGATTCTGTAACTCCTTTGAGGCAATTTCGAGATTATTGTGTGACACCAGGATGGCCGTATCATCGGCAAATGTTGATATTGTTACTTTGTTGGTTACAGGTAAATCGGCTCTGTACAACAAGTATAATATTGGCCCTAGAACGCTGCCTTGCGGGACACCTGCATTAATATCATTTAAGCAAGTAGCTGCGCCATTTTGTTTGACCATGGATTGCCTTTGAATAAGGTAGTTTCCCAAAATTGAGTGAAATTTCTTCGGTAGAAGCTCTTTAATTTTGTATATTAGCCTATCGTGCCAAACTTTATCAAATGCTTGTGCTATATCCAAAAAAGCAGCAGAACAATATTTGTTTTCCTCGTAGGTGATTTTGATTGCGTTTTCGGAACCCAAATTGATGGTCTGGTATAACGCGCCGTTCTTCTAATATTGGTTTCAATTTTGTTAGTAACATTTTTTCAAATAGCTTTGATATTGTGGGCAGCATGCTTATTGGACGATATGATGAGATCTGCGTTTCATTTTTTCCAGGCTTATGTATCATTGTGATCAAAGATATTTTCCATTTTTGAGGAATATAACTGGTTCGCATGATCGCGTTGAATATGAATGCTATTAGTTTTATGCATTTGTCTGGCAATTCCCTTATCATTTTTCCAGTAATGAGATCATAACCTGGTGCCTTTTTCGGGCTTATGCAATTTTTAATTGTATTCCTAACTTTCTTCCAATTATACTTTATAGGTTTGTAGGATAAACCATCATCCATTTGCTGGGGTAGCACGAAATTATTATCTTCTTCGTGTGGTGCGAATACTGTTGTTAGATGTTCAGCAAAAGCATTGGCTTTTTCTTCATCGCTTCTCGCCCAATTTCCAGTTGGTAGTCTAATCGGTGGATTCGAATTTGTTGGCCTTTTCAAATTTTTTGTTGCCTTCCATAAAGAGTAATCTGTCCTCTCGGTTGCCGAGAGATCACTTAAATAGTTCTGGACGCTTTGGTTTTCTTCTTCCCGCAAAGCAATTCTTAAGGCCTTGATAGCTCGATTTAATTTCCATTTCAATAACGGTGATTTTGTTTGCTGCCATAGCCGGCGAATTTTCCGTTTTTGCTGGATTAGTTCCTGTATATTATGTGACAGTTTATTAATTTTTTCAGAACTACTTATGACAGGTGTAGCCCTTTCAGCTGATAATGCCATGACGTCTTTTAAATTTTCGGCCGCCGCACAATATCAGCTGGTGTGGTCAGAGGAATATTAAGTAGGCAATTTTGTTCGACTAGCCTCCTATATTGATCCCAATTAGTTTGCTTGTTTGTAAGACGGTTGGGTATTTCGTTCCTTAAGACATCGGTACTCACTGTTACTATTACCGGTGAGTGATCAGAAGACAGATCATAACAATCGGTGGCCTTAGCATATGTACGTGGAATACCCTTAGTTACACAAAAGTCGATTAAATCAGGAATATCCTTTTTATCCGTCGGCCAGTAAGTTGGATTACCGGCAGATAAATAATCCAGGGACTGTTCCTCTATAGCTTGATAAAGTTGTTTGCCTTTCGGCGATGTTAATCTGGAACCCCAATGAGTATGTTTGGCGTTGTAATCACCTCCCGCAAGAAATTGATTACCCAGCTGGCTGAAATAATCGAAGAACTGGAGTTTTTTTATAGCATATTTTGGAGGACAATACACTGCCGATATGTCACAGTTTCCAGACCACTCCTGAAGACAGATGCTCGTTGATTGTATATGTTCTTTCTCATATTTCGTAAGTTCATAGTGCTTTAATCTTCTTTTAATCAATACAGCTGTGCCTCCATGTGCTTTCCCATCTGGGTGCTTGGTGTCAAAAATAGAGTACCCATTAATTTTGAAAAAGTTATTTTTGGTGAAGCGTGTTTCGGATATTAACATTATGTCAATATTGTGCTCAGTGAGGAATGTTTCAACCTCCGCTTTATGTTGTGCTAGGCCGTTTGCATTCCATATAGCTATTTTGATGATGGTCATTTTTGACTTTTTACGACTATCTGCATCAGCGTGTTCATATTCTGCATCATTAGATCCATGGTTCTCTCCATCATCGCCATGAGGCTTTGCATCATATTAGTCAATTTGTTTAAAGCTTTTGCGATGTTTCCCTCTTCACTTGCTTGCACATTAGGAGCCGTACCTTTAAGAACACTTGCGTATGAAACCCCTTGGTGCACACTACCGTTGACAGTTGCGTACTGATTTCCATTTTGAGCGTTTGGGTTTACAATTTCTGGGCGTGCTTGTTTTTTAGCTGAAGAATGGAGATTAAGCATTCGTTGTTCTGCTCGCTGCTTTGGATTGATTCTTCTTTTCAATTCAAGATAAATTGGGCACCCTCTATAATTAGCTGTGTGATTTCCATTGCAGTTGCTGCATTTTCTCACTGATGCTTCCGTTTTGGCTTTATTGCAAACCTTCGCGTTATGGAGTTCACCACATATAAGACAAACATCGTTCAAAGTGCAATATGCTCTAATGTGTCCATGTTCTTGGCACTTAACACACTGTACCGGCCCATTTCTTTTCCTGGGTTCTTCGATGGTAACCCTTCTGTGCAGTAGATATTTTAGGTCATATATTGCATGTTTGCCCTTGACCTTTTTATTATAGGCGGAACAATGGCTGCGGCGCCTTCTCCCGATTAATAATATTGGTAATAGATTTGTATTGGAAACCTTTCTCAGCGAGAGCATCTTGAATTTCGTTTGCATCTACGTAGCTCTCTATTCCTTTCAATACTACAACTAATCCTTTTTGGCTCTTTAAAGTGCTTGATTAACGCTCTGTAAGCATCAATATTGAGCGGTTGAATTTTTGTTTCTTTTATTTCTCCTCTTTTGATAACGGGGATATAAAATGTACCTTATGTAATAAACTCGATCGTTTTTGCAAGTTCTCTATTTGATTCTTCCCTCAAATAGATTAGTGGCGGCTTCTCAATTTTTGGACTTTTTCGGGCGGCGGATATTCAACGCTATGTGCCGAAAGTTGGAAACCAAATTTCCAATTTTACCAAAAATTCGGAAAATCCAATCAAGTTTTCAGTTTTGTTATACTTGGGACTTGGTAAATGGTGCAGTAATTTTATATATTAAATAAAATTATATGTGTTTTCTTTGGTTCTTACTTTTAGTTGGTGCGGCATTTTGGGAATAGTAAACCCAAAAATTACATACAGCGGAGAATAGAGTGTTCAATCCGCCAGGCACATTAAAGTGAAAATATTTATATGTAATTTGTGTCCAAAATGATATGGATGTTGAACTGATCTGTCATCTCATTAAGAGATGAGAGACAGTTCTGTACTACTTTCGACGTAAGGAGGTTTGATTGAAGAGCTTTAATGGCAGCATGACTGTCCGTATATATGCGAATATCACAAGTCGATATTACATTATGCCTCAACCAGTCCACGACTTCCTTTATCGCGGTTACTTCAGCTTGAAAAATGCTACAGTAATCAGGGAACAAATGGAGAGGTTTAACATGAGTTCCTCGCAGAACACCCCAGCCCCCACTCTTCCATCCCGTTTTGAACCATAAGTGAAGAAGTTTAAAACTCCTGGTTCCAAAACTGCATCCAACATCCAGTCGTCTCTGGATGGGATAATAGTCAGGAACTTTCCATCAAAAGATAGTGAAGGGACAGTATAGTCGGTGGTCTTGGGAAGCCATCTAATATAAGCTTCTATTTGTCTTTCCAGTATTTTGAAAAGGAAAGAAGACAAGCTAATCGGCCTAAGGTCTTTGGGACTGCAATGTGAGCGTTTTCCCGCCTTAGGTATGAAAACAGCCTTCACTTCCGTTCATTTACTGGGAATGTGACATAGTTCTCGGCTGCCTCTAAAAATTACCTCTAACCAGGAAATGGTTAGATCCGTAGTTTTTTGTATATCCGCAGGAATAATACCATCAGGCCCTGGCGACTTATATGGTTTAAAACTGCTTATCGCTCACAGAATCTTTCTTCTGCTAATAATTTGGCCTACGAGGCTACTTGCCCTTCTACCTGCTGATATAGTAGGTATACAGATTCGGAACAATCAGGAAAGTGAATCTCCAATAGTAGTTCCAGCGATTCCATACTATTTGTGGTCCATGCTCCATCCGGCCTTTGAAGAAAGCTTGGGATGGAAGGACTAGTAGATAGTACTTTACGCAGCCTGGACATCTCTGAAGACTCCTAAATGTTACCACAGTATAGTCTCCAAGATCTGTCCTTTGCACTTCTTAGCTGATATTTGTGAATTTTGAGGACTTCCTTATAGGAATCCCAGTTCACAGCGGCTTTTGTTTTCCTTGCTGTTCTAAAGAGTCGTTTGCACCGTTGACGTATTTGTTGAGTCTTCTTTGACCACCAAGGTGGTCGAGATTTACCCCTAAGCCTACTAAGAGGACAAGAGCCCAGTACCGCTTCGGCCATCGAGTTCTACCGTAGTTTTTGGAGGTTTAGGCACCGGCACTGGTAGTGAAATACCCAGAATAGTTCTGAAGGTAACCCAGTCGGTTTTCCTCCTGTTCCTGTAGAGAGAGCTGTCCGGAAAGACCAAGTCCATTTCAAATTGAAGATAACAGTGTTCAGAAAAGGAGTGGTCTTCCGACACTTTCCAGTTTAATAGACTAGTCGTCAAAAAGTTTGATTTAGGTTTTACTCATTTTGACATTTCTCAATAATTTACATTGTTTTTGTTATCATCATATGTGTTTATTGTGATTGTTTTGCTATATTATGAGTTTTGTATTTTTTTTTCAAAGTTGGTATGACTGAAATTTTGTGTCCAGCAAGATAACATATTTTTAACTCCGTTATGTTGTCATCTTGCTTTCAGCTCAATGGAAAATCTGGTGAACTGAGCTTGAAATTCAAATTTCTAAATTTTACTTTTAACTGTTACTCCACTTAAATTTATTTTTTTACTAAACTGAGTGGGACAAAGTCTATCAATGAGCTGTTAATTTGCTACCTAGCTAATTTGTATCAAAAGCTTCTAATGTTCAATGAAAATATTTAAATTAAGATTTCGTTTCCTGAATTTCCTAAAATACTTAAAGATTTTAAAAATTACAAAAAAAAAATTATTTATAAAATGAAGGTTTTGAGAAGTTTATGGATTTAAGCGATTACCAAAATATTAAAATTATGTATCTGAAATATAATACCATTTAGAAACAACACTAATCCCTTACCTTATTTTAGCTTTGGGCAAACGGCGCATGATTTTTAAAAACCCTATTTCAAAATCAAATGATATTTCTCATCAAATGAGTATTTTTTAATGGAGGCAGATATCCACCATGGGTGTGACGTACAGGGCCGGCGTGGTAGCGGTGCGAACGGTGCAAATGCACAGGGCCTTGCGCTTTAAGAAGGCCTCGCGCAAAAATGTCAAAACATATTTTTAAAAAATTTATTCCTTGCGGTAAAATTTTTAATTTTTGCGTTTTTGTATATTATTAAAAATACAAACTAAAAACTAAACAAAATAATTTATAAAAGAAACTTTAAAAAATCAACTGAGAAATTAATATGTATTACGTATAATTCGCTAATACTTAACTACATGGTTGCTTCTATATAATAATAATCATGTAATTAATAATTCAGTCACTATAGCGTGATGAGATTGGCTGGCAAATAATTAAATTTTTCGTGTTTCTCATTCAGATCGAAACTGAACTTGTAATTCTTAATAATTTCGCTCGTTGTAAAAAATAATTATCTCGTTATTTACCAGAAGAACTTTAATTTCAAAAATTAAAAAAATATAAAAAATATTTTTATTTAACATACTATACATGGGGAAGGTAAGTTTCCCCGCTTTTCAAAATCCCGCCTTCAAAATTCCGAAATCAAAATCCCAATTTTGAAAATCCCGCTATTTAAAATCCCGCTTTTCAAAATCTTGCTTTTGAAAGACGTATTTTTTTTAATTCGAGCCACCCTTTCTGGTGAGGGAAAATTTTAATTCAAAGTAGAATAAAAATAAAAATCTAGATTTTCTGAAAATCGGGATTTTTATTTTTGCAGAATTGGAATTCTGAAAAGCGGGATTATAAAAAATTGGATTTTAAAAATTTCTTAAGCGGGATTTTGATAAAGCGGGATTTTGAAATGCGGGATATCGTTACGACCCCAATATACATACTCGTATTATATACTCGTACGTATGTATGTATATTAGAAAATTTAAAGTTTCCATTAAATTCGAAATATTCTGTTTAGACTCTGGGTGCTCCCTAAGTTTAATTAGGGAAAGCACTCAATTTTTTTGGTATTCTTCAGAAAATTATTTTCTGCTTCAACGGCACGATGGGATCTCTTAAAAAACATGTGAAATATCTAACACCGAAACCTCTTGCAGATACCAGTTGGGAATACCGTAACGAGATCGAGTATCAAAGCTATAAATCTACAATTTCCAAACATTTTAAATGCTTTGACTGAGCTTGGAAATACCGTGATTGGCCATAAAATTAAACACGAAGTTTTGTCAATATATAACCAGCTGGCTTCTTATGAGTTCCTTGTAAGGATTACGATTTGGTCCGATTTGTTAGATAAAGTTGGTTTCGTCAGTAAAGTATTGCAATTGCGAAGCTCGACCATGCAAATAGATTTGGCAAGAAAACATCTAAAAGGAGTGTTATAATTTTTTGAAAAATTTTAAGATTATTTTTTTGAGAATTGTCGATTCTGCCATTATTCTGCATTTAAGAATCGAATCGAATCATATAAAAAGCACAACAATATACATATGTATTTGGATTTTTATATATGATAATATAGAGAAATTTAAAAGTATCAAAGAATTAGACATTTCTATTAATTAATTGCAAAATTTTATATGTTGTACTCGAAGTAGGCTTTCCTCCCGATGATTTAATTCAGGAATTGTTGTTTTTTAGAAATACATATACCATGGTTCCATGTACCGAGTTCAAATAGGTTTAGGTTTCGTTGAGTTGAAAACAAGGCGGCGCTAACCTGTACCGTTTCCATGAACAGAGTTAGGATTTACAGATAAAAAAAATATTTCGATTGAATACAAAAATAAAATTGCATGTTGAACAAAACCAAATTTTTTATTTCGCTCAGGTATATCGTCATTACGTTGACAACGACATTTTTATGTATTTTTTAATTATTTTGAGGAAATATAATTAATAATATGCGAAACGCCATTTTTAATTTAAAACAATTTTTGACAGATAGAATCTAACTCAAACGAACAAGATTCGTCGAGTTTATTTGGATTTAACGAAACTCTACCCTAATAAGCGTTTCCATGCACATAAACCGAGTTGAACCTAGGTTAACTCTATCATGGAAACATGGTAATATTGTCCCAGAAAAATCTACTTTCAAAAATCCTTTTTATTTCCTTGAGCTAAATCTTTGAAATACATTTTTTGAAATTTTACTTAAATATTTGTCTATGTACTTTTAAGTTAAAATATTTAATGTGTATCTGATTTTCAAAAATATTAATGTCTCGGGCCTCGCAAATCGTCGTGCACACGGCCTCGCAAAATATCAAGCCGGGTCTGGTGACTTAGTATATAAAAACAATGATATCTTGCCCAAATGCGTCTGCCTGTTGTTTGTTCGCTCTAACTGGAAGCACTTGTGTGTCAAAAATGCCGTAAAACTTGTTTATTACTTTAACACGAACAAGTTCCGCTATATGTACTTATAAGAGATCGTGAGTTGGTGCAATTTTGACTTAAAATTAAAAAGACAGTGTATGTAAGTGTAAAAAATACTCTTATATCACCGATGTTATTTACTTTTTAAAATGAATTTTTATAGGTCACGAAGTCTGTCACTAAGTCGGTTTATTGTTTTTATGGCACATCGATACGACTCTGGGAAATATCCTCCAAAGTATTTTTGTAATTTGTTTTTATGTTTGGGGTGAGGTTTATTTCTCTAAGATTAGAAATTGTAGGTGTATTTACGGTTAGATTTTCAATGTATCACATCAACATGTTAAGTTATCAGTATTTTAATCAATCTACTTAGCCATATGAAATCGTCAATTACTTTCTTCAAAAAAATAATTCTATCGCAAAATAATTTAGACGAAAATTAGGTTACATAGAGATCAAACCCTGGTACGCGTGCTATACGTTAGCTAAAAATACTAATTTAAAAAAAGTTTGAGATCCGCTCAGAGTGCCGCATAGAACATCTGTGAGGAATTAATTGGCCCTTCTGCTGTCGTTAGATTTAAAAAAGCGTTGGCTCAAAATAATATTTATAGGCATGATGTCGTTCATATAGTATACCGAATGGTTTACCTATCTCTTCGAAAAAGAAAGAACCAGTTACTTGTTTATGTCCATTTTATGATTTTGTGACCAAATAGCATCCGAAGTATCGCGATGGAATATTTTCTCTTATTAACCAAACAAATGTGGTAGTACTAAAGGGAGTCTCCAAAGAATTTCGCTTCGATTCATCAAATGGCCGACAAATTTACTAGAAATAATTAGAATAATAATTATTAGAAAGTAATTATTAAAAGATCGAAAGATTCCTCCGCATTAAAGATTTCGTTGTTTTTTTTTATTTCTCCTACCATTGTAAAATAGATCAAAATTACATCACATCTCCTCGCTTTGGTGAAGCGGAGCGAGACAACTCGTCAGTCTCGAACAAATTGTCAAAAGTTGTCTTAAGTGAAGTATCTCTCACCCCTGCTTTTGGTTGTAGATTATCTACTAGAGCTCCTAAATGTGTTATCATATTTTATCCTCGTACAATTGATTGTCGGTGATTAAGTGGTTAAGAGAATCGCTAACACGTTGATCAAGAATTTACTTAACGCTTTTGCTTCCCCTGAGGCACCGGCCGATCAAACATTATTCTCTGCCTACAAGCCATGACATCCCAGTACCTCAGTAAGATCACCGTCATGTGCCCGCGCTTCAATGACAGCAAAAATGCTAATTAATTACAACTTGCAACCGCCCCTCAATATAATAACAGGCAGAGGTCCACATGATAGTTACTCTATTGGGTGACCTGGAAGTCCAATAAAGTACACACAATCTTTAAGACATTCATATATACTGCCTGAACACAAAACAATAATTTTATTTGCAAAAATGAGATTCAAAGCATTAAATTACTGAGACCTAGATTAAATGATATCATCCTACCTGAAAAACTGCAAAAATTACCCAGATTCCTGATGAACTCGAACCAAGCGAAGAACAGTAGATTCCAAAAGAATCATTAGGATGAGACATGAGAGTCATCAGAAAATAAAAATATCAACTCACTCAATTTCTTAAGAAACTCCTGTGACCCCACTGACCTTTGTTTGACTCAAAAAAAGTCAAAAATAAAACAAAAAAATTGGTCTACTTTAGGTTAGGGTCTTTTTCGGATTTATTCCAATCGGCGACAACAGGGAGCAGCAATTGCAATGTGAAGCGCAGATTATCTTTCTTATTCTCTCGAAATTACAGAAAAAAATATATCCCGATAACTACCTTCATTTTGGGCATAATTAAAGGCATAACTTAATTATATTTTGCATTTTACATTTACGGAATCGGTTTCATTATTTGAGATTTCGTCAATGAAGCCAAACTTTTGTTTACAATAGACAAAGAATTTTCCAAGCTTGGATTCTAAGACTATTGTTGAAAAAACTGAAACAAAATTGTTATTATGATTATGGTTATAATATGAAAATATTTTGAGTATTTCAAACAATTGTTGTTAAATTCGAGGTACAAGTAAAACCACTCCATAAGATTACCAGCTTTAAATAAAACTTGTACTAGAGCTTAAAGAAATGTGATGCTTAATTTTTGAGATATGCGTCTCAAAAAATCGTTACAGAATTTAAACCTCAATTCTTCAATAAAAAATATTTTTCCTTTTTCCAATTACATATGTACATATGTAACGTTTGTTATAATAAAACAGATATTTAAGCGAAACAAATTATCTAAAACGTGAAGCATGAGATCGGAATTTTTTTTCATAATTCATATTTTCGAATACATAATTTAATTTAAGCAAATTTTCCGTATAAAGGGGGTATGGTTGCGTTTTGTGAAGTTCGTCAACAAAGAACACCAAACCATATTTGAAAATTGTAACCACAAAATTTATTTTAATTTTCATTTATGTTCTAGGTACGCCTTAACAAAACAAAAGCTCTAACGACAAAATGTAAGCTACGTATATGTTGTGTTTGTGTTGTATCATAAGACAATCTACAGTAAATGCAAAATGATGTACTCAACTAAAATATCTCCTTGTTTATCTACTGTATAAAAACAAATTTTTATCTCACTGAATATTGTTAGAATACATGATGGCATAATCCTTTTAAGTTAAATATAATTGTATGCTTTAAAAAACTTTAAATTTATCAACGAACAACTTTTTTTATTTTTTTTTTTTTTTTGATAAATTTCTATTTTTTACTGGTTGAGGGAAAAAACCAACATAAAAAACTTTTGTATTTATTGAGCTTACAATTTTATGGGCTTTGCTTAGTCCTTTTTTTTTGTTTTAGTAGTGATTTTCGTTTAAAATATGTACATTGTACACGTTAAAGGCAAAGCGAAAAAGCTGTCTATTTCATTAGGGCTGTTTACTTAAGTAAAAAAAAATTAAAAAGTTTTGAAATTCGTTTTTTTTTATTGGCGTTGTCTACATGAAAGTCGATTTAAAGTCGATACAAAAAGTTTTTATTTGAGGTAGGATCAGTTGAACAAGTCAATGAGATTAAAGGTTATAATTTGGTTTTCGTTTAGTTTTGGATATGGATAGAATTAATATATTAATAAGTTCTTGCTATAGCAATACAACCACAGAGATTAGTCTTGCCATTTTCTTTTTTTTCTAATAACGGCCACATTCATTGAAGAAAAACAATTAAATTTTACTTCATCGAATATATTTGTTTAAAAATACAATAAAATAAATAACCTTCCGCAAGGTGTATTTCGAAAAAATGGCCATCTGAGAAATCTGTTTAAAATTTCATAATATATTTAATGTAAGAATATCAAATTTGTATCCTTCGGCAAGCTAAACCAGAGCCTTCTAGAGTATAGAGCCATAATCATTATGACGTATTTTTTAGAAGCTTTTTTAGTGGTATAACTGTTCACTGATTTCCATAGGAATCCATAGAAAAAATTATGTTTCGTAGCTTCAAGTTTTCAATGAACAAAAGAAAAAATGTTAAAAAATGTTTATACAAAAGTGTTCTACATATCTTTAGCAGCAATATACAAGAAGGGTATATTGGTATTAAGTAAATATTAATTGCAGAAATTTTAAAATTAAATTATTTTTAAAATATATTTTTCGAACTTTCATTTTGAAAAATACATCAAAGTTGGCTCTGACGAATTAAAATAATACTTGCTAAATTTATCTTTAGTTTTACTAGTGTACGTTAGATGTCCAAGATTTATACAGAAAAATGCGAAAAAAAATTATTTAATCAGAAAATTATGACACGTTCTTAATATTTTGAGAATTTGTTTTGATTTTCCTACAATTTTTGACCTTGAAACTTCCCCAGGTGACAATTTTTGGTACGATTTTACAAAATATTTACTACCATCACTGCCATCTATGTAATGTACATAATTGAACACGATTTGTAGTAAGCTTTTCTTTTTAATTTGACCAGAATGCTGTTGTTATGAACTTTTTTTTTAATTTTGGTTTAAATAAATCAATTATTACAAGAAAATTAAAACGATTTACATAAACGAGATTTATATATGTTGAAATTCAAACATTTATGAAAATATTTCAGAAATCATAATTAAGAATTTGCAACGTTTTCATTTACAAATTTGTCTTAGGAAAAAAGTGATTTCTCATATGTTTTATGTGTTTTACTATGGAAATTTTGGTTTTTTCCTCGTTTCTAATTCCCTTATAACAGCTTCGTTTTTTAGATTATGGCTTGTATAATCAAGGTTACTTTGGCTAAACGCTTAATTTCAACACATGGACACAATTTTAAATATAAAGTTTGAAATAAAGCTCTGAAATGAACGTAAACTATGTATTAATACTAAACGTAAACATTTAATTATGATTGTGGTTCATAACATATTTATTTTTTCCGGAGGAGCGTTTCCAACACGTCGTGTATATTAAAACAAATGATTTTCTTAGTTTTGACACTGTATTTAATGTTTAATATAAGAAAGTAGAATAAAGTCTAAATTTATATAATAAAAGTGTTGGCGCCACCACTGAATACACGACTGGTGCAAGGCCTGGTGGCGAACACATCAAAGTAACCAATTCGTCAGACAACACCAAAAACCAAAATAAAAACGTCAAACTACACGACGCGTTTTTAGTCGGTCTCTTCTTCTCTTGTCAATCGCACAGACAACAACGTGTTCGCAATCAGTGGCCATTTTCGATGTAAAAATAAAACATAATCGCGTTACTTAACAATAATAATATATAACATAATAATAATATAACATCAACATTATAATAAATACTACAAGTTAATAAAATTAATAAAGTGAAATAAAATTGATCTGATCGTTTCAAGCGTTTTTATTTGTGAATACTCTCGTCCGTGCACCGATCGCATATCCGCTAAACCATCGTGGTTAACATAAAGTTTTGGGTTTAAAGAAAACATTATTATTATATTATTTATTTATTTATTTATTAACCAACAGCATGTACATGCAAAAATGGCTTACATTATTAAAAATTATTATAAAAAGTTAAACAAATTTATACAATACAAGATAAGGTTATAACGACATCAATAGATCTAACATTTAAAACAAAAGTATAGCGATTCGTTTTTTAAACTCATCTCTGGAAATATTGAAATCGAAACAATCCGCTACAGCGTTGAGGTCTCGTTGAATACGCGCTATAGGGCCATGGAAACTGTAGTTGCTACTTGCAGTCGGAATATGAAGAAGTTCCCGGGGGCGTAAGCTGCGCTGAGGAGCATAAATATTAAAGCATGAAAGAATATCGGAGCAGTCTATTTTACCACAAATGATGTCCCGTGCAAATGTGGCACTTGCGCATGTACGTCTAGCACTTAAAGATTGGAGATCCAAAAAACGGCATCGGTCTACATATGGTGATAGTCTGAAATTATTCTCCCGTTCGAGAGACGGTAATTTTCTGAGAACAAATAACAAAAACTGTTTCTGTACACTTTCAATTCTGTTTGACTGAGACTGGTAGAACGGGGACCATATGACAGTCGCGTACTCAATCTGTGAACGAACAAAAGAAGTGTACAGTGACTTGAAAGTTAATGTGTCGTGAAACTCCTTCGAATATCTTTTAATAAACCCCAACATCGAAAAGGCTTTGTTAACAACCGCATCGATGTGTGAGTTAAACGTTAAATCCTAGCTAAAGATAACGCCCAAATCAGTTATCATATTAACTCTCGTCAAACTAATGTCATTTAGAAAGTAGTCAAAAACTACTGGAGACTTGGACCTGGAATAGGTGATCACGTGACACTTATCTACATTCAGAAACATAAGGTTAGTAACACACCAACCGCAAAATGTGTTCAGGTCCCGCTGAAATTGATCGCGATCTAATTCACATGATATGTTTGCATATATTTTCATGTCGTCAGCAAATAGAATACATTCTGCGAAATTGAAGCAATCCACAACATTGTTAACGTTGTTAGTTTTTATTTTCCATGTATGTGATCCAATATTGCTGATGGTGCTATATTGATTTTGATGATATTGATTTCAATAATGAAATTATGCGGATAATTCATGATCGAATGTTTCTGTTACTGGTAGATGCTGATAAGCGTGATGCTGGTGTTATGTTGATGGGTGATGTGTTGATGACACATGACTATTTACTTTTTCGTTGGTTATTCGCGAAAGTTTGTTTGCCCGTTCGCCTATGGTGGAAGCAACCGTATTAAATTAATAGAAGATAGTACACATTGTACTCATAAAATCAATCTCTGTCATAATCTAAAAAAAATAAGATAAAAAAAAATGCAATTTAACTTAAATATTTATGAAATTAGATGCAGTCACCGGCATTGAAAACGGGCCACTCTAAACAAATTTTTTTGATGCGAATATCGTTTGAACCGCACTAGCTGGAAACAAGAAATCAAACCCAAATTCAAGGTAATTGAAAACAAGCTTACAAAAAACTACCACAACATACATTAATTATCTAGATCGTGTGGTTGAGCCTTTTTTCTTATCCCACAATATGGCTTATAATTAAATTTTCAAATGTGAATACCTTTTGGACATTCAAAGTAGGGTTTGCAGACCTTGTTTACCCGATCTCAAAAACCCAGGTTTTTTTAATTGTGATGAACCCAAAAACTCGGGGTTTTTACTTAAAACCCGAATTTATATTTAAAAAAAAAACCGGTTTGAAAAAACCTAAAATTCAGATTTTTGCAAACCATAATTCAAAGGAATATTTGAAAATGTGGGTAAAACCAGAGCCTACTGTATAAATAAGAGCCTCCAGTATTGACTGTATTTTTTACTAAGCTTGAAATAGGGTACAAACAATTTTTTTCTTTAACATGAAACTATATGGGAGAACGGTTATTTTCATTTACAGATTTAGTTTATTAGAAATGTGAGCTTTTGTTTTGTTTTTATTTGAAAATGTTCATGAAACATGTAATATTATTTGATTGAAAAATCGAGTCTTGAAAATGTTTATTTCTTAGTGAAAATCGTTATGAAAAGTAAGATACTTTTGAAATTTTAAATATTGTGGTTTTTGTAATATACGTCATCAACATAACTCGAGATTTATAAACAATACAATATTCATCTCTTTCATTGCCTCCATTCAAATTTGAATTCGAATATGTTTCTATGGTTATTTTGAATTTACAAAGCATGCTAGATTGTTTTGATTTTTTGTTTTCTTCGCACTCATTGTATTAGTGACTTTCCCAAATATAATTGCAACGCTTGCTGACTGGCGGCTAAAATATTTCGTATGTAGTTTTATATGGTCAAAATGTGTCTTGAATGTTTCATTATATTATTATATCATTATATTTAAAAAAAAGTAGGGGGGCATCCACTAATTTAGACAAGAAACTTGTATTTATAAACATGATTTTACTTGTTTTTTCATGTAAAAAAAAAAAGGTAGTCAGCGCTGCCCAAGCGGGGGGACAAATGAACTAAAATCGATATTGGGCAAATGGTTAATTGATTTATTTTGTTCTGTTTGCTCTTTCTGATTTATTTTATTTTAATTGTTGAGCGGAGACGCGTTGTCTTTTTTCTTACCATTGGTTTTAGATGTGGACATATGATGACGTCATTAAATAGAATTGTCTCTTTTTAATACACATTGTTGTTGTTGTAGAATGTTTTTTAATTTAATTTCCCTTATTTTCCTTTGATTAGTGCTGGAAAATAGCGAAATTTGAGAATCTGTGTTTCAAATTAGTAAGACATTGAGTTGTTTGATAGCGATTTCAAAAAAAAAATATTTAACTGGGTTTAAGTTTTAATTCATGTTTTATCTTTACTCGGAATCGCGGTTTTTCATACAAACACTATGAAAATAAATGAATTAGTGTTTCTATATCCCTTATTTTAAGTTCATTTTTCACATGACGGCTCTATTCACATCAAGATGGTTCTGGTAAAACCTACTCTATCTAATCATGTAGTTGAGTTTTTTCAAATTTTCGAACAAAAACCAAACAATGAAAAATTTTATTTAAATTTTCAGAAACATAAACACAACAACAAAATCATAATTAACCAATAAAAAATGTTTAGTGCTGCTTGAGGTATTGCCTCCCCAAGCTTGAATACCCGCTGTCATTCTCCATCCCATACTTTTGATAATCTGTTGGATATTCCACTGTTAGATCTTTTCCCATTCCCCTAAGAAGAATAATAGACTGAATTCTTCTACTAAGGCTGTAGTCGAATTCTCGAGTAAATTCGGTAAATGCATTATTCTTTATTGTTATAAGAATTGAACGAGTATAAAATAGAAAAAATGCGTAATTTAACAAAAACACGAGCACTAAAAATCTACATTTACCGTAGTAAATGATTTATTTACCCGAGAATTCGACCGCATCCTAAGAATGTCCCGAACATGTTCTACAGGATTCAAATCCGGACTCCTTGCCGACCGTATCATCTTCGAAATATTTACATCTGAGCCCTTGCATTATCGTGCATTAGCATGAAATTATCGCCTATAAATAGTGCGTAGGGAACAACATATTCTTCCAATATTTCGTTAATATAGCGAACGACCGGTAAATAGATCCGGTTGGAGGCAATTAAAGCTCGATGCGTGGTTTCGTCGAAATTCCCGCCCTTACCATGACTGGTGCGGCTCAAATCAGCAAACAAAATCTCGATTCATTAGTGAATAGCACTTGGCTCCAATCCGGTTCAGTCTAATTTCCATGTTCCATGGCGCATTGTAGCAGAGTAATCCTTTGTTGGAACAGTAGCTCTCCATAACTGCTCTCTTAATCGTCATACGATTGTTGTTATAGAAATTCCATATAATAAAAAAATAAAATAATTTTATTAGGTTTTTTAGCTTAATATTTCATTTTTTGTTAATTATTTAATAAAAACCCGACGTTTCGACGGTACATTCCGTCATTCTCAGGGGCACAATTTTTACTACAATTGTTACTACAATTTTTTCTTCAATGCAATCTAAATTACATGTAATCATTGGATCTTGGGAACGTTTAGGAAAAATTGAGAACAATTTGGCAAAATTTCTTAAAAATTATCATGGTACGACACCACGAATGTATGGTCTGCCAAAAGTACACAAAATTGGTATTCCCTTGAGACTAATTGTAAGCTATTTAGGTTCGCCTTTATTCAATTTATCCAAATTTTTGTCTAACATTTTGAACCATTACGTGGGAAATAACTTTTCGGCAGTACAAAACGCGGAAGATTTTAGAAACAAAATTAAAAATATGTCCCTACCAACAGGTTATATATTAGTGTCGTTAGATGTGGTCTCGTTGTTTACAAACGTTGACTCATCTTTGGTAATAATTTTGTTAAACAAATTGTGGAATAGCATAAAAGCATGTAGTAATACAAATCTGGAGTCGAAACAATTTGTAGAAGGGTTGAAATTTGTGTTAGTGCAAGTGTTTGGTTCGCCGATGGGTTCGCCAGTTAGTCCAACAGTGGCTAACCTAATAATAGAATAATGGAACACGTTGAAACCAAAGTGTTAAAAACATCTTCCGTCAAACCTATCTTCTTTTACCGGTACGTGGATGATATTATTGCGGTTATTCCAAGTTCGGAAATTGATAATTTTCTGGATTCATTTAATAGTTTTACCCCGCGAATTAAATTTACATGTGAAATTGAAAATCAAGTCGTTTAGCCTTTCTGGATACTATGGTAATACGTAATGAGGATGGAAGTTTAACTACAGATTTATACCATAAAAAACCTGGTCGGGTCGGTATCTAAATTATAACTCGTGGCTTCCATCATCTTACAAAAATAATACAGTGTTTCTGTTGGCTGAAAAAATTTTGAGATTATCGGATGAGGGGTTTCATGCCGAAAATTTCAAAATTTTAAGTAATGTTCTAACTCAAAATGGCTATCCGAGAGGGGTAGTTACTAGAGGAATTAGAAAGGCTATCGACAAACATAGTAATTCGGGAAATATTTTGAAAAATACGCGCGTAAATCCAAATTTAATCGTTGAAAATAATCGCAAACTTTACATTTCGATCCCGTAGTTAAAATTCATTTCGAAAAAACAAAAGTTCATTTATAAACTTATGATACTTGTTGGTAGAGTATTTCACAGTTTGGACATGGCTTTATTCACTAAATTAAAAGACAAAATTCCCATAGAGATACAATCAAATTTAATATATAAATTAAAATGTTCGTGTGGAAAAGAGTATATCGGTCAAACTAAACAAAATTTTAAAAAACGAATTCGTCAACATATTTATGATTCTACGTATGAGTTTAAACCGTCACACAGTGCTTTATCGAATCATCTACGTGGAAGTAACCACTCGTTATCTATATATGACGCTAAGATACTTGATAAGGAGCAAAATCTCAATAAAAGGTTAATTTTGGAAAGAATTTACATCAAAACACATCAAAATTTATCTTAAAATTTATTAAATATCCAGGAAGTTTCAAAATATTTGTTAAATTATTACGACAACATTTTGTAGATTTTCAAATTTTTTTTTTTTTTCACTCATATTGTATAACTAAAAATTTTTTCGGTTAAACTGAGTAATTTGTAAATTTCAATTTAAACTCTAGTTACGTTAGGAAAACATTCGTTTTTAAAAAATAAAAATTTTCTTTCAAATGGTAGTAAAAATTGTGCCCCTGAGAATGACGGAATGTACCGTCGAAACGTCGGGTTTTTATTAAATAATTAACAAAAAATGAAATATTAAGCTAAAAAACCAAATAAAATAATTTTATTATAACATAAAGCTTAAAAAAGTGAACTAAATAATAAAAAAACGAGAAGCACACCTTATATGTCAAATTACACCAAAGCGTCATGAAATTATTTCGTATAATTTTTTGCTTAGTTGCAACTCGACACTTTCTGTGTGTCAGTTTTTACGTTTTGTTCTGTCATAAAAAAATGCCACTCATGAATAAAAATGACCAATTCTTCTAGAATTTTTGGGCTATGGGTCTGTTGGAGCAGGTACATTAAAAATGTTGCCCGCTAGAACACAAAGTATTAAATTTGATTTCGTTTTTTTTTATTCTTTGTTTGATTTACAGGCTGAAATACATTTTTGTACCCGAACAATACCGGGTATTCCGGATAGTTGTTAATATACATAAATGGTTTAATTTTAATACGGGATTTGAAAGTTCTTAAACAAGATCACTCCCAATATGGCTTTAGGTAAACCTTATGTTTACGTCTACCGCGTTCCTATACATATTACGTATCTCGAGACGTAATGTTAACCTCTACTTTAAGTAGTTGTTCTTGTTATTGACTCTAGGTTTAGAATAAGGCGGTGCTGTGAAAGTTTAAGACATAATTAATATGTAAATATTTACATATTGAGTCCCCTTAATTCTCGGATCAATTCAGTTAGCCACTTAGTATGACTTTTGGCATTCATCTCAATCTCCGCCATTTGAGTATTCGCTTTGATTGGTTTCTGTAAAAGTGTTCATTTCTTTTTGGAGGTTTTTATCAATGTTGTCTAATGTTTTTACTGTTTATTTATAGTTTTTTACGTCTCTTAGCTTTGGCCCTTACCTATGAAATAAGGGGCCTATAGTATATTGCGGTCCTGAATGTTTCAAAAGTTTTCTCAATTTAAACTGCGTACGGCGAAACAAGATTACGTGAAATTTAGCTTAAATATTTAACGTGCCTGTACGCTGTACCAAAGTGGTAATGAAATGATGAATAATGAATTTTATTATTTGTTAGTTTTTTATAAAACTTTTTCACTTAACACGTACTAATCCACAAACCCAAAAAGTTTGTTTCAATCCATTTTTTAGTTAGTTTATCATTATTTTGATTAAAGAGGCACCTTTTAACACATAAACTAACCCTTAATTTTTTTCTAAATGTTTAATGTTTCATATACTGCTTGTGAAAATTAAATCGTAGCATTATTTAATCTTTATAGAAACTAAATCCACTTTAATAGCCCTTGATAGCAGTGAAAAGTTTACTCATTATTTTCACAATAACGAGGATTAAGAAGCTCAAATGAATTTTTCAATCAGATTCGTATAAATAATTTTTATTAATTAAATTTGAAACTAGAGCGCTAAGATTAAGTTTTTTTATTTTTATTTTAAACTGGATTAAGATATTTTATGATTTATGCGCCAACAATTCTTTTAAATTTATTTATATTGACCCAACTATAAGCATTAGCAAGTGTTAGAAAAAGTGCATGCAATTGTTTCAATTTTACTACATACATAAAATTAATTAAAAGATCAAATGAATAAAAAAAAACACAAAACAAATAGAAAATAAAAAAAAGTTTGGCACGATAAAAAAAGCACAGTAAATGAATAAGATTTGTACAAAAAAACTTACATGAAAAGTTCCTTACCAGAATTTATTACGTTTCAATTTATTTCTAGCTTCATTTCATGAAACTACCACATATGTACATATACATAGATTGTTACGGGTTAAAGTATGGGCGTTTTTATATTAGTTCATCTGAAAAAACAAAAATTTCCGATATGTAGAAACTGGTACAAAAACAATAACGCCAGCTTTAAAATGAAACCTAGCATAAAATCAACATATTTTTTATTACTACATCCGGTTCACCGTACATAAAATAAAAAATAATATGTTATTCATACATAAGTAATCATACAAATAAATATTTTTTCTCGTGTTACAGATTTTTTTTTTGTGTTATGCCGTGTAAACAAAAACTATAAAATATGTGTGCAGTTTGTATGTTGTATGCTAAAATTAAATATGATCATAACATTCGATTATTATAAGGCACGTGATTGTTGCAGTTGTGCGTGACCGTCATAAACCAAAACTTTATTACGAAAAACGATAACATATTTGAAGTCAAAGCATGGTGCAAATGATTAGGAGGATATACTGGGCTATGTTATAATATTCTTGGTGTATACAGCTTTTGATCCTATTTTAATTTTATTTGAATTTCTTTCGTTTTCAAAAATATAATATTTAGCTCGAATTAACCTTGCTCATCACAAACTAAGCAATAGTTTATTCAATTATCTCCCTCTTGCTGGGATATGTTTTTTACAATTGTCTATACCCAATTTTTGTTTTTGATTAAGGCTTGCTTTCAAAAGTACAGAATGCTTCATGAAATTCGATCAAAAATAAAATGAAATTTTCAAAATTGATAATGAACGATTTGATTACTCTTGCAGAAGATCTTTCCGATTACAATTATCATTACAACATTACCTCCTACTGGCATTACGATTTGTGAAATGGTTTCGAAATCGTTGTCCCAACTGATTACATCGTTTTTCGGATTTAGCAAAGCGCTACTTGCAGTGCCTCCGCAGGTAGTTTTACAACCAGTTTGTCGAAAGCAACAATATTACAAATGTGTAGATGGCATGGTGAATCAGTTGTGAAATAATTATTTAAAGATTACTACAAAACTGTCAGCTAGGTTTCCTAACACAGTGCACACTAGCTGCATAGAGTACCAACTTAATGACAAATGAAGCACCACATACAGCCCTGCTTGTATGTCAATACAGGAAATTTTCCAGCCCAAGAAATACTACCAATGGAAGAAGCAAGAATCATACACAGATTTATAAAAATAAAAAAAGTTCCACATTACAGCCCTGTTACCAAAGTATTAGATGTAAATCGAAAAAGTTTACTTATGATATTTAATATGGTTAGAGTATGCAACCTCCCGGTACCCGAGATTCCTTGATTTTAGAAAAATTCTAAATCTCACAATCTCGAAGGATTTCACAAAAATTTTATTTTGTGCTAATTTAAGCAAAATTTTATATTCAGGAAAAAAAATAGGCATACCTACAATTTGGATTAATGTATCGTCAAAGGCTCCAATGAGTTTTTGAATTTCTGGTGGGCTGTACCAAAATTGTATAGACCAATATGCCGTTAGGACAATTTCTGATTCATTGCCCTTTATTTGCGGTCCAAAAAGGCCAAAGTATTGAAATCCTGTCAAAAATAACGAAAAATTTGGTTGGCCCAAAATCACTTTTCTCGACGTTTTGAAAGTCCCTCCCTGAGTCTGCAAAAGCAACAAAAAAAAAATGTCCGTCCGTCTGTCTGGATGTCTGGACCCATGGTATTTCGAGAACGGCTTGTCTGATTTGGAATTTTTTTTTCGCCAATCGGTTTCTATGGTCAAGGCGGAGATTTAAAAAGCTTTTGGAGCTGCTGTGCGTCAAGAGGGTGGGGTCCTGCCATACGAATTGACCCAAAATACCTGGTTTTGTAAATACATATTTACGATTTTTTTATATATGCTGGTTTGATTATTGAATTGGGCATTGAATTTGGAATTGATTTGAAGTTAGTTGTTCAATTTGCGGGTTGAGTTGGAGTTGAATTGAGGTTGCATTAGGATCTAGTGAGTAGTTAACAAATAATTTATATGATGGAACTTACCTATTTATCAACCGATTATTATGAAATTTGACATGTGTGTTGGAAATGGGAATCTAAAATGATTTCTGGATGAAGTCCTGGAATATGGCCAAGTATGATGAAACTTGCCCATTTCTCAACCGATTATGATGAAATTCGACATACGTATTGGAAATGGGATTCTATAATGAGTTTTGGATGAAATTCTGGAATAAGGCTAAGTAGGATGAAACTTGGCTATTCCTTAACCGGAAATGGAATTCTAAAATAATTGTTGGATAAAGCTCTGGAATATGGCCAAGTAGGATGGAACTTGATTATTCCTGACCTGATTATTATGAAATTTGACATGTGCGTTGTAATTGGGATTCTAAAATGATTTTTGGTTAAAGTTCTGGAATATGGTCAGTTACACGGTTAGAAATATTGGTATAATTTTGTATACTATTTTCGGTATAAAGTTCTAGAATACGATTTGTCGTGTTAAATTGGATGCCTGTACCCATGTTACTGAAGCTTTTGACCTGTGTGGCTGTTTTTGTATAAGTAAATATATGTTGGTTAAAATAGAAATCAGTATACTGTCCAAACTGTTTCACCAACTTTATGACACAAGTGAATGCTATTTCCAATGAAAACACCAAAGACCGAAGTTCTGATCGACCTCGTGAGGTTTCACCCTTTTATAATTTTTTATATTTACTAGGTTCAAGATTGAGTGGGGTGTTGAGTTTGCGGTTGAGTTGAGGGTTGAGTTGAGGTTTGAGTTTGGTTCTATTTGCACAATCAATTGGAGTTGAGTGGGGATTGGATTATTGTGTAGTGATCAGTTGAATAATTTCAAATATGCTGGATTGTGGATTGAGTTGTGCGTTTAGTAGAAGTTAAGCTGGGTTCCATTTGCGGGTTGAGTTGGATTGAGCTGGAGTTGAGTTGGGATTAGGTTAGGGTCTAGTGAGCAGCTTAGCTGAAGATGTATTTGTATGTTGAATTGACGGTTGAATTAGATTTAGCATTTGTGGCGGTTCACTCATTCAAATCACACTTTCGTTTCACCAAAACTATATATTAATCACAAATAAATGTATTTTGCTGACCACAAAATATGTCGCATAAAAATCCTTTCGCATATCGATGCACAATAAAAAAATGCGCAACAATTTCTTTCTCAAGCTTGATTTATATATACGGCGTGTGAGGGGAGCTTGTACAATATTACGTACCATTACATATTCCTTTGACGATGTCAAATCGTCCGTCTTTCTGCCGTAAATTTGAGGTTACCTGAAAGATGGTGTCATTATGTGCAAATGCAGCAATGACGATGCTTATACTTGGTTTTGTGATGAAGTTGACAAAATTAAAGATATCTGGAGTGGTTGTCAGCTTTCGGTTGGTGACACTCGAAAACCTTTCTTAGTACTCGCTTGGGTTTAATGTGGCAGGATACGAAATATTAGGATTTATGACACATCGGTGACATAAATCCTAATATTTCGATTAATGGATGGGAAATTGTCTGACACAATCGAGAGGCTAATCGTCTTTCAATTGTGTACAAGGTTCACCAGATGTCTTTCAATTTCATTACTTTGTCTAAATTATCGCTTCAGTATGTCGTTGAAAAGGTCCATTTTAGGGTTACCTCAGGGCCGTTTACTTTAGGTAATATTATAAATAAAATTTATAATTTTATTTTTTTATTTTGTTTTATAACACTAGTATTCCAAGTCGGGCTTTTGAATTGCGGAAGCTGCTCGCTATATCGAGTACAGATATTTATCTACTAATGGCAGAATCTTCTATCAGGGTTCTGTCGTTAAACCGAGAACTTGTATTTTTATTTCCAATAATACTAATTCTTGCTTGTTTGCTTTTGTTCGATTCTGCTTTATCGCTACCTTCTGAGGATCTTACTAAGTTAGTTATATAACTTTTCGACTTTGTTTATAGACAAAATATACTATTTTTAATAGCATTCCAATATTTACGACTTGGTGAGCCAGAGAAATAAAGAAGAAATCTACTCATAACATAACTACTCTAGAAAAAAGTAGAAAAATCACCTCATATCAGTGGTGTATTGCTTTTAGCATTAACCTTAAAATACCACTTTTTAACTATATCGCAATAGAAACTTAACTAATTTCAACTGCTTTCGAAAATTCTTGTCTTCTGATTACAAACAAAAAACACATAGCAAATCTTTTTGATGTTCTAATCTCTAAAAATTAAGGAAGTCTGCCAGGAGGCTGAAGAATGTTGCCAAAAGAGCTAATTGATTAGAGCTAGTTGATTGGTCTTGCTTCCTAGTTGCTCAAAAAGATTAAAAAAACACAAATTAAAGATCCGCTTAAAGTAAAACTTGGACTAGCTTCTGTGAAGAAATTAATAGGCTTAACATAACGTTCGTTTTCTAAAAGGCAGGGCAACCCCTTCCGAAAAGGAGAGTAGTGAACTGCTTCTTTCAGTTCATTTTCTCGGTTGCAATATTATGAACTCTGATCGTGCTGCCTCCGAACTAATTAACTGTAACGTCCGAGCAACACTAACAAGACAGAAGTCTTGTCCCTGCTGCTCAAACGTTGATCTGAATCATCATACAGCGGTCTGACGCGGTTGTGGTAGCCGGCTAGGCGTCAGGGCTGGGCGTGGGGGAATGCCAGACATGCATGATGCTTGAATAAACCGCTATTAGGTGAATAAAAATAACAATGAGGGAAGATTAGAGCCAGAGTGTTCGGTGAGGGCTAAGAGAAAAATAATAATTAAATCATGAAACAGGGAAACAGGAGTGAAAGGAGGATCGATACCACTCCTGGGAGATGGAGGACCTACTTTTTACGAAAGACCCACCCCTCCGGGCTGGGCGAAAACAAAAAAATATATCACGGAATTGGGTCATCGACACGAGGAAATGGAACCTTAATAATCGCATATCTCGACCAACTGCACAGTAACCTAGTCAATCATCATCATCAATCTTCAATCGGAAAAAAAAAATATAAGATCCCAAATAATGGACTAATCCGAAAAAAACGCAACCAAATTAGAGAGAGAAAGAAGAGCTGAAAGAAAATTATATATAATAAAAATAATAAAAAAATTTGAAAATACGCAAAAACAACTTATGAAGGAAAAACCAAAAAAAACGGTATAATCTTGAATAAAAATTTGAATCAAAACAAAATTAAATTAACTCGCGACAAATGGTGGAAAATTTACATCGCAAATATATAACAACAACAAAAAATTTAATACAATTATGAGTCATACATCGTAAGAAAAAAAAATTTAGTTTTGAGCGAAAAAAAAACTTATCTGTTGTTATGATGGTTGTTGGTACTGTTGTTCCCGTTGATCCGCTGCATATGGTTATCCCCTTTTGTGTAACTGGTAGAGTTGTTTTCGTCTTAATTAAATGTATTTTTTTCCACAGTCATAGCAATGGTACGGATATTTTCAGAGTCCCGTTATTAGCTGGTTTTCCAATTATGTGATTAATTTAGGCACTGTTGAGGTAAGTGCGCTGTCTCCAATTATCAATAATATATGCGATGATAATGGTACTACTACTACCGATGCTAATGATTGCGGCTTGTTTTCTGAGCAGATGATTTAATTGATCTTTATTTACGTAACACACGGGTGTATGTTTGTATAATTCCAAATTCCTGTTATTGGGTTGTATGTTTGCTCAAGTTCCCGTTGGTATTTTATGGACATGTATGTATAGGAAAACACGAAGAAAAAATAAATGATTATCTGGCTTCTATGTATGTTTTATTTTAAAGTTTATTTAATGTGAAACGACTGAACATACCTTTTACCTGATACGATTATACCGTATCAGGTTTCCGAATGTGGAGATTTTTGTTTTGAACAAAAGAACAGTTAATAATTGTTTATCCATAAACTGTATGTCGTAGGTCATCAAGATATTTATTCACGTTATATGATATTTATCTCCAATAGAATAGATGCACGCACAGATCTTACACCGATTTTAATTCACAAACTGTTTATTGAACTCACTAACCAAACATTTGTATAGACGGGAGCCACATCATACAAATTGTTGAAATTCAGTTTTTTTTTATTGCTTAACAAATTTAAGAATACTATAATTTAAATTGAAATACAGTTCTTTTTATTATTTAATATCATTTTACAATTTTAAAAATTCTTCTAATCCACCATTTTATATCATTTATATTTTAAATTTCGATTTTTTTGTAATTAAAAAAACTTATTTTATAAAAAAAAAAAATAACCGATCTCATCGAGCTCCAAAACTTAATACCCTCGTTTTTTTTTTTCATCCACGCCACCGATCATCCTATATACATTGTCATCTCCCTTCTTTACTCTCTTTCTCTCTCTTTCTCCTCAATTCCCCTGCCAGTCCAACAACCGCGTCGACTAGCAAACCACAAACGCAAATCCCATACCAAAACTTGGGACGACGAACACCAGAGGCGTAACAAACGTGGGGACGTCCCACACCCGAGCAGAGGTCTCATATAGCCGGGCTTAAGTACAACTGATATTTTATTTATGTCCCCAGTCGCAACAGTGAGTGAGGGAAAAAAAAAATCAAAAGTTAGAAAAAAAATTTTATGCTATTGATCACAGCAGTGGATCAAGCGCGAATATCTTTGATGTGGTATGTGCCTAATGTTTTCCCGGACAAGTCTTGCACATTGTAAGCCACATTTCCGGCTCTAGAAGAAATGATTGCTGGTTTGAACTTAGCCGACAATTTGGCAGAAAAACGGTTAGAGGCGTCACTTAGGGCGAAAGATCGAATAAATACCGGCTGTTCAATTTTGAATATCCGGTTAGTGCTCCGAAGATTGTACTGGCGAGAGCTCTTCTCATGGGCTACTCGCAGGTAATGGCTGATTTGCGGCAAAATGATATTTAACCGATCGGACTTGGACCACATCTGAACCTCGTTCAGATCTGTGCCAAACAACAGTCGTCGTAAGCCATATTCTGACCCATGCAACGTCATGTGTTGACCGAACACTAGATAATGTGGGGAACAATGTAGTGTTTCATGCACTGAATTACGGAGGGCCGCCGTTACCTCTGTCAAATGTTTGTCCCAATCACTATGTTCGTGATCACTCAAATATGACCGAATAGCTGACAATAAGGTACGGTTAACACGTTCAGAGGCATTACTCTGAGGTGAATAAACTGGGGTGCGAACATGAGCAACTCCGTATTTATTCAACAGTCCTTTGAACAAATGGGAAGTGAATTGTTTCCCGTTGTCTGACGTAATCGTCTCTGGCACGGAGAATAGTAAGAACACATCGTTTTCTAAAAAATTGCATAAGGCCACAGCGGAGGCCTCTCGCACTGGCTTGAGGATCACAAACTTCGAAAAATGATCCATGACAATAACAATACTGGTATTTCCTTTTTTGGATCGCGGATACGGACCCAAGAAGTCGACATACAAACGCTGGAAAGGCCGAGTGGACAAGACTTGATCTCCCATAACAGGACGGGTACAGAAATTCACTGCTTTGTTCATCTTACATTTGACACAGTTGGCAACGAACTCTCTCACTTGACGAGCCATATGTGGCCAGTAAAATTGACGCTGCAGACGCTCCAGAGTTTTATGTCCACCCAAATGTGCAGACGTAGGGGGTATATGTGCTTGCTTAATTAGATCAGGTGTCAACCCGGGGGGAACTACCAATTTATACATTGGAAGGTCTGTATCGCGATATCGATTTCCATAAGACGGGGCAATCAATAGCTTATTATCTTGAATTTTTAAATTATGTTCATGCCTATTTAATTGTTTGATTTTATCCATTTGAGCAATATATTCCTTATCCGGAAAGGCAGGTGAGTTTAAATCGATATGCAACACAGGCAACTCCTGTGAAGGAGTCACACGAGTTATTTCTGAATCATCAACGGAAATGGTGGCCATGCAAGGGTTCTTTTGATGAATAGCGGACAGCCGTCCCTCCCCCTGAACTGAGAGTTCCTCACAAAAAACACGCGATAATGCATCGGGAACAACGTTAACCGATCCCTTTCGATAACCTATTTGAAAGTCATACGCCTGAAGTTTAAGGCTCCACCTAGCGAGTCGCCCTGAGAGATCTTTCTGCGTCATTAGCCAGCGCAGACTGGCATGATCTGTGTAAATGGTAAACGGATATCCCTCAATGTAGGGCCTGAATTTTTGGACGCTCAGTACCGCGGCGTAGCACTCCAACTCGGTAACCGAATAGTTACGTTGGGCGGAATTTAATTTATGCGAAATGTACTCGATGGGATGCTCGCCGCCCTCCGAGTCCACCTGGAAGAGTACGCTTCCTACGCCGACGGTACTGGCGTCACACTGAATAAAAAACGGTCTGCTATAGTCGGGATGTGCCAACACTGGAGATGATGTTAAAGCTAATTTAAGTGAATGAAAAGCTGTTTCGGCTGCCTGTGTCCATTTAAGTTTTCCAGATTTTCCCGTCAGATCCGTGAGTGGAGCAGCCAATGAAGAGAAATCCTTGATAAATCGTCTGTACCATCCGCACATTCCCAGAAACCGCCGAACTTGTTTAGTAGTAGATGGAGTTGGAAACTCCATAATTGCAGCACATTTGTCTGGGTTTGTTCGAAGGCATCCGTTTCCCACAATATAGCCTAAGTAATTGACCTCCCTCATAACGAACTGACTCTTGTCGATGTTGATGGTCAACCCTGCATCTTTCAACAGTTGTGCGACCTCTTGTAATAAAGCAAAGTGTTCCTCTAAAGTGGCAGAGGTGACCAGGAGGTCGTCGAGATATACAAAGACCTTCTCATGCAATTGATACGGGATCACTCGATGCATAAGACGACAAAGAGTCTGTGGAGCATTGCATAAGCCGAATGGCATGACAGTGAACTGATACAAGGGCCGTCCAGGTACCGTAAACGCTGTCTTATCGCGGGATTGTGGGTCGAGTGGTATCTGCCAAAAGGCATCTTTTAAATCAATTGCCGAGATGACTCGGGTTTGATCCAAACGACCCAACAATCCGTTGATAAGAGGTAACGGATACGCATCCTTGACGGTGACCTTGTTCAGTTCTCTAGCATCTAAGCACAGACGAACTTTGCCACTAGTCTTACGCACCAGAGTGACCGGCGAGCACCAGGAACTTTGTGATATCTCGACCACCCCCAAAGCCAACATCCGATCCAACTCGGTGTACATTAGCTGTTGAACTGCCGGGGAGACGGAATAAAACCTTTGTTTCATGGGCTTGGCTTCACCAACGTCAATTTTATGGGTTAAGAGGGCAGTCTTACCAAGGCCTAACTTCGAACTGGACGGAAACAGATCCTTAATATTTTCCAAGAGTTGTTGTTCGATCTTAGATAAATCATGGAGGTTGGACAAATGACCGGAATCAGAATTCTTCGGTGCCTGATTCAATGCAGAGATTTTTGGAATGATTCCGAAGCGGTTCCAGAAATCAATACCGAGGTACAATGGTTGCTCCAACGAAGGAACTAAATAGAGTTTTAGACAATGGGTCACTCCATTAAACTGAATTTGTGCATTTACATATCCGAGGACACGCTGAGAATGTCCACTAGCTGTTTTAATTAAATAGGGAAAATTATGAAAAGAAACGAATGGATTATTCAGAAACTTCTCCGACCCACAACCCATCACACTCACGCTGGCCCCACTGTCCAAAAGACCTCGATAAGGCACATCATTGACTAAAACATCGACATATGGTCGAGTGTCCCCGGTTTCAAACCCGATGATGGAAGAAAGTACGAAGGATCTCATGGCTCGTCGTCTTTCCCAATATTTTTTTGAACGCTGAAGACGGAAGGGGCTGCGAGGCCGGATCGGTCTTATAATTTGCGGATTTAATTGGTCTATGGAAGTATAACACGAAGAGGTGTCCGAGAAATCAGAAACATTGTCACACAGGGAAGCCGTTTCAATTGCGAAAAGGTCTCTCTGCAACGGCCAGGTTAGTTGAGAGGAAGTCTCCTTAGGGATGTTATCCATTCCCACTGACATATAACTTTGAGTAGTATTGGGACAATTCAAATGTTGTTCTATAGGTAACTGCGATGTGGGTTCTATGACTGGCGGATTGAAATCAGACTGAACCGCTCTAGACACAGAACCGGAATCCGAGGACTCTACGAAAACTATCGCGGGCCAGTCTGATCCCGCTTCATTGGCACAGTGTTCAATTGAAGCTCTGGGTCGGTATTGCTGGCAGCCTCCTGTGTCGTTGGATGGGGTATACTGATCTTCTGTGACCCCTGGATCCCCGACCTCCATGGACCACCCGCTTGGTTTCCCGTACATTTAGGACATCGCCCTGCAGTAGTACCTCTCTGGCCACAGCGATAGCAGAAATACCCTGTGTTAGGTACTGAACACTGCTGAAATGTGTGTCCTACGTCTAAACAATTGAAACACACTGGATGGTTACCCATACCTGCCGTGCGTTGGGCAAGACGTGGCTTACTGACCTCATTTGTCCTATCCGGCTGCTTCATCACCCCTACCGAACTCCCTGATGCTCCCCCCAATGCTGCTATCGACTGCTCCACAGCTATATCAGTAGACGCTGCATTGGGTGACATCATAGACAGCCGGGGATCATCATAAAAATCCGCAGATAACTCGCCAACAACACGCCGGTGCGTTATCAAAGGTTCTGTCGGTGAGCGGAATCGCTTAAGCGTGTCCTCCCATGCAGTGCAACTCCGAATCAATTCATTTATGGACGAGAAATGGCGATCAGTAAGATGGTATTGAAGTGCCGGTTTCATGTTGGTAATTAACAACTGTATGAACTCATCATCCTGGTAAGGGGTGTGGCACTGCAGGGCCAAGTTCCACATATGGTGGTAGTATTCCACGAAGCTTTCTTGAGGTAACTGCTTTCTTGATTCAACCATTCGCCGAATCTCGAATTTGGTTCGTCTATCTTTAAAGCGTTCAATGAGCGCGTGACGTAAGTTACTCCAGTTTGCGTGTGGATTATGGCGGCGATAAGTCCAATACCACTGCAGTGCCACATCCCTTAAAAGAAGATGTAGATCATACAGCAATATTTCTGGAGAGGCATGAAGAGATAACACGACGGAATCAACTTGGAAAAGGAACATGTCAACCGTAATTCCAGAAGGCGATCCATTATAAGATACACCACATCGTGCAAGGGACCGGCGGTCGTAACCATGGAGGCTCGGTGGAAAAGGTGTGTTAATCGTACTGTTATGTACCGTATTTGAAAGTGGATGAAATGGTAATTCGAGCTCCTGCGATGAAGGTGCTACCGGGATTGACCCAAAACCTAATGGACCACCCACATCGCCAGATGGTTTGGTGGACGGAGTTTCATTATTACGACCGTGGAATCGAACATGAACGTTCGAAAGGTTTTTCGTAACTGGAGGAGCCTGAACATTTGGTAGAACCGTTATCTGCATAGGGTCTGATGGCGGCGCTATGGGATTGGACTCGATTTTACTTGGCGGTACCCGTTGCAACGTGCGTACCTGCTCTGTCAACAGTTTTACCTGCTCCATTAAAGCCGTAACCAGCGCATTCTGATCTGTGGGTCCGGCCTCTGGACCAGTGAGATCAGGTGACCCGGCCCCCTGTTCGGTTGTAACGGCCGGTTGAGATATTGTCAACTCTTGAATGGGTACCAGTTTGGTAGTTTCCACTGAGCCATTCATCGGATCAGAATTACCCCGTGCCTGTATTCCCGCCAGTTGGGTTGTAGTTGGATGAGATATTGTCAATTCCGGGATGTGTACTAATTTGACCGCTTCCACTGAGTCATTCATCGAATCAGAATTACCCCGTGCCTGTATTCCCGCCAGTTGGGTTGTAGTTGGATGAGATATTGTCAATTCCGGGATGTGTACTAATTTGACCGCTTCCACTGAGTCATTCATCGAATCAAGACCACCACGTCCCTCAATTAATAAAGATAAAATTTCCTGACATGAATTCAAGACTTCTTGGGCCAGCATTCCGTACGTAGGAGGTTGGGTGGCCCGCTCCAAGCGGCCGCGAATATGTAATAGACGTGAATGCAAACGACCGCTAACCTCGTCGTGTTGGACAGTGGGTAAATCTGTTAATGCTTCTATCTGCTTTTGACAGATTTTTAGTTTGTTTCGACATGTTTCAATTTCTACATCGGTTTTTTGCTTAGCCAGGCCATGCATCTCACTGGGGACAGCTGAAATATTATCCTGTTCTGCCTCCAGCAGGGCACTGAGTTTATCTAATACCTTATAAGCCCCGGAAGACAATCCACGCACTTCACATTCCACCGCTATCTCGTCGGGTTTCAAATGGGAAACATTCATTTTTATAAATTTGCACAATAAATTTTATTCAAGTGATAATATTTGAAAATTGGAAATTACTTGAAAAAGTAAAACTTATAACCTAGATTATATATACGTAATTCAATAAGGCACGAACGAACGTGTATGGTAAATTAGATAGATTAGATAGTAAATAAATCCCCGTAACCAAAAAAAATCAATGCTAATAATATAATAAGGCTTAATCAAGCAAGAAAATAATGATGAAAAAAAATATATATATTAATTAAACAATCACAAAACAGTTGAGTCGAGATAGGCGAAGTTCAGGCCTCTCCCCGTGCCGGGAAAGTAAATAAAACAATAATAGTTGTCCCTCACAGACCCAACTCTGCAAAAAAAAATAAGATACGAAAGGAGACTACGAAAATTAACCAGGTGATGTACCACCGAACATCAGGACTGCTTACCCCACCCCATCGGACACCACAAGGTGGAAACAATGGGATCACAGTCCCAATGCTCAGGGCACACGGGATCTCGAAGAGGATGTTCCGGAGGATCGCACAACGTAGGCGCTGGAACCTGTAGGAGACAACACTCCTCGAGATGGCAAAGGAACAAAAAAAATTAATTACTTAGAAAGGGCACTAACAGTGAAGGGTACGTAGAAGCTGGAATATGCGAAAATATAATTTCAAAAGACTAAACTCGGATCCAACGATGGATAAATCTCCACCACAATCCGACACCACACGGTGGAAATGGCAGTGATCTCTCACACCGATGAACCGAGTTCAGGGGATGTACATCCGCATTGGGCTGCAGTCAAACGGCCTGAGGCTGGTTACAAACCAAACACGGACGACATCCGGGCTAAAGGAAGCTTCGGTGTGCTCAGCCGTGTGAAATCAAACAGAGCGAACCCCGGATACAACAACGGATGAACACACCAAATTGCTATCAAAATACTGTGTAAAAATTAAAAGACGAAAATTAAAAGAATTAAAGCTTTAGTTTGGGCGCCACTGTAACGTCCGAGCAACACTAACAAGACAGAAGTCTTGTCCCTGCTGCTCAAACGTTATCAGATCATCATACAGCGGTCTGACGCGGTTGTGGTAGCCGGCTAGGCGTCAGGGCTGGGCGTGGGGGAATGCCAGACATGCATGATGCTTGAATAAACCGCTATTAGGTGAATAAAAATAACAATGAGGGAAGATTAGAGCCAGAGTGTTCGGTGAGGGCTAAGAGAAAAATAATAATTAAATCATGAAACAGGGAAACAGGAGTGAAAGGAGGATCGATACCACTCCTGGGAGATGGAGGACCTACTTTTTACGAAAGACCCACCCCTCCGGGCTGGGCGAAAACAAAAAAATATATCACGGAATTGGGTCATCGACACGAGGAAATGGAACCTTAATAATCGCATATCTCGACCAACTGCACAGTAACCTAGTCAATCATCATCATCAATCTTCAATCGGAAAAAAAAAATATAAGATCCCAAATAATGGACTAATCCGAAAAAAACGCAACCAAATTAGAGAGAGAAAGAAGAGCTGAAAGAAAATTATATATAATAAAAATAATAAAAAAATTTGAAAATACGCAAAAACAACTTATGAAGGAAAAACCAAAAAAAACGGTATAATCTTGAATAAAAATTTGAATCAAAACAAAATTAAATTAACTCGCGACAAATGGTGGAAAATTTACATCGCAAATATATAACAACAACAAAAAATTTAATACAATTATGAGTCATACATCGTAAGAAAAAAAAATTTAGTTTTGAGCGAAAAAAAAACTTATCTGTTGTTATGATGGTTGTTGGTACTGTTGTTCCCGTTGATCCGCTGCATATGGTTATCCCCTTTTGTGTAACTGGTAGAGTTGTTTTCGTCTTAATTAAATGTATTTTTTTCCACAGTCATAGCAATGGTACGGATATTTTCAGAGTCCCGTTATTAGCTGGTTTTCCAATTATGTGATTAATTTAGGCACTGTTGAGGTAAGTGCGCTGTCTCCAATTATCAATAATATATGCGATGATAATGGTACTACTACTACCGATGCTAATGATTGCGGCTTGTTTTCTGAGCAGATGATTTAATTGATCTTTATTTACGTAACACACGGGTGTATGTTTGTATAATTCCAAATTCCTGTTATTGGGTTGTATGTTTGCTCAAGTTCCCGTTGGTATTTTATGGACATGTATGTATAGGAAAACACGAAGAAAAAATAAATGATTATCTGGCTTCTATGTATGTTTTATTTTAAAGTTTATTTAATGTGAAACGACTGAACATACCTTTTACCTGATACGATTATACCGTATCAGGTTTCCGAATGTGGAGATTTTTGTTTTGAACAAAAGAACAGTTAATAATTGTTTATCCATAAACTGTATGTCGTAGGTCATCAAGATATTTATTCACGTTATATGATATTTATCTCCAATAGAATAGATGCACGCACAGATCTTACACCGATTTTAATTCACAAACTGTTTATTGAACTCACTAACCAAACATTTGTATAGACGGGACAAAATTGATTGTTTTGATACAAAGCACATAGCCACATCATACAAATTGTTGAAATTCAGTTTTTTTTTATTGCTTAACAAATTTAAGAATACTATAATTTAAATTGAAATACAGTTCTTTTTATTATTTAATATCATTTTACAATTTTAAAAATTCTTCTAATCCACCATTTTATATCATTTATATTTTAAATTTCGATTTTTTTGTAATTAAAAAAACTTATTTTATAAAAAAAAAAAATAACCGATCTCATCGAGCTCCAAAACTTAATACCCTCGTTTTTTTTTTTCATCCACGCCACCGATCATCCTATATACATTGTCATCTCCCTTCTTTACTCTCTTTCTCTCTCTTTCTCCTCAATTCCCCTGCCAGTCCAACAACCGCGTCGACCAGCAAACCACAAACGCAAATCCCATACCAAAACTTGGGACGACGAACACCAGAGGCGTAACATAACATCACTGTTGACACCCCCGATTAGAACTTTGCTCATAGGTTAATTAGCATCGTAGCTTTGCGCTGGAGCTTCTTCTTTGCTTTGTACAAGGTTAGTGAACCTGATGACATTATTCTAGCCGAACTACAGCATGGTTTTCCTCTTATTGAGAACCATTTGCTCCATTTCTTCCAAGTCTACATTGCATTTTTTTGTTGTTCCACAACTGTGCAGCAGAAGTAGAGCGAGCAGTATTTATTCTGAAAACTGGCAGGTCAGATTACACTGACCCCAAGGCGTTCCACCCGATTAATCTGACGTCAATCTTTCTTAGATCATTAGAAAGAATCGTCGACAGATTTATTAGGAATCACTATTTGTCTATTACCCGGCGACTCAGTAACATGGAGCATCATGTTCTTTGTGTAAGAGTGGGCAGGTCATATGAAACTGCTCTGGTATTTTCCTTTTCTGCGATTAATGATGCCTGCGCAAGGTTTGGCATTGATGAAACCCTTGTCAGTTGGGTCGAATCTGTTCTAAGGTCTCGTATCGCTAAGGCTGAGCAAAATAAATTACTTGACAAATTGCAGAATTCTGGCTATAACGCTCCAAGCTATGCTGATGAGCTTGTTTTAACAATTTTAGGTGATTATATAATTTCTTAGAGCAACATGCTCTGCTTATTGTGGAGGAGTAGTACAGTGAGAAGAATTTGCACGTTAATCCCTCTAAAACTAATTTGATTGTCTTCTTTAGGCGCAGACCGCAAGTGCATAAAATATATTTTCACTTTATAAATAATTTTACCTAATAGTGATTGTTTGCATGTGTGATTGTTATACAAATCCACACGCGTTGACCGATTGGAACTAAACTACACGCAATTATTGTTTAAGACCTAAGCACGGTCACTGTCAATATCTTAAGTTTCAACCCCCTTGTTGTGGGGTGATAATCAGGTCCAAAGTTGCCATGGAGAAATTTCTAAAAATTCACCGATTGAGCTAATTTTTGGATATTTAGCGGAAAATCAAAAATAACGACCATGTATAAATTGTTTGTTTAACGGTGGTGGGGATTGTGTTGAAGATGTTGATGATGATGATGAAAACTAAAATATCGATAGGGATAGTAATGACGACGATGGTGATGGTGATTGTGATTATGCTTATGATAATGACGATATACGATTGTATGATGGTAAGATGACATGATGGTCTGATGTACGATTATATGATGGTAAAATGGTGCGGGATAATTATCGTACAATGGTATGATGTCATGATGGTATGATGGTGTGATTGTATGGTGGTATTATTGTGTGATGGTTTGAAGGAATGATGGTGTGATATTTTAATGGTATGATGGTACGAAGGTATGATGGTATGACTTTATGATGGCATGAAGGTATTATGGTAACATGTTACAATGGTGTGATTGTTTGATGGTAAATTGGTAGTATACCGGTATGATGGTATTATTGTATGTGGTATGATGGTGGAGTGATAGTATGGCTGTGTTATGATATGGTGGTATGATGATACGATAGTCTGTTGGTGTTTTGGTATAATGATATGATGGAATCTTATTATTGTTGATAATGGCATTATTCGTAAAATTCGCCTTTGGAAGCATGTCAAACAAATTTCAATAACAACACAGGAGTTCATATGCAAATCTATTCCTCATCGAAAAAGTTTTACGCCAACTTCTTCCACAATGTAGAGCAGTAAGGTAAAGGCAATAAAGAATTTGAGGGAAAAAATTTTATAAACATAGAACTGAATTAAATTGCGATTCTCTCTCACAAGATCACAAACAATATTTAATTCTTGAAAACCCAACCTGAAACAAATAAATTAGTAATTAACACTGACAACGAAGCATTACGCAGCACTCTATTCAACAGTCAGGCAGTACTCTATCTTTCTTATTTTGGGTTTGACCCAAAAATACTGAATTTCATCTAAAAATCATTCGTTTTACCTGCGCTATCTTACGCTTTTTTAGTTTAGTGTATTGTAGTTAACCTAAGCTGCTCAATAGCTAAATTTAATAAGCTTCATGGAATGGCTTGCAGGACCCCACTTCTTGCTATGGATACCATTCTGTTCTTCCCTCAATAACAATTCTTCGTGTTAGGAACAGCTTGTTCTACTACATTTCGACTAAGGTGCATTGGGGCATGAAATTCTCTCGGATCAGTTGTGGAGCATTAGAAAAATCTTAATTTTTACTGCCCAGTTATACCAGAAATAGGCATGATTAATAAGCTGATTCATGAGAGAATGAGGTTGCTGATTTATTAGCTAAAACTAGTTCATGTCTCGAATTTAATGATCCTGAACGAAATTTGTCAACTTGAGATTAGTTAAGTTTGCTTAATGCTACTGGGAAATGAGCCAACTTGTGATTTCAGTTACGGATCCTAGTCGATATTCGAACTGGTCATGGCCGTTTAAGATTCATTAACAAGATAGATGAGCACTGTCTCGAGGGCACTGACGACCGCTTTCACTATGGTCTTATTTGTTAATTGGCACGGAGCGGGCAATACTTCTCATTGAACACAGTACGGAGCGAGTTGACACTTATGCACGGTTTATAGGTGTGGAACATTCATACAGCGACACATTGCGCATTATACACTGGGCCATTATTTTGTTAATTTGATAGTCCACCATCTTATTTTATTTATTTGTGTTTATGTGAAGTAGGGCATAGATAAATTAATCGATTAACCAACTGTCCGATTAATCGTAGGCTATTAACCGATTAATCGAAAATTTACAAAAATGGTATGATCCGATTTTAGTGAAATTTGACATGTGCGTTAGAAATGGGATTCATAAATAAATTGTAGAAACAATTCTGGAATATGGCCAATTAGGACGGAACTTAGCTAATTCTTAAATAATTTTTAAAGCTCCTTCAGCAGATAAACATCAACAGCTACCTGGTTCGCAGAAACCTCAACAGACAATAACTTTTATGATATTTCCTATTAAGTTGTTTGTGAATCTGGCAGCTGTTGACGTTTCTCATATTGATACATTTATTATACATCTGTCGAGAAATTTAATCACAATCAAAGGCAAACAAAAACAAGAGTGTGGCGGGAGCTTTTGATAAACTTCTCATGGTAGTGTAGGGTCCCGGAATTAGAAAAATCATTTTAGAATCTCATTTCCGTAGTGCATGTCAAATTTCATCATAATCAGTTAAGGAATAGCTAAGTTCCATCCTAACCGGAGATGCTCAAGAACTTTATCTAAAATAATTTTACGATACCATTTTCATCTCAAATGCCAAATTTCAATAAAATCAGTTTAGAAATAGCTATGCTCTATCTGTAGAGGTTAAATTCCAGAATCCCATTTCCAACCCGCATGTCAAATTCTACAAAAATCGGTTAAGGCCGGTATTCACGTACAATTAATTTGCGCAATATAATTGTGTGACGTCAATATTGCACAATAAAATTTCAAAATCTTGAATAAACTTTGAGGATATTGTGCAATGTTCTGACGTCACACAATTATATTGCGCAATTTAATTGTACGTGAATACCGGCCTTTAAGGAATAATCAAGTTCGACCGTAGTTGGCAATATTTCCGAACTTAATCCAAAAATCATTTTAGAATCCCATTTCCAATGCACAAACCAAATTTCACTAAAATCGGTGTGGGAGTTCTCAAGTTCCAACCTTCTTGACCATATTCCAGAACTTTACCCAAAAATCATTCTAGAATCCCATTTTCAACGCACTTGTCAAATTTCACTAAAATCCGTTAAAAATAGTCAACTTTCATTCTAATTGATGAATTCCAGAACCAAGGGCCCAATGTGGCATTGAGTGTATGAGTGCAGGACTTTTGTGGGTTCCAGACCGACGGGACCTAAAAATGTGTCCGTTGTATGAGGTGTCGTCCCTTGAACTGAGGTTTTGTGATTTTTTTTTTTATAAAAATTTTATTGGGACTCTATTTCTTATCCGATTTTGAAGAAATTCAGCATTTCCAATGGAAATGGGATTCTCAAATGATTTTTGGGTGAAGTTCTGGAATATGGCCAACTATGAAGGAACTTGGCCATATCTTATCCGATTTTGATGAAATTTAGGGTTTCCAATGCAAATGAGATTTGCAAATGATTTTTGGGTCAAGTTCTGGAATGTGTCTAATTAGAAAGACACTTGTCCATTTCCTAATCGATTATGATGAAGTTCAGCTTATACGATGGAAATGGGATACTAAAATGGATATTTAATGTATTTACGGACTTGTTCTATAAATCATTTTAGAATCCCATTTCCATCGTATATGCTGAATTTCAACTTAATCTGTTGATAATTGGCCAAGTTCCTTATTAATTGGCTATATTCCCGTACTTCATCTAAAAATCTTTGGAACTGAGGTCTTGGTAACTGGCAGTGTTAGGTGGAAAATATATTAATTTAATGTTGGAAAGTTTTGGAATTTTATTGTGTGAAGTAGGGTTGTCTAAGAAAAGTAAAACATATTATTTTTTGTATGAACATTTCGATTTAGGTTATTTAGGTAATGCGTCATGATATTACGTGTCATCCATGCTTTTCTAATGGATTTCCATTTTACTGGAAGGTTTTCCAACTTCAACCCTTTGAAACACCTTTGTTTTAACGCCTTGCTGATCACCAAAGGCGTTATTTTTTCTCCGGTCATACTAACACATAACGCGGTTTCATCGAGATTGTAAATGCAATTTTTTTTTTCGTATTTTTCAATTATACTAGCCAGCTGCAATTTCCAATGGTTTGTAAGAGTTTGGTCAACGTTTGCACCTTTTTCCTCTGTGTTCCTATAAACGACATTATAGCGTTCTTTAAACCTCTGAAGCCAACCATTCGAAGCATGGACATTTTTTATTTTGCACAATTCCGCTATTTCTTTGGGTTTTACCTGGATGATGGGGCCAGTTATTGGCAAATTTGATGTTCACATACGACAAAACCAGCGAAATACTGCCTCATCAATATTTTTGAGGGAAATGATTCAATCGTTCTCTCTAAATTTTTATTAATATTCATTTCCCACTGTTTGGTAATGTCATCAGATGTAATTAAAATGGTTGAAATCTGACTCTTACTAACATTGAATCTTTCAGCCGGATGACACACACTCAGCGGCGTAACTACAAGGAAGCAAACCCCGCGCTGCGGGGGGGCCCGTACCGATAGGGGCCCGCAACGCGGGGCCCGTGGGCTTTGTTCTTGTAATGAAAAACTGTTTCATACCCTCCACAATATGTTTTTCTACATTTCAAGTCAAAATTTAACAATAAAAATTGAATTTTGATTTTAAATGTTGTATTATATGTATGTATATGTGAATGAATATTGATTAATGAAGATAGTTCGCGTAACTATATTTTCTTTAAATAAGAAAGCTATATTTTTGAGGCCATTTTTATTACTCTGAAGGAAAAGATATGCAAGGTGGAGGGAAGTCTAGGGGCCCACATTAAGTTTTGCGGGGGGGGGGGGGGGGGGGGCAAAATTTGTAGTTACGCCACTGCACACACTTAATTTTTCCTTTTTATTCATTTCAACAACTTTACATTTTTCTTTTAAAGTTAAGAATCTTCTTTTCCGTGAAGATGATGGTTCTAAAAATATTCAATTCGTAAAATCTAAGTCAGTTGGCTTAGTTCAGTAAAATCTCGAATTTAATGGACATAATTCAGATTTAAGCTACAAATTTTTTTTATATTTTATATGATTTTTCAAAATATCTGGGTAAGTCACGATCATAAAGTGCTTTCGGTTAAAAAACAGAATGATTTTCTGGAATATGGAAAATTAGAAACGAACTTGGTTATTTCTTATCCACTTATAATGAAATTCCACATGAATGGAAACGGGATTCGAAAATGATGTTTGGAAGAAATTCTTAAGTTCTTTATTTCTAAATCGATAATGATGAAATTCAGCATGTATGATGAAAATGGGACTCTAACATGATTTTTAAAACAAGTTCTGGAATATGGGGTAAGTACTTGGTTATTTCTTAACCGATTATGATGAAATTAAGTACATACGATAAAAACGGGATTCATTCATTCGATGAATCATTTTGAAGAAGGCGTGTTGTGTATACAGTTGTGCCATAAATAAAAGAAAAAATCAATTGAGGGTGATGGGATTAGTGTGTTGCTGTGGCGGTTTTTCGCTGCCACGTGGTATAACGGTTCATTACTGTGAAGACAAGGTGTAACGGTATATCACTGCCGCGTGGTGTGATTTCGAATAACGGTAAAAAGTGAGAATGAAATAGGTAGTTAGAGAGCTAATTAACGGTAATTTTTGTTTTGTCTTCAATGGAGGGAGAGTGAGATTTGCGTTGAAATTAAATATGAGGAGAGAGTGAGATTTGCGTTGAAATTAAATATGAGCTAGTGTGGTGTGAGTAAAAATACAGTTACGTCAGAGGGTGATACGGAAGACGTACCGGTACCATGTTGAGGATTGAAAAACGTGGTTAACAATTAAGTTATAATTGATGATTTCCATTTTGTACGATTTTTCCGAGTTTTATTGCTAAGTTATAATTGATGCTTATCAATTTTGTGCGATTTTGCCGAGTTTTAGTGTTTAGTTAGAATTGATGCTTATCAATTTTGTGCGATTTAGCCGAGTTTAAGTTAGAATTGATGCTTATCAATTTTGGGCGATTTTGCCGAGTTTTAGTGCCATTAGTTATAATTGATGCTTATCAATGAGAAATGAATCTAGAACAAGAATGTTAATAAAGTAAAAGAACAAAGCCTTTAGTTGAGAAAAATACTGAAATAAATAAAGAATAAATAAATTGATATTAAAATTTGGAAACGAAAATGAATTCAACCAATGTGTTGATTTAAACGAGAGAAATATATTCTCGAGATCTGCAGCGTTATGGGGCATGGAGCGCTTGGCCAAGATGTGGTGATAGTGCGACCGTCACTGATGGGGGGTTCCATGAAGAGTGGGTGATCATGAGTAGAGTAATTAATCGATTTAACTTTAATTTATATTTTTGTAATTCTGCGTATTTAAAAATCAGTGTAATGCTTGTATAATTGTGCGCCGGTTATTGGTGTGGCATTGAACCAACCTGTGATAATGGAATGGAATATGAAAGAAATTAGTAAATTGATTCCCAAGATTAGGGAAATACCAATGTTGAGGTCAGCAGCAATTATAGTATTTGGACAGATTCAGAAATAGTGTTGCATTGGTTGAAAAAACCGATTAAAGAATTGCGACTATTTGTAGGTAACCAAGTTAGCAGCATCCTGAGAGGTACAACGTTGAAGCAGTTTTGATATATTGGGTCTGGTCAGAATGCAGCAGATTTGATATCTCGTGGAGTAAAGGCCGAAAACCCACTGAGCAGTAAGATGTGGTGGGAAGGTCCAGAGTTGTTAAGGGAGAGTATTGAGGATTGGCCTGTGTGGGATCCCAAATTGTCCAATAAGGGAATTGTTTCCCAAACTAAACCAGAGTGTAAGGAGCCACCTGTAAAGTTTGATAACGTTTTGTTAACTGTAGTAGCAAAAAATACACAAGAAATTGATTTAATGGAAAAAATATCGTCATACAAAGCTATGTGTTGGATTACGGCATATGTGTTTCAATTTTGTAAGCTGTGTTTTGAGCCAGTTAGGAGACGGAGAATTAATAATGGTAGTAAGAACGCGATGGACTTCCAGAAACAAGAAAGAGCTGCGTAGTAATTGTTGAGATAGCACGTGTGAAGGTATTTGTTCCAGGATTGCCTATCAATGAAATTGACAATGCATTGAATTATTGGTTGATTGTTTCACAAAAACAATCATTTCCGGAAGAATACAAAACGGTAGTTCAGGGCAAAGGGCTGTCAAGATCCAGTCGACTTTGGATGTTGACACCGTGGATGAACAAAGGGAAATTATTAAGAAAAAGAGGAAGGTTAGACAAGTTGGAATTGCCATTAAATCAGCGCAGACCGATAATTTTGGATCATAAAAGTATTTTGGCCCGAAATATAGCGGAGGAAGCTCACGTGGCTTTATGCCTTGGGGGAGTGCAACTTTGTACCCAATATTTGAGAAACAAGTATTGGATTCTGCAGAGTCGTGGTTTGTTACGCAGCGTGGTGTATCGTTGTGTGACTTGTTGCTGGTATCGACGGAAAGCCGCTCAATAGCTAATGGCAGATTTGCCAGAGTAGCGAATAAACCCTGCACCAGCATTTTTCCATTGTGTCGTTGATTACGCTGGCCCAATACAGTTAAAGCAAAGTCGTAACATATTCGTGAAGGGTTACATAGCAGTGTTTGTTTGTATGGTTTACAAAGCTGTTCATTTGGAGATAGTTGGCGGATTGGATGCCAATTCATTCATTGCCGCGTTGATTGGGTTTGTGAATTTGCGAGCCGGATCGGTTCATCATATGTATAGTGACAATGGAAGTAATTTTATTGGAGATGACCGAATTCTTCGAGAAGCGGGCGAGTTATGGAAAGACTCAACGGTGATGAGTTGTCTCCAGGCCTATTCTATCCAATGGCATTATAATGCACCAAATGCACCGCACCAAGGTGGCCTATACATTTGAGGAGATGGCTACGTTGTGGGCGAAGATTGCGGCATATTTGAATTCAAGACCATTGACACCGATAAGTAATGATCCAACAGATTTAACAATGTTAACACCAGGTCATTATCTAACTGGCCAACCGATTATTATACCATATGAAACATTATTGGCGGAGATACCAGAGAATCGGTTGTCTACTTGGCAGAAATTACAAAAATCACAGCAAGAATTTTGGACGAGATGGTCACAAGAATGTATCACGGAGCAGCAACATCGTAATAAATGGGCGAATGAAGGGAGATCGTTAAAAATTGGAGATAGGTTTTTGTTAAAAATGAAATAACACCACCTAGTCAATGGATGATGGCTAGAATTATTGAAGTATTTCCCGGACAAGACGAGAAGTGAGGACCCAGAAGAGTGAATTAGTACAGCCCATTACGCAATTATGTTTGTTGACAATGGACAATGAGAAGGCAGCCACATTCAATGCTGGTTTTCCTCAGGAATTTTAAAGTTTTCATTGAGGTTTTCCCAGTATCCTTAGAGCAAATGCTGGATATTCTTGTGAAGATTTGTATTTGAGCAAATTAGAGCAAAGGAGATAGTTGTATGGCGCCAAGCTGTAAAAGCGGTCAAGATGGTCCTCAAGCTGGCCAAGATGTTACGGCCACCGTAACGAATATCAACTAGACGCGCCTTATTTATACTACATATTTATTTTGTTTCTTTTAAATTATTGTAATTAAGCACCATATATGAAAGAGTGCTGAAAGAAAATAGTGTATAAAACATACTCATCCGTGGTTCCAATATTGAACGCGCGGATAAGTATGCAAGCAAGAGAATAAAAAGAAAAAACTAAAAAAAGATTTAATCGCAATAAAGAAACCGAACGAATCGGGCGAAATAAAGAAACAAGCGTTTCAAATTCGATGAAGTGTACAAACACCTTCCTAACTAGCCATATTTCAGAACTATATCTAAAAATCATTTTAGAATCCCATTTCCATCGTACATGCTCAATTTAATCAAAATCGCATCAAAAATGGCCAAGTTTCTCCCTAATTGGCCATATTCCAGAACTAACTAATGCTCCTACTATCGCAGAAATATCTATCCGTGCCCGCTCTAATAAAGTGTCTGCTTAACTAAGGGAGGTTTTCATGGAAAGCTTCAGTTTTGCAAGGGCATGTGTGTCCGTTGTAGTGAGGTGTCCTTGAAGTGAGTGTCCTTTGAAATGAGGTTTCACTATAATAATAATTACAATCTAGGTTGATGCCGTCGTTGAGCAGGACGGGCAGCTCGGTTAGCTTACGTTATGTGGTGATTTGGAACGCGTTAGCTGAATGTAGTGTGGAGAGTCTTCGTGACGGGTTATAAGTGATTTGTGAACCACTAACGTTCACAAATATCGCACACGTAACCAAACTCATTGCGAATGGGATTGTTCACTACTCATTGGTCACCCTTTCATACATATTATTTCTTTGCAATACTCAGGTGTTAATAGTGTCGATGTTAGTTGTGTTTGTGTTACGGCTGGCGTACGGAATTCTCCTCGGTCGCCTCCTTCCATTTTCGATATTTTGTGTTATAAATTATGCATAATTGACTCATCTACGCGGACAGATGAGCAGCACTATAAACAAAAGTAGCAAGCCTCGAGGTGACCGAAATGTTAGACGTTGTACTAAAAAATGAAGATTATTCAAATAGAACATTTGAAAGCTTTACGTATCATTTTGAGCTTTCTGTTACAAAATTATAATACTTAAATTGGTCGAGTTAAAACGTTCTTGTGGTAAAGAATATGTTGACGGATTATTTCAAGGCTAAGCGCAATATCAAATGGTTTACCTTAAAGTTGACACTCATTATCTATAGATGACGTCAAAATTTTAGTTAACAAATAAAATTTTGAAAAGGCTATAATTGAAATGTTCAGGTTAATTCCAAATCTTAATTAAACTATTACAAATAACAAATTTTTATAATAACAAATTTTTCAAGTGCCACTTTGTAAAATCTTGTGTGAAAAGTATAAAACTCAAGAGTTATGAATGCCCTAGTTTACGGTTAAAGCAGATTGTATTATAACATTATCGAGTCCCAAAGGTAAATAAACGGCGTTGATTTATTATCCACTCAACCTTATCAAATTAAACTTTCAAATTAATAAAAGAAGTCATATAAAGCCTAATATATAAATCAAATATTTTAAGTGACTTCTAACTTTTGATAAATACCGTACATAACGAGAAAATAAAATCGATATCGATTAATTTCAATTTTCTATGGTACGCACACAACATCGCATCTACACGCTCCCATTTTTATTAAAACATGTAAATACGTACGTTATAATATGATTTTGATGAATTTTATTTTATACTCGTACCTTTTGCAAATTTATTAGACTAGACAAAAATAAATTCTAATTATTGTAGGGGTTACAAATTTGTAACCACCAATTTAAGGTGTATATTTATCGAAATCTACACCATTTACAATTTTTTTTTATACTCAATTAAATTTAATACCGAATTGGTTTAATTTGGTTAAATAAATTTGGTCTTCTGTAATCCTTAAAGTTAATGTAACAGCCCAACAAAAGGCTAAGAACTGTTTTGTACACCATCATCCCATTTTCAAAACTTTTTTTTATGTAAGTCGGATCTGAAAAAAAAAAATAATTCCTTTTTGTGTGTGTTTAGAAAAAATATTACAACTTTTCAATAAAATCAATCAATTTTTATCTTATTAAATAAATATTTTATTTTTATTGAAAATAATTAAGTTAGACGATACAAAAACGAAACTTTTATTTAGGTTTTCTTTTTTGCTAAAATAGATACACACATAAAATAGGAATGTACACACAAAACCAGCGAAAGCAGACTGTATAAATGGGCAAATAAATCAATATTAGGTAGAATTCTGAACATCATTTTTCGAAAGAGCTTAGCGTCTACATACCTACCGACATAGAAGTTAATTTTTGTATAACACAAAATTTTATTTTTTTCGTTTCAGTTCATCAGCAACAGAACTCATCTCACGACGTGGCGTATTTTCCAGAAGACATTACGGTTCCGTCGATCAGGTAAGAAGAATTAGAATTATAATGTAATCAAATTTTCAATTAATTAATATAAAAATTGCGTTAAAAAATATTTTGATTGATTTACGTGAAAATCTGTCTTGAGGTATTTTTTTATAATAAAAATGTTTCCTTGGGGTGAAAAATACTTTTTTCGTGAAACGTTTTTATATCGGATCCATTGGATAAAATTGTAATCGTATTTTGACTAGTAATTGGATATATTTCTTAAGCTTCATTTCAAGAAGAACAAATATGTTATCAGGGGCGTAAACCCGATTCTCTAGTAAGCATATAATTTTTGAATGAAAAAGCAAACTGTCTCAGGAGACCCTTTAGAATGAATTATTGTGCTAACTTAAATAACATAGCTATATTGACGTTGCTTGAAAATAAACTGGCTTACAAGAGGTCGACCTTTAAATAATTACTTATGAATTCTAAAAATTACATATGAATGAGTTAAAGATTATTACTACAATGGTCAGATTCATTTAATTAACCCTACCATGTAAACCATCATTTTCTAAAGAAGTGGAATTAAGGGTGGACACGTTTTGGTTTGTGTGTTGGGTCAAAATTCCTTACAAAACAACAGCAAACATAAAATGAACAATAATAAGAAGGATTAAGCGCTTACAACAATAAAATTCAATCAGCGCATGAATAATGTAAAACTAACATTAGATGTCCACTGAGGGAAACAAATTATTTATAAACGAAATGAAATTGTATATTTGAAATTAAATATTTATTTCCTTCGCCGAATATGCTCTTTAAACAAAACAGGAAGATTGACTGACATCTTTCTTGCTTTGATGAACAATTTTGTTTTATTGTTTTTGTGCTTCGTTATATTCTTATGCTTGTGTGTGCATTGTTTCTGGTTTTTTGGTGTATTATGTATAAGGTCGGGATTTTTAGGTTCTGAAAAATCGAAAATATGTAACTAAAATAGTAATACATGCAAATCCAGACTCTGACGTTACAACAATATAACAACGAAAATTAAATTTGATTTTTACTATGGTTTGTGGTTTAGTGGTAACTCACAGCCGAATGAAAATATGTAGTTCTATTTGCGATAAATAAAATAAAATAAATTAAGTTAACGGAGAATTACAAAGGAATAGTTACAGAGACAGTGATTATAAAATTTAATTAAATAGAAACTTATTGATAAGTGTAGTGGCCGTCGCACTGTAATTTCGATGCTTCCGCGGTGTTTTCAACGTGTTAAATCGCTTTGAAAAATCTAAAAAAAATCATGAGCGCTCTTGAACCCTTCTAGAATGAGAATCAACAATTACACAGGACCAGAAAAAATAAATGACTGGGGGTTCCCTAAAGTTGGTTTTGCCCCGTCACGTCAGCATTTGTTCCTAACCTCAAAAAACAGCTTGAAACTATAAAACTCAATAATATCAACCATTAAACCTTATAACCATATACCTTCATAGCTCAATAACCTTAAGTTCGATAACCTATAACCCTAAAACACATAACCTCAAAATCTATAACCTCAAAACTCATAAATCTCACATCCCAAAATACTACAAACCCAAAATGCAGTAAAAAAACCGAAAAACTTACACGCAAAACTCAAACTTCAATCTCGGAAAGTTTTAGCTTTATAATTGCATACGTCCATCACTTCATTACCTCAAAACCCATAAGCTCCGTAACCCTGAAGTTCCATAACCCTACAATCCCAACATACTATAACCCCAGTAATCCAAAACCTCATAACCATATAAACCCTACAACTCTTAAATGCGACAAAAAAATCCACGCACGACATCTCTATAAGTTCATCACCTTTCACCTTGTAACCCTATAACCCTAAAATGCAACAGTAAATGTATATCTGAGTGGAACAGTTTTGCCGTGTGTCGGCATTCTGGACACCTCCACGCAGTACCGGTGGGCAACGGAGTTTTTCCGCGATCCGGCAAAGTCCCTGATGCAGGGAGTCGGAACCCCAGTATCGGCGGTTGGTCAGGGTGAGAAGCTCTACATCGGTGGGTAAGTTGGGCTTTGAAGAGTATAATGCTTCAAGAAAGACATCATGCAATAATTGCGTAGACTGTTTCTGCTTTGTTTGTGGAGAATATGTTGTGAGTAAACATACAAAGTTATTCACAGATGTCCTTGAAAGACGATATGATTAAGGTATTCCTGGCAACTTTATAAACAAAAGAAACGGACATTTGCTTCCCCAATGATCTGGCGGGAACCGAAAATCATGACAAGGATTGCTATCTTTGTTTAACGAAAGTTCTTGAACACAACCGAAAACCAAATTTTCGATTTCTCATTCAACTGTTGAATTTGTGACTTGTCGTACCATTCTTGAAGCTGGAGAGAGTAACAAAAGTAATGCTACCCTGTTTTTCCGTTATTTTTTATTATTTTTTTTTTCAATAAGCACAACTTTAATAAGTCGCAGTTTCTTAGAATTTTTTCCCTGCAAACATAATTTGTTAGTCTCTATTAAGCCGCAGTCTCATGTAAGCCGAACACTTTTAATAAGCCTTTTAATACGCTTTTAATAAGCCGCATGCATTTTAGTATTCGCGATTTCCACCAACTGTAAAAAAACGTTTTGTCTAATAAGCCGCTGTGGCTATATGTGGTGATTTAAAAATTATGACAATTTTATTAGGTCAACAAATTGGTTTCACTAAACATACATGTTTTCTATGTGAATGGGATAGGCGAGCTCATGCCGAACATTATGTGAAGAAGCATTGGCCAATTAGAAACAATTTAACTCCAGAATCTAAAAATATCATAAAACAGAGTCTAATACCAACAGATAAAGTAATCCTTCCAACATTACATAATACAGCTGGGACTTGTAAAACAATTCGTCAAAGCAATGAAAAAACTACGGAGAGCAAAGCTTTTATGTACATATTTCAAAAGTTTCCTAAACTGTCTGGTACGAAAATAAGAGATGAACCACAAATTAGAAAACTTTTAAAAATCAATAAATTCCAGAAAAGGATGACTAAGGTTTTAGAGACGTTACGAAAAATGTCTAGGAAATAGGAAATATCCTAATTACGTGAATATAGTTGAAAATATGGGATGCCTAATTAATATAAAGCTGCACTTTCTTCATTGTCTTTATTCTCGCTTTCTGAGATTACAGGCTCTTGAAGGCTCACTTATAAGTTTTTTTGTTGTTAAGGTTACGGAATTTCTGGGTTATAGGGCTTTGGAGTTTTGAGGTATTAGACTGTATGGAGTTATGGGGATGTGTAGTTATGAAATTTAATGCTATATGATTCGGAGTTATATTGTGATATGCAAGTTCCTTATGTTACACTTCAGGATTGTGGGGTTTATGGGTTTTGATGTTATGAAATGATGGCCGTATGGAATTATAAAGCTAAAAATCTCCGAGATTGAGGTTTGAGTTTAGCTTGTAGTTTACTGGGATTTGAGATTTATGAGTTTTGAGATTATAAATTTTGAAGTTATGGGTTATAAGGTTATCGATCTCAAGGTTATTGAGCTATGAAGGTATATGGTTATAAGGTTTAAGGGTTGATATTGTTGGTTTTATAGTTTAAAGCTGTTTTTTGAGGTTAGAAAAAGCGCTGATGTGATGGGGCAAAACAGGTTTCGGATTCCGTTTCAGCAACCCAAAAAACATATCATATAATCCACTTGGTCTGATTTAAGGAATCCTCCACTCATTTTTTTGTGGTCCTGTGTCATTTAAATACAAAAGTTATTATATTTTTTGCAATATATCGTTATCTGGGCGACAACGCCAGAAAATGTTTCTTGGCCTGGTTAAACGGCGGGTCCACCGTACATCCTTTTTACATATAACAAAACCGAAGGAAAGGAAAGGTATGTTAGTAACAAGGAATCGACCCGGTTCCAAACACCTAAGTAGATATAGTTAGAGTCTTTTTATTAGTAATATAAATGTTAAAATAGTTAGCACAAGACAATACAATTCCTAAACTCCATGTCCGTTGGATGCTTGAAGTTTCTAGAAAGTTGAGTGTGGTTTCTCCGGTCACTTCAAAAATTCAAAGAATTTTAAATCAAATCAATTAATTAGTTACTGCTACATGCTTTACTTTAGAAACAAACTTACTGTTATTAAAAGACTCTGAAAAGTAAAATTATAAATGAAATCTCAGTATAACAAATTAAATTGTAACTACAATTCCATATTCATTTGCTACCTCATCTTCCTGGATTTATTTCTGCAAATCTAGAGTTTATTCAGGTACCAATAATTACTACTTCCTCTTCCGATAGACCACTTAATTATTTTATGGCGAGAGTACTTTAAAGGAGAATACCTCATGTAAAAACTAAAGAAAAATTATTCATGATAACGTAAAGTTACACAATTCAAGATAACGTAAATTCCGCCTTTAGGCGGTTATGTGCATTACTGGGTTAAATATCGAATCCGAAACCATAGACAATCATAATAGATCTCTCATTTGACTAAAAACAGAAAATAAAAACAAAAATTTTCCATTCAAATATTATCGGTGTATTGCATATACGTATTATATTTGCAACGCATTCTAAAATCATTGCCTTATAAAATACACAACACAACGATACATTGGAATTATCAGAAGTTTTTGTTTTTTTCCTTTAGTTACTATGAAATGAGAAATCTAGTATGAATGCTATGCCGAATTTTTTCAACCATTTCCTCTTACCATTCCGCACATATACATACTTAAACCCATAGGAAAAAAATTGATTCATTTAAAATTAAAATAAAAAAGACAGCCAAAAATCCCCTTGCAATATGTACAATAAAAAATAACAAAAACCCAATAAACAAGAACATTTTTATTTTGTGTACATATCCATAAACAAAAACCAAAATTCCCCTTACCTTAGCAAATCAGCATAATATAATCTAATTAACACTTAACCGACGGGTCGAGTAGTATCTACTGGTTTCGTCAGCTGATGTTAACCGACGGGTCGAGTAGTATTTACCTTTTTCGACTTCTGACGTTTAACAGATAAAATCATTTTAACATAATACCGATACATCAGAAGTCGAAAAAGGTAAATACTACTCGACCCGTCGGTTAACATCAGCTGACGAAACCAGTAGATACTACTCGACCCGTCGGTTAAGTGTTAATATATATATTTAGCTATGAGGCTGTAAAACAATTTAACAATACAAATAAATATATTTTTTAATTTAAAATTATTTTTAAATAAAAGAGAATAAAATTGTTCTTCTTATAGTGATATTTTTTATTATTTTATATAGTACAAGGACTATAGTTTCGAGCGTTCGCTCATTATCAACTTATAACTTATTCTAAACTGTTTAGAATAAGTTATAAGTTGATAATGAGCGAACGCTCGAAACTATAGTCCTTGTACTATATAAAATAATAAAAAATATCACTATAAGAAGAACAATTTTATTCTCTTTTATTTAAAAATAATTTTAAATTAAAAAATATAAAAACAGTGATATTAAGCACAAAAATGGATAAAATCCAATGTTGTAATACAAATAAAACAAAAGTTAGTATATTGATTGTGGCGTAGTGGTAACGCATTGGACTAGAGCGGCAAAGGTCGTCGGATCCATCTTCATCTAATTTTATTTTTTTTTTTTAGTATTCATGTAATGACCAAATATTTTACTTTAAATTAAACATTCCGCTTTATAGTTATTACAGCAATTACATAAGAAAATACGTGGTCCGCGTTTATGATGCCCCTAAACACTACAACAAATTATTTAAAAACTTTCATATATTATAAGTTGTAGTAAGCCATGAGAATTTTTCGGTAAAAATTTTTTTTCCTTTCATAAACTTCAAAGCATGCTATATGTTTCAAACAATATAAGAATGAAAATTAAATAAATTTCCTTAGGTTGATATGGCTTAGTAGAAATGTCCGGGGTTCGATTGTGGTCAAGGCATTTTAGTTTTGATTTTCAATTTATATTTTTTTGACGTGATAACGTCTTACACCGCATGTTCAGAAAATTGACAAGAAAGTTTTCCCTTGGTCGTGGGCAATTACTAATCAACTGTAAGCATTACCTTTAATTTAAATGTATATAATTTCTTAGATTGGTCCTTAGGCTTCATGCCTCATACATAATATTATCGAATGATTTCACGCGATTTAAATCCTTTAACAACTGTAGTAAGAGAATGGCTCATCCGATCCGAGCAATTCTGGAAGTCTATTTTTGCATAAAGAAACAGTGGTGGTTAATTTAGTTTAAATTAAAATAATTAATCTCAACATGTTATAAACGTTATCACGCAAAACACCTACGGCCGTGTTGATGACACAGCCCACCCCGATTTGTTTATTTTTTTCTGTCTGTAAGGATTATTGTGTATTGCCCCAACGCATGTAAAATTGTCCTTAAAAGCCCTTACTTTTTGGTTTAAGGTCTATTTAAAGTACAATAATCCTTAAAAGCCTTTAGTCTTGGCTAAAAAATAACGGTTAAAAAAATATCAAATGGTGAAATGGTGATCATGGCGGCGGCCGCTTGACATCAACATTATATATAAATTGTATCCGTCCTAGGACGGGCTGTAGCCCCTAGTATACCATAATTACCCAATTTATTCGCTAACTCCGGAACGCTTTTCTTATACAGTCAAACCTGTTTTTGTGCGGTCTTTTTTTATGCGATTTTTTTTATGCGATAATTTTTGTGCGATTTTTTTTATGCGGTATATGAATTATGCCGCATAAAAAACATTGCACAAAAAAAATCGAATAGAAAAAAATCGGGTAAAAAAAAATCGCATAAAAAATGACCGCACAAAAACAGGTTTGACTGTGTTTCTAATTAACATATCAATATGTTATAACTGAGTAGTTCAAACGGAAAATATCTCGAGTTCGATGTTAAACCAAATTTCGTTTTTATTTTTATTTTTTATTTTTTAGTATTCATTTAATGGCCAAATATTTTACTACAAAATATTCCGAATTATAATTATTAAAGTAATTATACAAGAAAATACGTGGTACAAGTTTATTTTTGCGCCTACATGTATGCGAACACTACTATAAGTTTCTTAAATACTTTTATATTGAGTTGTAGTAAGCCATGAGAATTTTTTGGTAAAAAATTTTTTCCTATCATAAACTTCATAGCATGCTATGTTTGAAACGATATAATTTATTTATTTATTTATTGTACTTTAACAATAATTTAGTATTAAAAGGAAAAGCACAGATGGAAACAGAGTAAACGGAACAAAAGAACAAAAATAAAATGATGAAGCTGCTTCCATTAGGCAGAAAAACCTTTTAAATTTTTTCAAACAATTTCCATCTCATGCATACACATTCTATTTTGAGCAATAGCTCATTTACAATAAAATGTACAGCAAGAGGTGAAATAATATTAAAATTTTACAATAATAATAATAATATTAAAAATAAATTTAAAAAAACTACGTATTGCCCATCAATCACGCCACTCCAAAAATTTTGACTTAAATAATTTGGCCGATCCTAAACTCTTAATTTCCAATGGAATTGAATTCCAAAGAGAAACTCCCCTAACGTAAAAGGATTTGTTTAGCGACCTACAACTATTTTTGGCCGGAATCAGGCGGAAGTTTGAGGAATGAGACCTGCTAAAAAGTAACTTCCTATAAAGATAAGAAGGCTTCTTAGCTTTGAGAAGTTTAAAAATAAAAAGACAAACGCGAAATTCGTAAAAGGTAGATAAACTACATCCTAAAACAAGGCTAGAGTAGGCAGAAATATGATCGAATTTCCTAATACCAAAAATAAACCTAGTACATGCATTGAAACATCTTTGGAAAACGTTCATATTTTCCTGAAGCATACCGAATAAAACTACGTCACCATAAATAAAATGAGGAAGGAGATAAGACAAAAACATTTTTTTCCTAAACTGACTATCAGAAAATCCTACTACTTTATACAAACAACTAAGCATACCAAAGACCCTCTTACTAATACTAACTAAATGGTACACTGAAAAAAATATACTGCGTTTTATTTACGAATGGCGTTCGTTAACCACAATTCGTACTATTAATGTACAAATCGCTATATTTACGTAAAAAAATGAAATTTAGAAAAAAATCATAAGAATGTTTGCATTAATAGTAAGAATCATAGTTCGTAAACTAAAAAATTGTTTAGTTTATTGTGCTATAGGTAAAATACAATCACATGTTGTTTGCGTATTAGTGCAACTTGCATCATTTTATTAAAAAATCATATTTATGAACAATTCATAATATTTATGAATGAGACTATGTACGAAATTCGTCATATTAACGAATCTGATAATTATTCGTGTGGACATCATGATACACACACAAATTAGATTTCTGCTTGGGTTTTTGAGTTTGATTTAGTTGAATATAATTCACTAAGTCGATACACTCTAGTTTTACATATAATGTAAAAATTTAGAGTTGAATTTTTGTAGTTCGGGCGTATCTACCTGAAAGACCTTACTTTTTCTATGTATACGAAACCGAATTACTAACACGAAAACTCAAAGAGATATCTAATTTTTGAGAGTTGATACACTTTGTATTGACTCTGCGGGAAAGAAAAGGGGGAGGGGATAATATTTCTACTTTGATTGGTAGATTAGGTATATTATAAGTGAATGGCCTTTGTTATTTTTCTGATTTACCAAATCGAAAATACAGTGAATGTCATTTACAAATTATGTACAAGTAATATATTGTCTATAAAAAAGCCGAAACATTTTCAGAAAATAATCCTCATATTTGAGAATTATTCATAACCATGTCCATAACCACCAGACCACCACTACTAAGTATTCCATTCTTCCTAGATACGAATATTTTCGTATGCACAAATAATGAATTTCTAAATTTATAATGTATGAATTTATTCGTTAATATGATGTAACATTTCGTTAATGTTACGAAAAATTTCATGTTATGTTTAATTTCTTACGTTAACAATAAGAATTTGTTCATCCACAAATGCTTTTAACTGCATTAAAATTATAACATTTTTCGTATCTTATATGAATCAATTCATAAATATTACAACGTAAGTAGTGGAGGTGAAAATATTTTTTTTTTGTGTTTCACCATATTAACGTATGATTTTCGTACTATTAACGAAGGGTCGTATTGGCTCCATTTTAACGAATTTTTCTTACTATTAATGCAGTTTTTGTCTGCATTGATGTAGGATTTTTTTCAGTGTAACATTGAAAGATAAATAATTTAGGTTGAACGTGGCTTAGTAGTAACGTATTTTACTAGAGCGGCTAAGGTCTGGGGTTCGATTGGGGCAAAGGCATTTTAGTTTAGTCTTTCCAATTTATATTTTTTGACGTGATCACGTCTTACAAAAATTTTGATTTTGAGTTTGATTATGTCGCTTAGTTATCCCAATATAGTTTTAAAATCCATGTTAGTTGATAGGTCGTTATTGAATGTAGTTAGTTTGAATGTCCAAAGTCTAGTCCCAAATATTGACGAGATTCGTCACATTTTTAATGGCGCTCCAGTGGACATACTTTGTTTCTCTGAGACCTTTCTAAATCCAAATATCCCTAATTCAGCTTTTGCCATCAAAGGTTTTAATATATTTAGGAAAGATAGGACGGTACCTCCCCTTAATTATGGTGGTTTATGTTTGTTTGTAGGTGATCATATTAAGGCTAGATTAGTTACCATACCTTCTTCTATTTCGGAATCGTTAGTATCGGATTTAGAGTTTTTATTTGTCAACGTTTTCATTAGTGGTCGTAAAATCTTATTCGGTACCGTCTATAACCCTCCAAAAACTAGTAAGAGGTCGTATGCCCAATTTAAAAAATCCCTTGTAGACTTAGAAAGTTTGTTTAGTTATTTCTCTTGTAGATTCGATGAAATATATATATCAGGTGACTTCAATTTCGATATACTCCAAAATTCCGGCTTCCCTCGTGATTATTTGAATCTTTTAAATAGTCTTAATTTATTCGTCCACAACACTGTGGCGCCGACGTTTTGTTGTCCAACCGCTAGCGGTGCCTCTTATTCCCTTATTGACCATATCATCTCTTTTACTGATAACTCTATTTGTTTTTTCAATCAGTTGTCTCTCGGTATGGGATCCCATCATGATCTTTTAGTTTTTTCTGTGAATTGTTACTCTCCACCTAAGCCTAACAGTTTTAGCTTTAGAGATTTTGCTAGTATAGATAATTCCCGCCTTTAATTAGTTTGTAACTCGGTTCCTTGGGAGGATATTTTTTGCCTTAGTTCGTCAACTACCCAAGTAGAATTTTTCAACTCGTATATTAGTTTGGTCTTTGATAGTTGCGTTCCGCTTAAAAAGGTTACTTTCAAAGCAAAATCTCCGCCTTGGTTGTCTCAGGAAGTTTCGAATGCCATAAGTATTAGAGTTAGTAAATATCGTTTATGGAAAAGGTATCCTAATAGTCAGTCTCATTTAGATTATAAGCAGGCTCGTAATAGAGTTGTAGGGTTAATTCGGATTGCTAAACGTAATTATTTTAAGGACAAGTTAGACCCCTCCCTTCCTCCAAAGGTTTTTTGGCGTAATGTTCGTAATTTAGGCCTACACACAAAAAATTAAAATGTCACCACAACACCGAATCGGTGTTACATAGTGTCCCACCGATCGGATATTTATAATTTGAATCCAATCGGATATTATAATAAAAATGGCATAAAATACATTTGGATAAAAACTTTTACACCGCATAAAACCCAAACAGGAACATTCATCTTTAGGAAAACACCTAGAGGTGCATTTTATTAAATCCAAAAGGAGTTTTTATAAAAATTTATCTTTTCGGATAAATAAAAATATTTATCCGTTGATGCGTATTTAATTTTATAAAATATATTCAGTTGGAGAAAAATAAAATACTTTTTCGGATAAAAAACCAATTACCACCGCACATTTTTTGAGTGTATGGTTTTATCCCATTGGTATTTTATTTTAATGTATGTACATACCTATATCATGATTTTAATATGTTCCGAAGATTGTATGTAAGAGAATTGAATCTTCTCATCAGGCCGCTGCGACTAGACTGATTGTATCACAATTTAAATTCTATTATACAGAAGGAATATGCAGGTTGCTTTAGCGAATTTAACTAATACAGCCAAAATCTCTTACAATTTTACTTTTTCACGAAAACTCCAAACGGTGTAAATATTTACTCCGATAGAACGAAAATAATCTCTGGGAAGTATTTTTTAAAAAAAATTCGCTGTTGACAACTTTTGCGTTTATTCCGAACGGTGCAAAAGTATACTGTTCGATCCTTTTGGATATTTTAAAATTTGTACCCGATCTTGCGGAGTTAATATGGTACTATTGGATAAAAAATAAAGTTTTTTTCGGATAAAATACCATTCACACCGCAATATTTTTTTGTGTGTAGGCAGATGCAAGAGTAGTTCTAGTGGGGTGTTTAAGACCAATGATATTAATAGTTATTTTTGCTCTAGTTTGAACTCGGGCAGTAGTACCGTCGATTTGTTCTCTAATGCGTCCTCTAATTCGTTTTCGTTTTCAAATATTTCTCTCGAGGATTACAGTCTGCCATTTGGAATGTTAAGTCGGAATCTTCTGGTCTGGATAACGTCAATTTAAAATTCGTTAAACGAGTTTTCCCTTTCGTCTCAAAATATTTGTTACATATTTTTAATATTATTTCACATCCTCTTCCTATCCAGATCAGTGGAAGCTAAGTAAAATCATACCCATCCCAAAGATTACACACAAAAAAATATTGCGGTGTGAATGGTATTTTATCCGAAAAAACTTTATTCTTTATCCAATAGTGTCATATTAACTCCGCAAGATCGGGTACAAATTTTAAAATATCCAAAAGGATCGAACAGTGTACTTTTGCACCGTTCGGAGTAAACGCAAAAGTTGTCAACAGCGGATGTTTTTAAACGGTACTTCCCACAGATTATTTTCGTTCTATCGGAGTAAATATTTACACCGTTATTGGAGTTTTCGTGAAAAAGAAAAATTGTAAGAGACTTTGGCTGTATTAGTTAAATTCGCTAAAGCAACCTGCATATTCCTTCTGTATATTAGAATCTAAATTGTGATACAATCAGTCTAGTCGCAGCGGCCTGATGAGAAGATTCAATTCTCTTACAATCTTCGGAACATATTAAAATCATGATATAGGTATGTACATACATTAAAATAAAATACCAATGGGATAAAACCATACACTCAAAAAATGTGCGGTGTTAATTGGTTTTTTATCCGAAAAAGTATTTTATTTTAAATACGCATCAACGGATAAATATTTTTATATATCCGAAAAGATAAATTTTTATAAAAACTCCTTTTGGATTTAATAAAATGCACCTCTAGGTGTTTTCCTAAAGATGAATGTTCCTGTTTGGTTTTTATGCGGTGTAAAAGTTTTTATCCAATTGTATTTTATTATAATATCCGATTGGATTCAAATTATAAATATCCGATCGGTGGGACGCTATGTAACACCGATTCGGTGTTGTGGTGACCTTTTTTTTTTTTTGTGTGTAGTAATCCTTCAGAGCTATCCCATTTGAGGCCAATTAGCATTTTAAGTTCTCTCTCTAAAGCTTTCGAGATAGTTGTTAAAACTCAAATTCAATCGCATCTAAATAGCAATAGTTTAATTAGTTTCTTCCAATCTGGGTTTAGAAAATTTCATAGCACTTCTACTGCGTTATTAAATGTATGTGATGATATTAGGCGTAATATGAATAATAGGGAATTGACTTCTTTAACTTTGTTAGATTTTTCTAAGGCCTTTGATTCTATTAATCACAGAATTCTTTTTAACAAACTCATATCTCAGTTTAGATTTTCGGTTTCCGCTGCCAGACTAATTTTTAACTATCTTTCTAATCGTTCTCAGGCAGTTTTTTTCGACAATTCTTTGTCTGATTTCCTTCCTGTAATTTCCGGCGTTCCTCAGGGTTCAGTGCTGGGTCCTCTATTGTTTTCTATGTACATTAATGACATAGAATCCTCTATTCACCATTGTTCATTTCACATTTTCGCTGATGACGTCCAAATTTATAAAAATAGTCGTTTAGATCAGGGTTCTATTGATAGGAATATTTCTCTGATAAATGAAGACTTAAGTAATATCGCTAGTTGGTCGGTCTCTAATAGGCTCGTTTTAAATGCGAATAAATCTCAGTCGATTATAATTTATAAAAAATCGTTAGACACGTCGTCCTTTCCTGGTATTTTTCTGCAGGGTTCGCTAATTAGGTATTCAAATACTGTTAGAGATTTGGCTTAGTTATTAATAAAACTCTTTCTTGGGGTGACCATTTAGTTAGTATTAGTAAGAGGGTCTTTGGTATGCTTAGTTGTTTGTATAAAGTAGTAGGATTTTCTGATAGTCAGTTTAGGAAAAAAATGTTTTTGTCTTATCTTCTTCCTCATTTTATTTATGGTGACGTAGTTTTATTCGGTATGCTTCAGGAAAATATGAACGTTCTCCAAAGATGTTTCAATGCATGTACTAGGTTTATTTTTGGTATTAGGAAATTCGATCATATTTCTGCCTACTCTAGCCTTGTTTTAGGATGTAGTTTATCTACCTTTTACGAATTTCGCGTTTGTCTTTTTATTTTTAAACTTCTCAAAGCTAAGAAGCCTTCTTATCTTTATAGGAAGTTACTTTTTAGCAGGTCTCATTCCTCAAACTTCCGCCTGATTCCGGCCAAAAATAGTTGTAGGTCGCTAAACAAATCCTTTTACGTTAGGGGAGTTTCTCTTTGGAATTCAATTCCATTGGAAATTAAGAGTTTAGGATCGGCCAAATTATTTAAGTCAAAATTTTTGGAGTGGCGTGATTGATGGGCAATACGTAGTTTTCTAAATTTATTTCTAACATTATTGTTATTATTGTTAATTTTTAATATTATTTCACCTCTTGCTGTACATTTTATTGTAAATGAGCTATTGCTCAAAATAGAATGTGTATGCATGAGATGGAAATTGTTTGAAAAAATTTAAAAGGTTTTTCTGCCTAATGGAAGCAGCTTCATCATTTTATTTTTGTTCTTTTGTTCCGTTTACTCTGTTTCCATCTGTGCTTTTCCTTTTAATACTAAATTATTGTTAAAGTACAATAAATAAATAAATAAATAAATACACCGCATGTTCAGAAAATTTAAACGAAGTTTTGCCTTTGGTCGTGGGCAATTACTGTAAGCATTACTTTTAATTTAAATGTATGATTTCTTAGGTTGGTCCTTAGGCTTCATGCCTCACGCATAATTTTATCGCAAAGACGTCATCAGGCGGCGAGGCAAGCCGGGATTTCGCGTGATTTAAATCCTTGAACCAGAGAATGGCTCATCCGATCCGAGCAATTCTGAAGTCAATTTTTGCGTAAAGTAACAGTGGTGGTTAATTTATTTTAAATTAAAATAATTAATTTCCACACTAATTTTAATTTAAATTAAATTTACAAAATTGAGATTTACAGGGTTTGACTGTACACACAAAAAAATAAAAGGTCACCACAACACCGAATCGGTGTTACATAGTGTCCCACCGATCGGATATTTATAATTTGAATCCAATCGGATATTATAATAAAAATGGCATAAAATACATTTGGATAAAAACTTTTACACCGCATAAAACCCAAACAGAAACATTCATCTTTAGGAAAACACCTAGAGGTGCATTTTATTAAATCCAGAAGGAGTTTTTATAAAAATTTATCTTTTCGGATAAATAAAAATATTTATCCGTTGATGCGTATTTAATTTTATAAAATATATTCAGTTGGCGAAAAATAAAATACTTTTTCGGATGAAAAACCAATTAACACCGCACATTTTTTGAGTGTATTCGTATTGGTATTTATTTTAATGTATATGATTTTAATATGTTCCGAAGATTGTAAGAGAATTGAATCTTCTCATCAGGCCGCTGCGACTAGACTGATTGTATCACAATTTAAATTCTATTATACAGAAGGAATATGCAGGTTGTTTTAGCGAATTTAACTAATACAGCCAAAATCTCTTACAATTTTACTTTTCACGAAAACTCCAAACGGTGTAAATATTTACTCCGATAGAACGAAAATAATCTCTGGGAAGAACTTTTTAAAAAAATCCGCTGTTGACAACTTTTGCGTTTACTCCGAACGGTGCAAAAGTACACTGTTCGATCCTTTTGGATATTTTAAAATTTGTACCCGATCTTGCGGAGTTAATATGGTACTATTGGATAAAAAATAAAGTTTTTTTCGGATAAAATACCATTCACACCGCAATATTTTTTTGTGTGTACTATAGCGAGAGAATGCCTCTTCTGATCGGAGTAATTCTGGTGCTAATTTGTGCATAAAAAAAACTGTGGCAGATAACTTATTTTAAATTAAAATAGTTAATCTCCACATAAATCTTAATTAAAATTACAAACTACAAAATAGCTGTTTGCAATGATTGAGAGCACTGTAGCGAGAGAACGCCTCATCTGATCGGAACAATTATGGTGTCAATTTATACGTAAAAAATCCATGGCAGATAATTTATTGTAAATTAAAATAATTAATCTCCACATACATTTTAAATAAAATTAAAATCTACAAAATAGCGATTTGCAATGCTTGTGAGCAGTGCAGCGCGAGAACGCCTCTTCTGATCGAAGCGATTCTAATCTCATTTTGTGAGTACAGAAACTGTGGAGGATAATTTATTTTAAATTAAAGTAATAACCCCCCACATAAATTTTAAATGAAATTGATATCTTCAAAATAGCGATTTACAAAATATAGTTTAGAACACTGTAGAGAGAGAATGCCGCATTTATTTGTGCGTAAAGAAACTTAGGCTTAAAACTTATATTGAATTAAAATAATTAATCTCAACATCTTATAAATGTTATCACGCATAATACCTACGGCCGTGTAGACGATACAGCCCACCCCGATTTTTTTTTTTCTTTTTTTGAAGAAAAGCACAGCTCCCGCTGTTTGTCGGTCTGTAAGGTTTTTTGTGGGATGCCCTAACACATGTAAAATCATCCTTAAAAGCCCTTACTGTTTGGTTTAAGGTCTATTTCAGGTACAATAATCCTTAAAAGCCTTAAATCACGACCTATTCCTACTCGGCTAAAAATATATCAAATGTTCAAATGGTGATTGGGCAGCAACCACTGGACATCACCATTATATATAAATTGTATCCGTCCTAGGACGTGCTGTACTCCCTAGTATAATATATGTATAAAGAAACAATAGAAAATGTTTACACAATTCATATCACATATACCAATACCTATGTATATGTGATATGAAAATGCCTGTGGGGCTATTTCTGAATACGATACGAATACGAAAGTATAACATTCTTATTTGAATTGAATTAGAATTGAATCAGATTCGCTCGTTTCTTATTTAAATCAAATACGAATCTTATACATTCGTATTCGTATCGTATTCAGAAATAGCCCCTCTGTATAACGATAGTCCCGTTTTTTGTTTTTTGACCACGTTTTCTCACCGTTCCCAATTTATATATTTTTTTTCACACTACACTACACAGGATTTTTGCACTTCACAAAACAATTTGCTACTTTTATATCATCATTTCAAATGTCCAAAATTAAGCGGCACTTAACCACGGTAATTATATGATTCACACACAAGTCACGGTTTATTTTATTAAATTAAACAAAATATTTAATTACGCACATATACATATAGATATAACCTATATACAGACAACAAAATTATTAATTAATTATTAAACTTTTAAACTAACTAGATTAAAATTAAATTAAATTAAAAATTTAAATTTACGAAGAGGACGACAAAACCACGTCTTTCCTCTTCGAGCGTCAACGACCGACCTTCAACAATTAAAAAATGCCCCATAGTAAAAAATAAATGACCTTGGATTCTCATAATGGACATCCTACTTTTCAAGAAAAATCAGGGTTTGACCGTTTCTGCCGAAAAAAGTAAAATTATTTGACCACTTGAAAATGCATACATAATTTGAACAAGAGGGAAATCTAAGATTTTTATGAGAATACACCGAAGATTATTTTCACTGCAAAACTGTCATTACGAGAAATGAAAATCATGTTTCTGACATTTTGTATATAAATTATAAAAAAGAATAGAGAGCAAAAATGCTCAAATATTAATCGGCAATTTTAATTTTTTCTTTATATGGTTCTTTGTAGTGACTAATACACCTAAAGGTTGATATTATATGTATCTGCATATCAACAAAACAAGCAGCCTTTCTAGAGAGAATTTCAGCAGGTTTTGACAAAAAATCACCACACTCTTGAATTTGAACTTAAACTTTCACGCCGGTCGCAGAGGGCCTTTCCGCCCGGTCGGCCACTTTGTGGCTCTGTTGCTTAGGAACTAACTGGTGGAGAGCGGGAGAATGACGCTTGCAGGACCATACCTGTACTAAGTTTTTTTTAGAGAGGGTGCCAGGCCCCGCCCCGCCCTTTTTCCGTTCTTTGGGAATTCCCAGGTGAACTTTCGCTTGGGACAAAATCGCCCCAGCCCTTACTGAAGCAAAACCAAACAAATAAAATAGGTGATATTTGTAATAATAATGTTGCGTACAATCACACGGCAATAACATCAAATAACGGGATTTTTGAAATGCTGAACCAAGAAAGTGAAATTAAATGAATCAAATGATGAGGATACAAACAATGACAACGCATAACGAGTTAAATGGTCAAAGAAAGGAAACTTTAATAATAATTTAAACCCGAATATTTCGAGAAGGCAATTTAAAACTTCCAATTTGATTTCGGCGATACAAATCAACTTAAATAAATTAAAACATGTTCAAGTAGAGAATGTAAATTTAAAAGAAAAATTGAGCAAAGTGGAAGAATTTGTTAAAAGGTTGGGTTATGACATAACTAGTGATGAAGTAGGAATGGTACATGATAATAGATTCGCCGCAGCCATGGATATAGAAGATCATTCAGAAGTGGATTATACAAAACGCGGATCCTAAGGAAATTCTGTTATCATCAGTTAATAAAAAATTAACCAGACCACAGTTGCAGGAATCAAAAGCCAATTTCTTCACTTCACTCGTAAACACTTAAAACCAAAACCCCTTGTTATTAAAGGATTAACGGAGGAGGAAAATCTTAAAGGGAGCTGAAAGAAAATATTGAGAATCTTGGCGACATAAATATTAGTAAAATAAGTCAACTAACAACGAAGAAAGCATAAGGGTAATAGCTACCAAAGATTATCTTGGGAATCACTAGAGACGAATTAATTCAATGCAGGAAATGCCAGAGATTCGGACATGCATCCGCAAACTGTTATCTTAATTATAGGTGCGTAAAATGCGCAATTCAACATAGCCCAGGAAAATGCGGTATTAAAAGTAAACTAGATAATGAAGAGATCATTTAACGGGTGTCCAATATACAAAGATATATTATTGAGACTAAAACAAATAATAGCGGAAAAAAGGTCAAAAGGAAATACAATTACGGGACCTAAAACAACATTCGTTAGCCCACAAAATGGAACTTTCGCTGAATAACAATGATAACGACAAAGTGAACATAAAGCACAACTATAAAGCCTCATTAATCAGTTAACAAGAAAAATCTGAATATTTATTTATTTATTTCATGTAATTACAATCTAGTCTCCTGGACTCTTGAGCAATTTGTTCTGACTTAATTTACTAACTTAATATTAATCTATGGCTTCTTCCCATTGGCGTTCCATAGTGTCTGATAAATTGAGTAAACCACATCTTTGTAGTGAATTTTAGATCAGCACAATGCTGTTGAAGTTAACAATTACACCAACTCAAAAGGTTTGGTTCTTTTAAGTATACGTATTAAATTCGTGTTGCATAGGAGCTGAGTTGCCTCAATGTTCACATGTTGCCGGAGCCTTTCTTCATGTCTCTGCGCTTTTTTTCATTTACGATGAGGTTCCCTTTAAGGTCCCTATGGAGATTATTATTCCCGACATACCAAGGTGCATCAACGATGTGCCTTAATACCATATTCTGAAATCTTTGAATGATATTTACGTTGCTCTCTTTGGTACAACCCCAAAGTTGAATACCAGAAGTCCAAACCGGTTTCAGTATTTGCTTATAAAGTAGAAGCATGTTGTATGTTGATAAAGAAGAGTTCATTCCCATCAGCCAATACATCTTTCTGTATTTAATTCTTAGTTCTTCACTTTTCTTCTTGACATATGTGCTTTCCATCGCAGTTTAGCATCCAGGGTCACGGTACTATTTCTCGATTTATGGTAATCGGGATATGTCCGAATCGCCTTTTTGTAAAGTTGATGTGAACTGATTTAGTTTTGTTTAGTTTTATTCGCCATCTTTTTGTCCATAAATAAATTTGAGTTATTGCTGATTGTAACTTCTGTGCTAACCCTTCATTGCTTTTGCTAACAGCTAACATCGCCGTGTCATCTGCAAAAGTCGTGACTATGTTGTTTTCTAATGCAGGTTGATCATAAGTGTATAGTAGGTATAAACCGGCCCTAATACGCTGCCCTGCGGAACTCCTGCGTTGATTTCTTTCAATTCAGAAATTTATCATTTATCTTAATCCTGATGAATCTATCTTCCAAGTAAGATTCGAATATTTTTAGCAAATTGAATTGGTAGAAGATTTCTTATTTTATGGTTAAGTCCTTCATGCCACAGTCTATCAAACGCTTGTGCAACGTCGAGAAATATCGTTGAACAGACTTTTTTCTCCTCTAGTGCTTTCTCAATTATACTGGTATTCTGTGAACTTGATCAAATGTTGAGTGTTGGTTACGAAAACCGAACTAATGATTTGGGATCAAGTTGTTACTCTCGATTATCGGATTTAACCTTTTTACCAGTAGCTTTTCAAAGAGTTTGTTGGACATTACTGGCAATAGCGAAATTGGCCTGTAAGATGTGGTTATGTGTGGTGCTTTCCCAGGTACATGTTTGATTCTAAATGCTGCATTTATAAGATTGGTGAGATGATTGATTCTGCTGTAATAAGATCGTAACCAGGAGTTTTTTTTGTATTCATATTAGCTTTAATCTCAGAAACGACTTATTTTTTTGTTGTCGGTAGGATTTCTTAACTTTCTTGCACAGCTTATTCAGTTATTATCTTGTCTTGATGTGGATGGAATAATTTTTCGAGGTGTTCAGCAAAGATTTGTCTTCATTATTCCTAGCCCATTTCTCGCCTGCTACTCTTATCTCTTATTGGAGGATTCTGCATTATTGGTCTTTTGGTTGCTTTCCAAAGAGAATAATCAGTCCTGCTATCATTAGTTAATTTTCTTAAATAGTTGCTGATTGATTCATTTTCAATTATTTGATCTCTCTTCTAATTGTTGAGTGAGATTGTTCAAATTAGTTTTATCTTTGGGGCCCTTGTTGGTTACCATACTCTTCTCGCTGTACTTTTTTCTGCTAGGAGTTCCCTGATTTCCAAAGAGTTTTCCCTTGATTTACTTCGGTCTAAAAAGATCAAAGTATTGAAATCCTGTCAAAAATGACGAAAAATTTGGTTGGTCCAAAACCACTTTTCTCGACGTTTTGAAAGTCCCTGAGTCTGAAAAAGCAAAAAAAAAAAAAATGTGTCAGTCTGCCTGGATCTCTAGATGTCTGGACCGATGGTATCTCGAGAACGGCTTGTCCGATTTGAATTTTTTTTTCGCCAATCTGTTTCGATGGTCAAGGCGGAGATCTAAAAAGCTTTTGGAGACCGTACGTCAAGAGGATATAGGGTACCTGCCATACGAATTCGCCCAAAATACCTGGTTTTATAAATATTTACGATTTTTTTATACATGCTGGTTTGATTATTGAATTGGACATTGAATTTGGAATTGATTTGTAGGTTAAATTAAGGGTCAATTTGCGGGTTGAGTTGAAGTTAGTTGGGGTTACATTAGGAATTAGGATGTAGTGAGTAGTTAACAAATTGTTTATATGATGGAACTTGCCTATTTATCAACCGATTATTATGAAATTTGAGATCTTTGTTGGAAATGGGATTCTAAAATGTTTTTTGGATGACGTTCTGGAATATGGCCAGGTATGATGAAACATGATTATTTCTTATCACATGTGCGTTGAAAATGGGATTCTAAAATTGTTTTGGATGAAGTTCTGCAATATGGCCAAGTATGATTAAACTTGCCCATCTCTCAGCCGATTATGATGAAATTCGACATGTGTATTGGAAATGGGATTCTAAAATGAGTTATGGATGAAATTATTGAAAATGGCCAAGTAGGATGGAGCTTGGCTATTTCTTAACCGAGTATCATCAAATTTGACATGTGTGTTGAGAATGGAATTCTAAAATAATTTTTGGATAAAGCTCTGGAATATGGCCAAGTAGGATGAAACTTGGTTATTCCTTACCCGATTATTATGAAATTTGACATGTGCGTTGTAAATGGGATTCTAAAATGATTTTTGGTTAAAGTTCTGGAATATGGTCAGTTTCACAATTTCGGTATAAAGTTTTCGAATACAATTTTTCGTGTTATATTGGTTGCTGAAGCTTTTGACCAGTTTGGCTGTTGTTGTATAAGTAAATATATGTTGGTTAAAATATAAATCAGTACTATCAAAACTGTCACACCAACTTTATGACACAGGTGACAGGTGAATGCTATCCCCATTGAAGATACCAAAGACCGATGTTCTGATCACCTCGTGAGGTTTCAGCCCTTTATATTTTCTTTTTAATTTCAGGAGTATTTTCCCAAGCTGATTGCTGTATGTCGTTAACAAATTTGTGAACTTCTTTGTCCAATTGTCTTTAATGAAACCTTAAGTTATTTTTTTTCTTCTAGCAATAGTCTTAAGCATTCCCAATTAGTGTGATTATTTAGTAGAAATGGGTTTCTGCATTTCTGAATGATATTTTCACTTAACGTTAAAAGTATCGGTGAATGATCAGAGTTTAAGTTGTGGCTTTCATATAACTGTGCATAATTTACAGATATGTTCTTTATTATGAAGAAATTAATCTGAACTGGTACTTTGTTTGGATCAGTCGGCCAGTAGGTTGGTTTTGAGGGGGCTTCACAACTTTTTTCGTTTAGTAAAAAGGGGTTATTTCGTTGCTAGTATATTTTAAGTTGTTCTAATCTGTTCATTACTAGTCCTTTTCGTATTCTGTGTAATACCTGTGTGTTTGTGTTGATGTCAGTGTGGAGTTATGTTTTTATATAGTCAAGTGCTGTGCATATTTCGAGTCGATTTTTGATTTTTCGATTTCTTTTACTTATATGTTCTATAAATCTTACTTCAAAACTTCTACCAATTTGTCCAATCTAGAATTTGGGGCAATCAATACATATGTATACTCTTATAGATTGCGGTGTCTATGAATGTATTTAATCGGGATTTAATTGCAAATGTTTGGATAAAATGTTTAATTTTCCAATTATTTAGGAAGGTGAAGATAAGTGATCAATCCGCAAGATACTCAGCTTCATCGACTTGATAATCTGGTTGTAAACGAGATCAATGAAAATACATCAAAACAGAATTTTCGTTACTGGCCAAATTATTTATTGTTTCAAATATAGAAGGCGATGTTCTACAAAAATAATACTCGTACATAAATTTTAACCACACTGTGAACAGTCATTTACCGGGTTAACTACTATTTTGCGGCTCATAAAAATACGTTTCAATTCATAAATGATATCACCTAGTTTGTAACCGTCCAAAGGGTATAGAACTAAACATTTTTCGACACCAAAATTTGGATCTTGTAGATACCAATTTCCATACATAACCGGTTGGCCAGTTGTCTCCGAATAGTAGCATTGTTCATCAAATAATCGAGTGCCACTAGTCCAAACTGCCTCTCTCTTAATCAATGATTCATTTCGGCTAAGCGAATTCAATTTATCTACGATACCGTTGTGTTCGTTCAAAATCGGTTGGCAGCATACCAGTCGACCTGTTCAAATTACTAAATAGTACAAAATATTTTCAAATAAAAATATTTATCTTTAACGGGTAACTGAGGTAGTATTTTCCAAGGTAATATTCGGCATTTATGATCTAAATACCTACTAGCTAAACATAGCCAAATCAAAAATATTTAATTAAACATTTATTAGATTGTAATTTAAACTGAATTTGAGAGAAATGTTTATTCGTTTCAGTTTTTATATACAATTGTGACTGATATCATTTGCTCTGACGACCTGCAAAAATGTTGCAGCAAAACCGAATAAAAAGTCAAAATTCCCCAAGAATATATTTGTTGACTAGCGTACTACTTATTTATATATATAATTTGGTAACTTGATTAAAATGACAATCATCAAATATTCATCTAATTTTCTAGTTTAACAAAAATACTGCACTCATCAGATTCAAATAATAAATTCATACTGTTCAGAAATCAGAAATTTATAAAACATTGAAATGCTCACAATGTAGACGTTTCTTAAGTTGATCCTGACTATGTAACATTTTTTGCACAATATTTTACAATAAGTAACAGACTAAAATACATCGTTTAGTGCATAGCATTCGCAAAATAAAATAAATTTGCAAAGAGGAAGCAGAATTATAAAATATATAGATAAAAAGCTGTGAACTTTTAAGCAGTTTAATTACAAAAAAATAAGTAACTTTACTTTAAATTAAATTACTATCTTTCGTATACATTTTTGAACTCAACATCTAAAATTAATTTACATTTTACTAGAATCTCTTTAAGATTTCAGGAGTTAGAGATTTTAGTTTTAAAATAAATACTTTGCATAACAATTTAAATAAAATTGAAATTCTTATTAAACAAGCTTAATCTATAAAGGGCCGTTAAAACACTTACCCGTGGTAGTAGTCAACTATTTAGCATGTATGCAACAAATTGAATTAATGTTTGCTGCAGCATAAATACACAGTTTTTTTTATAAATTTTGTTACCTAGAGTAAAAGCCCTATCTAGATGTCACAAATGCTTAGTCCAAATTTTTTAAAGTCATAGTGCGGCTTTTGATATAATTAAATGGAACAATCATTTATTGTGTAGGTTTATAGAAAATTATTTAAGAAATACGACATTGTGTTTCTACTAGCCCCAGGGGAATTATTATCCAATTTATTCGTTTCTTGTCCTTCTTGTTAAAACGGACATAACATTTATGTTATTTTACATTTCGACTGATTTTCTTGTCGTCATCGCTAAGTATTGTTTTTACCTTTAAATGATTTAAGGATGAAATATGTGTTTTTTTATATATGCGGCGCTATACCATATAATCTGTGATGCACTGAATTATATTACAGATAAAGCGAATCTGACGGTGGAGGAATAAGACTTTAATGTAGACACAAATTGTGACAGATTTTCATTCCAAATATGTACTGTATAAAAAACCATAAGAACTCGCACACCAACAACAATGTCTTAAGCTGCTTTTTCTTGTTAAATTTTAACTTTCGATTTTTACTGAAATCTCCGCATCTTCCAGTTTTTATTATACCTACTGCTTAATTTAATCATAAGAAAACAATTATTTTTTTCTTTTACATTTTGGCCTACCTGTACGTATCTATCTACGTATACCTAAGTATATCCAAAGGAAAGTAAAATATTAAATAAATAATGAGCTTTAAGCTTTTCACAACAATTAAAATTTATATAAACAAAGAATTAAGTACAAAAAGAAATTTTAAGTTAAAATTACTTCACGTTTCTTTTGTTTTGAGGTCTTTTCATTGCGTAAATAGAAAATTCTACTCGAATATAGGGAAAATTGAAATATCGTCACAATATTTTTGAATTGATGTAATTTAAGCTTTTACCTTTACCATAAGATAATATGATATAACCGATAAATTCATTTTTTTTTTTGTGTTTGTGACGTAAATAATATAACGAAACGAACAGTGGGGCACGTGAATGGAATATATTATGGCATAAACGTAAAAAAAACGTTACCGTATGGTGTGCATTATAATATTATGTAGAATCGAATAATACTCACGTCACGATGTTTCATGTACTTTTTGTTATGCTAAGTTCATTTAAAGTGTTCAATTACTAAGCTATATGTTGATTCGATGTAGTAAACATTTCTATGAAATCTTCTCTTAATCGTGTTTAAGCTAAGCGTAAAATTATGGCAATCATATCGGGCCGACTATAATGAGAACACGTCAGTAACTGTTTACTTGTATTCCATACAAGTTATTTATTTGTTTTTAATTATGTACGTAATTATAACGAATTACCCCAATTATCCATAAAAAGATACAAATAACATTTTGCACCACAGTGCAAGTAAACGCGACTAATTAATTAATTCTTATTAATAATATTAACAAGATTCTGCGTGAACACCAAATGAACCAGGAACCTGATTAAAATCTAAACACTCCAGTAAACATTTTGATATTGATAATTTTACTGGTGTTGGAATTTATGTTAAAAAATGCATACCAATGAAGTTGCTTCTTTGTTCCAGTACTGTGACTGTGAATTATATGCTGATGACTTGAAAATATCAAAAACTGTATGTAGCTCGAAGCAATGTAATGAAATGCAAATGAAATTCATGATTTGCTGTATAATTGGTCAATTGTGAATAAATTGAACTTAAATTTGGAAAAGTGCAAGATTATGAGCTTCTCCAAGAAAAAATCAGTTATTCGTCATCAATGTCTTATTGATGATCACCAGCTGGAACGAGTTATAACATTTAGAGATTTGGGTGTTACCTTGGACCATCAATTGAATTTCCGAGACCATATCAATTTGATAGTGGCTAAGTTTAATTCTCTACTTGGCTTTATTAGTCGTATCACAAAAGATTTTCGTAATCCACAATCAATTAAAACTTTTTATTGTTCCATTGTTCGGTTTAATTTGGAATATGCGTCGAGTATTTGGGGTCCTGCTTACCGTATTTATATAGATAATGAACGGATACAGAAGAAATTTAGTATTGCCTATCTTCATAAATTGAATTGGTCGTTTGATCCGGACCTTCCAATGTGACTGAATAAAGATAATTTGCCATCCTACAATGACAGCTGTAAAATTGCTAATTTGTAATCATTGCTTGTAAGACGTAGATGTGCTGCTTCAACAGTCATCGCAGATTTGCTAAACAATTCTATTGACTGTCCGGAACTACTACTCGAGCCAGGAATTTTATATATTCGCCGACATTTAAATCTAACTATGCATATAATGCTCCGATCCCGTCTATTTGTCGACAATTTAATCATAATTTTGATGTGTTTTATTTTAATATTTCAAAATCTACTTTTAAAAAGGAAATCAAAGCAAAATTGTAAACTGTAATTGAAAAAGGTTTTCATCCCGTTGATGTTAGAATAAATAAATAAATAAATATTGACTGTCTCGTTTCAACACCTATGGTTAAACGGCTGAAATCATTAAGGTCATCCTATGGGCTTGGGTTGATATCAAAGGTAGTGACTAACTTCATGGGTGATTCTGCCACTTTAATTGATTTGGCATTTGCCAATCATACTAGCAACTTTAACACTTTTACTCAAATATCTATACTTGGCATTGCAACTACTCATGATATGATTAATGGTTCATATGCTTTCCCTGTCGATAATAATGACAGTAACCAATTTGAATGTCGATAGGGACGCATTACGGGTGGCTGTTAGTTCTTTAAATTGGGCACTATTATATCATTTATAGGATGTTAATAAACAGCTATCATTTCTAAGTTCGTTTTTAGGTTATCTTATTGATAGGTTTGTCCCACTGAAAAAGATTTGTGGGAACCGTAGAGCGCACGAGCCATATGTTAGTAATGATATCATAATGCATCATATTATTCGCGATTTTCTGCATGATAACTGGAGAAAGCATAATACTGAAATGAATAGATTAAGATATGTCAGAGCACGTAGTAAAGTGAATTGTATGATCAAAGCGGCCAAATGCCAGTTTTTAATGATCGCTTCAGTAATAAAACTACGAGTAAATTGTTGTGGAAGAACTTCTACTCATATTTAAATCCGTCCATTGCGGAGTGTAAGTTCGATATTACTCCTAATGAGTTCAATATCTACTTCGTCAATATTCAACCCTAATGATGTAAATTTTGTAATGGATACAATTCAACATGTCACCAATGATAATGCTTTCTATTTCAATATTGCCTCTGCTGAAGAAGTTCACTTTCATCTGAATAAAATCAAATCGAATTCGATTAAAGTTGATGGCAGACCACTTAATCTCATCCAAATTCTGCTTTCGATTTTACTAACTCATTTAACATTTATATAAATTCTAGTATTAGGGGAGAGTCTCCGGTTGTGGGCACAGTTTTGTTTTTTACCCATAATTTTCCTTTGAGTCCATATAATGCGGAGATATGACTATCAATGGAAAGCTAGAGGCATTAGCTAACCGTTTGCTAAGTACCTACATTGATTCCGTCAACTAGAAAAATTTTACGATCAATTTTGTAAAGACATCTTTTTTCTCAACAAAAAAAATCGTAACCGGTTAAGGCCACCCTTCGAAAATTCGCTGAAAATGGGAATAGTGTAAGGAAAACGCACCTAATGCAAAAGAATTTCGAGGTTTATTAATTTTAAAGCCCTTCAGTGGTAAAAATAACAAAAAAAGCCTTTCTTAAAAATTATTTTTCGTCTTCCTCATCTTCCAAGGCAGAAACACAATGTTTGCATGTGAAATAGCTGGAATGCATGTCAGTGCACCGGCCGATCACACGTGTTGCACTTGATGGAATTTGCAGCGCTCGACTTCGATGGCAAGGGCTTTAAACAGATGATGCAGAAGTCGATATCATCATCAGATGGTTCTTTTTTTAGAGCGTTTGGCCGATAGTTTGGCAGGTGCATTTGCCTTCTTTTTCTTATTCTATCTAATTCTATGTGTCATCGTAACAATATGTTTAATCGGCATAAATGATGATATCTGACAGTGTTCCAGTCAAACGGACGCTTTAAATGAAAACAAGAGGGTGCCCACAACCGGTTATATTTAAGTGCCCACAACCGGAAATCACGACCATTCTCTGAGTAACCAAAAAAAAATGTGATGCGTCATGATTTTGATATAAATCAATGTGGAATCCTAAATCACAACGAAAATACTGTAGAAATATCGATTACACTCGCCTGTTTGAGATTATTCACTTGTATTGATCACACTTTTAAAACATTGGAAAATTACAATTGCGTTGATTTTTACGAACTTTTTTTTAATGTAATCGCAGTAAATGAACAAGCTCGTCCATTCACTTCGATATTAGCTAGAAAACTGCATATACTGTCAAAATACAACTACAAAAACAGTCAGATCTGCCATATTTGCATTCTGTCAAAAGTTATGCAGGGGTACCCACAACCGGAGAGTGCCCACAACCGGAGACTCTCCCCTACTAAATCAACTCCACGACGTCTACTCCAAAAATGCCGAACCCACAGTAAACGATCTTCATCCTATTAGCATATTACCAACATTATCTAAGCTTTTTAAACAATCATTAACGCGCAGATCAATAGCTTTATTGCTAAATATAGCTTAATGAATGAACTACAATCTGGATTTCGTGCCAAATAGTGGATAAACTAAAAGAGTTGAAGCTGCCAATGCATTTTACTTTTTTGAAATGCAATGTTGCATTCTTCAGGCCAGGAAAATACTTTCTTGCTTTTTCCTTTCTTGCAAAGTTGTGCCAGGTGCTGGTGAATGGGTGAAATTAATTTAGCCAATTTCAGGATAAACGTGTGGTAATAGTTTACAATCCCGACAAACTGCTTTATCTGGCGAATGGAAGTTGGTGTTGGAAAATTGAAGATAGCTAAAACTCTATCTTTAGATGGAACAATACCATCCCTGGAAACTGTGTGGGGCAGGAATTCTAGTTCCGGAACTCCAAAAACACATTTTGAAACCTTTATATTTAGACCGAATTCGGACAATCTTTTGAAAGGAAGCTTTAGGTGTTTTTATGTTCTTTTTCAGATGAACTCGCCACTAACATGTCATCGATATACATAAATACGAATTTTAGATCTCTTACGACTTCGTCCATGAAGCGCTGAAACGTATTACCCGCTCCTCTTAAACCGTATGAGGTTGAAAGTGATGAAACAAACGTGATGAACGTGTTAAGTGATGAAACAAACGTATAATGAGCATATACATACGTTAGTCGTGGACAAAAATATTTTCATTCAATTTTTATCAAAACCTGCGAGAATTCTCCTTTAGAAAGCCTGCTTGTTTTGTTAGCACGCAGACAATCAATATCTACTGATGTTGTGAATTCGACTCGCAATATTTGTAGGGTGAACATGGCGTTTTTCCCCACCACTTTTTTGTTTCTTTTAGTTAGTTAGTTATCTTTTGTGTGTGTTGTTGTTCGCCATGTTTTAAAAAGAAAGAATATGATACATGTGGTGTTCATCAAAAAATAAAATAAAAATTAAAAAAGACAATTATTTTTTTGAACAAACGTTTTTGTCGTGCGAACCGGATATTTAATTGGAAAATAAATCATTAACAGGTTAGTCCCAAACAACTGTTGTGTATTGGTCATTACGAAAAACTATAGAAAAAACTTCCACCAATTACAGGTGATATCACACAATACTTAACACTCTAATGTGTGTACTGTTGAAATCCCGTATAACCTCACTAATACAATCAGCAGTTGATATTTTTTTTACAAATTATTTGCAATAGTATGCAAATGATTGATTTGGCTTTTTTACAGAGAATTTTCGAAGGTTTTGATTTATATGCAAAATACATTTTTTTGTATTATTGTATTACTTTTATTGTATTTTGCGTGTATGTATGTAGTATTATGAATTTTTACACATCTATACTTTGGAATCCGATCGCCTAGAGATCGTAGCCATATCACATTTTTCTTATACACGATATCGCGGAGATACAAGATATCTCTCTCGCTCCAGTTCTGCTATAGAGATAACACAACTGGGGAAGATACACACGGGGTTCCATTGGACCCCACCGCGAAGTTGGACCTTTCTACACAGCTGCTAGCGGTCAACTGGCTTGCGCTGAATATGTAAACAGGTAGTGCAACATCTCAAATGTCGCCAGGGGGCGGCGGGGCATGAGCTACATTTCCGGCAAAAACATTTAAATATGTATGATTGAAAAAGGTAATTTAAGGTTTAATAAAATTTTAGCTGAACCACAAGACTAAATAAATATTTCTACCAAATTATTATTTAAAAAAAAAAATTGTCTGTTTAAGATATCGTTAATAGGCTGTCTTTCAGCTGTTCCACCCCACGCTGATATGCCGCATGAGGTACATTTTCCACCCAGTCAAAATTAACATACCAAATGTTGTTAAAAACCTTACACATAAAAAGTTGACATTTTAAGTTTTTTTTGTGTCCGATATAACATGTTTGGTACTTTTAGTATCATTTTTAGTAATCACTTTATAAAATGCCATGATCACTTTTTACTATCACCAAAACTTAAATCAACGATGACCTTCTGGAATCTCACCCCACAATTTATAAGGAAATAAGGAATTTATTCTTCTCGACGTTTATAGGCGGCCCTTTCCAGCAACTCTACTCAATAACAGGAGGTGCTCATTGACCGTTTCGGCGGCTATCAAGAGGTCGTGAGGTATCACCGGATGCATCAGACGACACATAGCCTGCGAAGTATTACAGAGTTTGAAAGCATCACGGTAAATTGACGTAGTGGTCGCTCAGAGGCAGTGAAGGCTGTCTTGTCCCTTGACTCCTCTTCTCCTTAAGATTAATACTAAATATCCTAATCCTGTCTTGTTCAAACACTCCACCAAACCATCTACAAGAGGGAAAGGATAAGCACCCTTCACCATCATCAAATTCACTTTTCTTGCATCTAAGCGCAATCAGGCTCTGCCATCCTCCTTGCAGACTCTGGTCATCAGGGAACTCCACGCACTGCCACTCTTCTCTATGACACCTAGTTATAGCATCCGATCTAGTTTTCTACCAATTTCAGCTTCAATAGCTAATAATACCGGTAATAACCTTTGCTTCATGGGTTTGATATCACCAACGTTAATAACATGTTTCACAAGCTGCGTTCGACCCAGGCACAGCAAAATGGAAGATGGCAACTGTCGCTTAACTGCTCTCAACTGCTGAAGCTAGACGGAAGTTAATGATGTAGTGCAGGTTCATAATCAATAATGGAGAAGAAATAATTAGGGGAGAAATAAAAGAGCGGAATAGTACGTAATTCATAGATCACGAGTTCAGCTATGGGAGAGAGTGGAATCGTGCAAAAGGGAATGTAAAAGAGAACATTGTACTTAACTCTGTGCATGTCAACAAAAATCGTTTTCTACATATGTGGCTACCGACACAACCTTTAATAGGTGAATGTAATAAAAAATGGAAAGAGTTTTGCAATGTATTGTGGCGCTGTCGATTTAACCCCTTAACGAATATTATTTTTGAATAAAAAACTGCAAAAAAAATATTTTTCTTTATTATTGAAAATGTTTATTTGCACCTATTTTAACACAATAGGTACATTTATATAAACAAAAAATAACGATTTTGTTTTATTTTCCTTATTTTAAATTGTAATTGTTTGCAACAGAAAAGAAAAATAACTAAAGAACAAGATAACGACTTTCCTTTGTTCTTCTTATACCGTTACTACTTCGGTGCATTGCTTCACTTGCACGTTTTACTGTATAAAATGTTACGAGAAAATGTGCAATCGACATTATAACGCGTTAAACGATAATGTCATTCACAAATACAAACACGTATTGGCGCATATATATTTAGCACATGGCAAGTTTAGCACATGGCAAATGTACCCCACACACGATGCGTCCAATGACAATTTTGAAATGAAGCGATTGTATACCAACGTATGTGCTGATGCACATATTTTGGTATATTCCAAACTTAAAATATATTTTTTTAACAAACACATTTTTAATAATATTAAAAAGCCTGTAAATATCAAATTATTATTTTTTTATTAATTACTATTATTTTTTAAATAGATACGAACGAGTAAATTATTAGAAAATAAGTAAATAAAAATAAAACAGATCAAATTGTGTTACGTTTATTTTAAAATTAGTAGGAAACGTACTAAATTTATAAATATTTTTACAAAAATATTTTCATATCGTGTGGATGAATACCAACATCGGTCGTTGGAAAACTTACATTGGTGATGGGTATACTGTCCACACGACATGTCATACGATATACATATCACAAACATTTGTCAATTATCGCATCGTCTGGTGCCGCCTTTACTCTAAGTACCTAGTTGTGGTGTGGGGCAGTAAAACAATAAAAGTTAATTGAAATTTTATTTTGCCTAAAAAAGAAAAAACAAAATCTGCGAGAATTCTCTTTTGACCACACAGAGAATTTTCGAAGGTTTTGGAAAATACCAAAATAATTGTTGAGAATGATGCCGGTAATGAAATTACATCCTGCAGTCACTTTTCTCCTTTTTCATATTATCATTTAAGATGACACATGCAGCCATAAATATGTATCTTATCGATATCCTACACCACTGAGCAATTGGTGTAATAAACCATAAAAATCGAAATTGATGAGATAAAAAGCCATACACTACAGCCGTAAAGTACAATTGATCACAATAGTTTAATTACAAAAAACAAACGTAATTTAAATTATTTTTAGTTTAAAATTTAATTGAACGAGTTAACTTGTTCCTATGCATTTCTGCAATTAACATATGAACGAGTTAACTCGTTCCTATGCGTTAAGTGGTTAATATACGTACAGTCAGAAACATTCAGATGTATACGGCAAATTAAAATCAACGAAACACTTTTTTTTTTCTTACTTTTTTTATTTTAAAAATACATAAATATGAAGTAAATATGTATATGTGATAACATTATTGATAATAAATAAAATTTTAAATATGATGTCTTCTGTTTGGTTTTTAACTTTATCTTTAAATTTCCCTCTAAATATGAGCCGTATACATCTGAATGTTTCTGACTGTACTATTTAGGTTTTTAAGTTTTCAGATCTTTTTAAGCTCTTTTATACATTAGGTGCAATTATATTTACTAAACACATACATATGTATATGAAAATAAATTAGAAATTTGGTGGCAAAGTAAAAGCTTTACATTTCCAGGAACTTCTCATCCAATTATAAAAGTACCATTAAAAATTCACATAAACGTAAATTAAACACTTCTGGCAAAAATAATATAATAAAGTGAAAATACATAAATAGCTGAAAATTGTCCTGTTATTTTTCAACCGCACGATATAACAATATAACAAGAGTTTGACATTTATTTTGGTTACCAGAAATTTGTCTGAAAAAACTTTCTCGTTTGCAATAACAAACGATAATTTATTTTGAAATGTCTCCATCATTTCCATTTCTCTTTCCATATACTCGTATACCTATTGTAGTGTGCGAAAAAATGCTGAACAAATAAAAAACTACGTATTTAGATATACATATGTATGTATTTAAAGCCCATTTAAACAAATCGAAAGAACCGTAAAATTAATAAACCGAATTCTTGGAAATTATTCAAAAAAAAAAAAAAAACAGAATTCGTCTAGAATTTTCCAAACGCAACATCCCTCGCAGGCTTATATTATTGTTATTACTATTCTCGTATTTTAACATTATTTGCACCATATTTAATTTATGTTAGCATCACAAGATTTTCTTTCCTTTTGATGAACGAGTACTTATATAAACATAACCCAAAGTAACTAGAATAGAAACAAATAGGCGCTTATTTCGTGCGGTACATAAAATTTTTGTTTTCGCGTCAACATTAAGTGTTTTATTTGTTCGCGTATTTTATTTAATCCGGCTTACAAAAAATGAAAAAAAAAAACCGAAAAGCATTTCAACATAAATCGCTTTAATTACATTTAAACGTGTAATTTTCTGGAAAATTTATTTTCATACATACATATACGCACAATAATACCATTCCAGGCAATTTCTTATATAGACTACGAGTATTTATTGTTCCAATAAGGAAATATAATCGTGAATAAAAGGATTTAAGAAGTTATATATTTTGATAGCACATTTTTCCACTAAACGCGCATCGATTCAACCTGGACACATGGGTTGAATCGGTTTTAATCCATACTAATCGCGTGTAAAATTCGTCCATAAATATGTTGTACATTGTTGTTCATAAATCTCTTTTGTCGTCATGAACATTTACCGCTCATGTGGAAATATCCCAATTTTAGATTTGAACTTAAATGCTGTACTGTGAGTAGTGTGTGTGTGTGTGTGTGTTTGTATTTTTGTTGGTGTAAAACATAAAATCAATATCCAAAATTATTACCACTTTCGTAAAATTACATGACAAGACCATTTTTACTATCAAATGGGTTACTTTTGCACAAATTGATGGGAAAATTTACGCATGTCTTCATCGGAGTCGGGTGGCCATTAAGAAATGATGTTAAATTTGATTTTTGTAGTAATAATGATTGTAATTTTGTAACCCGTGTTGTTGTACAATAGTTTAAGGTGCAGAAAAATATTTCTTTGAAATGGGACTGTCACATAAGGTAATCTGTGGATTTAAAAATCCGGTGTTGATTAGCTTATGTACGAGTATAAGTAATTTTATGAAACGTATTCCACAAAACAGATTTCTTTTGAAAAATAAATTATTAAGGTAAAGCAACAAAACTAAACTTTATATTCCACCAGGCCATCCATACTGTTTAGGCGGAAATGATTTAAAGTTCCTTTGAATTTTTAATTCATATCAGGTAGATTGTTGTTCATCTTAGGAACCTATGGATCTTAAGCCGAATATATTAATTATCTTAATACTAATCAGGAAAACATTCTTTACTTTGTACTTTACTAGACTAGGATATCAAACGACGACAATTGCAATTACCGTTGCTCAAGTCACACCCCAATTCCTGTTCAATTCGTGGTAGATAATGAGTATGGAATATTACTCACACAATTTCCATCTCTTATTGACACTTCGGATTTTAATTTACCAGTGAAACATTCAGTAGTTCATCACATCATACTAACTAATGGTCAGTTACCTTTTTCTCATCCGAGACTCATTCAGCTGGATCGGCCGTCTGCATCTGCAGCATCGTCTTCATTACATATGGTATATAAAAGGGACACCACATACTGGAGGCCCTGTGGTGACTAGAGAAAATTGGATGCTGTCACCGTACCCGACAAATACTCAATTAATCATATTCAAAATTTCAGTATGCCTCTAGAGGGATGCTCTATTTTTGTCTAAAATAAACCTCATATAAGCATATCATCTAATTCCGGCTGTTAAAGAAGACCTTCCAAAAACTGCTATCACCACTCCGTTCGGCTTATTTGAATTCACGCGCATGCCTCTATGCACAGTCGTTTCAGTGATTCATAAATGAAGTAGTACGTGGTTTTGATTCGTTCGTCATATTCGTTTATATATGTACATGATTATATTGGTAGCCAGTCGTAATTAGACTGAACCTAAAGACCACCTAAGACGGTTATTCGAGCGCTTACAGACTTTCGAAATAAACATTAAGGCTTCCAAATTTGTTTTTGGGATAAATTGTTTAGATTTCTTGAGTCATAAAGTGTTTAAAAATGAATTTAAACCTTCTGAAGAAAACCTTCGGGTTAAAGCCGACGTCGATTAAAAGTGTCCAGAGATTTCTAGGCATCATAAACTATTACCACAGGTTTATTAAACATTTTGCTGAAATATTAAGCCCAGTCCATAATCATTTGGTACGATTTGGATTCAAAGTCGTTTAGCTGGCCGGTCTGATGTCAAGATGCGTATAAAAAAACGAAACATGCACATGCAAATGTTGCCTTATTTTCGCATCCAATGAGCGATGGTAAGTTCTCTATTAATATAGATGCTTCAAATGTCGCAGTTGGAGCTGTTCTACAAGTTTATTGTTCTAAGAAATTATCTCCTGTTGAAACTCGGTATTCTATGTTCGATAGAGAACAAAACCATCGACAAGAATGAGATGTAGATTTCATAACGCAATTTACAATAAATATTCGGCATGCTAAAGGATCGAAAAACATTGTTGCAAACGTATTATCGTGGATCAGTGAGACGAGTGAAATAGTTTATTCCCTCGGGAAGAACTGCACAGTTTCTTAGCTAACTCTAATAAAAATAGATCGATTTGGTGTGAAATGTATCATCCTTATACGTACCAGAAAAGTATAGGCGAACAATTTTTTGATAAATTTGATAATAACTTGCTACAAACAAATATTTCTTGCCAAACATGAAGAAGAACTGTAATGATTGGACCAAGCTATGTGGAAGATTCAAAAAATCAACGGTTACTCGACATATCCGATTAAAGGTATCTCCGCTACTACTGTAGACAAGAAATTTGTCGACTAATATAACTATGTATATGTCGTTTTGGTAACTATTAGATGAACTTACGGCACTTTTAGGAATTCATCACATAAATAATTCATCACATCACTGGGATTGTTGAAAGATTTCATCATTCAATAGTAAGAGGAAATGAAAGATAATATATTGAAAATTTTGCATCAATGACTATATCATCATATAGTTGCAGACACCTTATCTCTTTTAAGCAGTCACGACTCAATAAATTCAATTACTCTTTCTGGACTAGACTATTTCGAACTGAGCAAGTTACAAGAGACCGATGAAGAGTTCCCATCTCTCACTAAAGACCACGAAAACTCAAGTAAAATTCTCGATAGAATTTATATGCCTGATCATAAAATTTATATATGGTGCGTAGTTTAAACTTCAACAAAACGACCATACATTTCAATACAAGTGAGACGTTCAGTATTCAAAGTCAATAAAATTATTAAGAGCCAAATTCTTTTGGCCTGGCATCGATATTGATGTTGGTTACTGGGCAAAGACATCCATTAATTATCAGGAAGCTAAAATTGAAAGGCACACCCATACATCTAGATTTGGTTGGGCTTTTACCATGCTCTAATAATAATACATATATGTAGTTATGGGTTTCGCGTGTATGGTTCTGCAGTCGATGCGACAAAGATTAAAACACTTGGAATTTATTTTAATTCCCAATAACAAATTTTATTTTAAACTTTAGATTTATAAAAAGTACGTGTTAGCTGTATAAAGTAATTTGAATAAAAGACATCGTTATTATATGCTAAAAGCTAAACTGTTTATATACTAAAGTCATTTCCTGTTAACAGTGGAATGACGTGTTCTTTATTATTTTGCAATTGTACATTTATTATTAATGTAGTTTCTATGCTTCACTGTTGCTTTTTAATGTAGGAAAGTAGCTCGGTGCGGTGATCGGGTGTGTAGATGGGGTACGTGCACGTAACTCCCCCGGCCTCAGATTTTTGTTGTCCTCAACAAAACTAGATGGGTCTTCCTTTGTGATCATCTGGATGTATAAATGTACTATGATTGATATTACAGTTATGGTTATTATGCTCCAAGAGGCGTAATGATGTTGCTGTTTAATGGTTTCCTGTTCTACGTATGCTATTCGCTTTAGGTTTTTTATTATCATGTGCGATAATTGCTTCGGGTCGTAGACTTTCGATTTACTGGTTACGATGAGTTCATTGTATGGTACGTACGTATAGATTTCTTTGTACGTTTTTCCTTTGTTCTCGTAGGTTACTCCTTTTACAGTGACTGTGCAGTTCTCGAATTGTACTATGCATGGTGATGGCAGAACTTTCGATGTTTGGTTGTAGCAGTCTGTTTTAAACTCGATATCTTGGTGTTGGTGGATGACTAGGAATTTGCCTTCTATTTGTTCTATGTACTCTGGTATTTCGCCTTCTAATATTGGACGGCTTGCCGGCTCATTCGTTATAATTTTTCATATGCAGGTCTCTGTTGTTGTTTTTAGCTCTTCTTCCATGCAGAAGTAAGTGTCGTCGATTTTATTGCATTTTTTGTTAGAATATTTTGCATTTTGGTTATGGATATGGTATAGGGTGCTGGGATATTTATGTGATAAGTACTATTTATAGAAAAGGGAAATATTTTGATGTTTTGGAATATGTTTTGTGAGTATTTAGGAATTAAAATTGAGAATACTACCATTAGTTGCTGAAAATAAAAATAAGTATTTATCTTTAAAAATTGATATAATTCTTGTTCTGTTTCTATTTTAATGCCCTGCAATGATACAGTGTTTTTTAATGTTCTTTTTGTGTACTGTTCTTTTGTTGGTTGATGTTGTTGGACCGTCATTGTCATTGGTTACTATGTGTTTTATATATCTTGGTGCTAATTTGTCGCGTATGTGCGTCTTTTCGTATATAGTGTCGTTCTGTTTTAACGTCATTGGTTTTATTTTGTCTTTATTGTATTTGTCTGTTCTAATTTGTTTATTTTGTATTTCCTTGTTCACAATTTTGTTCGTTCGTAAATTAACAGTTTAGTAGATACTCCTGATGATGGCCTAATAAGCCGAAATCTATCGAGTGATTTTTTAAACCTTTTGTAATTTTGCGAAATATTTAACAAGTGTTTTTAAAAAATTTTAAAAATGTGTGTATTAAGTGTGTTTCGCCAAGTGCCTATGGCAGAAAGTGTAAGAAGTATTCGTAAATTGTATTCTGATTGTATTGTTTTCAAGAATTATTCAGCTCCTAAATCATCAGGTATTGATTTCATTACTATGTGTGCTCTCTGAAGCTCTATGGGTGTCAGTTTGGTTGCTGTATGTACTGAGTTATTGTATGCCATCGTTGCTTCTATCATGAATTCATCAGTTTTAATTTTTCGGTTTTCGGAATTTTTGATTTTTATTATCTCCGTTAATGTATTATGGAACCTTTCTATAATTCCGTTGCCAGTGCTGGATTTGGGTGTTGTCACATGGTGCTCAAAGTTATATTTTTCTTTGAATTTTCTAAATACTTCTGATGTGAACTCTGTTGCGCTGTCTGATATTATTGTATGTGGTATCCCTTCCTGAGAAAAGTGGTTTTTCAACTTTTTTATTATACCTGAAGTTTCTCTATTTTGTAATTCGTATATAGACGCAAATCTTGAAAATCCGTCTATTATAGTTAAGAACTATTTATTGTTTAGAGAGAATGTATCCATGTGTACTTGTTCGGTTGGTCTTCTGAGTGTTAATGTTACTTGTTGTGTCAATTGTAATGGGCTTCTGTCATATTTTGCACTGTTACAAGTTTCACATTTTCGGATATATTCGGTTATTATCTCGCGTTGATTGGCGAATTTGTATTTTTTATTTATTTGTGCCATATTTTCTGTAATTCCTCTATGGTCTTTGTTGTGGGTTTCAATTATTATTTGTAATTGCTGCATAGGATCTTTTAAAACTTCTCTGTTGTCTGATGGTGGTTGTTCAGGTATTGTCGGATTTGATGTTAAATTGTTTTGTTCGATTATTCGTACTATGTTGACACTTGGAGGTTTGCTTGTTAGCACCCATTTTGCAATAAATTTTGCAACTTCGTCGTTGCATTTGATTGCTATGTTACCTTTCACTCCTTTGGCGGTTATTTGGTTGTTTAACATGATTCGTATGATTTGTTCGTTATATTCGGATTTTTTATATGTTGTTACTATGTTATTTTTATTTGTTATTTTAAGATCAGCTGTTCCTTTCACTTTTTCTTCTCCAATGATAAATATGAATTGATGTTTAAATATGTTTATTGGAGTGTGGGATATTGGAAGTGTAATTTCTTCTTCGTCTTCTTTTTCTTTGGTGTTTATTTCCAACCTTGACAGCGCGTCTGCATTGTTGTTTGATGATCCCTTTTTTGTAGTTGATGTTATACTCAAACTCCGATAATTTTATCCTCCATTTTACTAGTTTTGATGATGGATCTTTTAATGACATGAGCCATTCCAACGGTCGGTGGTCTGTGTATATTTCGAACTTCTTTCCGTATAAATATGGTCGGAAGTGTTTACAAGCCCATACTATGGCTAGTAGCTCCTTGTTGGTTGCATCGTACCTTGTTTCTGCTTCGCTCAGGGTTCTGCTGGCATAGGCAATCGGACTATCTGTGTGATCATGTGATAGTACTGCTCCAATTGCATGGTCTGATGCGTCTGTAGTTATTCGGAATGTTTTTTGAAAGTTGGGGTATTCCAGTATGGGTTTTGTTGTTAGCAGGGTTTTTGCATTTATTGAAGCAACTTTTGTATTCTTTTTCGTTTATATCGATCTTTGCTCCCTTTTTGAGCTTCTTTGACATCGGTTTTGTTATTTTGGCAAAGTTCTTTATGAATTTCCTGTAGTATCCGATTAGGCCCAAAAATTGTTTGACCTGACGAGTTGTCTTTGGAATATTTATTTTCGTTATAGCTTCTATCTTTTCCGGGTCGGGCTGAATCCCTTTCTCGTTGACTATATGGCCAAGGAACTTTATTTCGTGCTGCATAAATTTACATTTATCCTGTTGAATTCGCATATTTGTAGGGTTTCGAATATTTGTTTAATATGTCCTAGATGTTCTCCTTTTGTTTTGCTGTACACTATGATATCATCCATGTAGCATAGGCATAAGTTACCTATTAGTTTACCCAATGTCCTGTTCATCAGCCTGAGGAATGTTGATGGCGCGTTCTTAAGTCCGAACGGCATTCTTGTAAATTCATAGTGGTTTCCTAAAGCTGAGAATGCTGTTTTCTCGATGTCTTCTTTTCTCATCTGTACCTGGTGGAATCCGGATTTTAAGTCAATGATTGAAAAATATTTACACCCGTGCAGCTGGTCTAATAATTCCTCAATGTTTGGTACTGGGAATTTGTCGTCTATAGTTTTAGCGTTTAATGCTCTATAATCGATGACCATTCTAAATTTGCGTATTCCTGATTTGTCGGCTTTTTTGTTAACTATGATGAGGGGGCTATTCCATGGACTTTTGCTTTCTCGTATTACGTTGTTTTCCAGCAGGTCTTTTATTTGTTTTTGTATTTCTGGAATTTGTGAAGGGGGATATCTAAATTGCTTCTTATGTATTGGTGTATCATTCGTCAACTCAATAGCATGTTTTATACTTCCTGTATATGGTAATGTTGATGTCATATCGAATATTTTGTGAAATTTTTGAAATATTTCTTGCAATGTTGTTACTTTTGGTTTTTGCTGGAAATTGATACTGTTGCTTTCTGTTCTATAATTTTTTAGTTTTATTGTGTGTGTAGGAAATTCTAGTGTCTCCTGTTTCAGATTTATTGTTATGCCAAGTTTTTTCATAATATTTATGCCAATTAACCCATCAAAAATGTCGTGAAATTTCAGTAAGTGAAATTTTAGGTCTTCGTCCGTCTTGAATTCTTTAATTTTAAATGTTATTGTTTTGTCTACTGTTAAACTGCCTAAAACCGTTTTAATTTTTACTGGTTTAATTTTAATTGTTTTATCTGGGTTTATAAGTTTTGGGTCTATGTATGACTCATCAGCTCCTGTGTCAATTTAAAGATGAATTGGTCTATTGCGTTGATGTATCGTTATATATGGAAGTGATTTGAATTTGTTTGAGTCTAATCTAGGTCGCCGCTGTCTTCCTGGTCCGAGGCTCTGTTCCGAAAAACTGTATTGTTTTCTTCATCGTCACTATTATGCTCGTCTTCGCGTTCATCTTCTGTTTCATCGTTGTCTGTTTCTATGGTGTTCACGGCGTTTTCCATTTTTATTGCTGGTATTTTATTTCTGCTCATTTGCCATTCTGCTCTTGGTATCCACTTACTTTTTTCCATGTTGGATCGTCCAGGCTGTGCTGTTTTATTATGAAATGTTACCTTTGGTTTTGCTTCTTTATCGCCAGTTATGCCGAATCTCTGAAAACGTGTGGTTGGGGGTTTGTATTTTATATAATACATATTTTCTTCTTCTAGGCATAGTTCTAAGGCCTCGCTTAATGTTTCAGGGTCTCTACTCCGTATACATGATCCTATTGGTTCTCTTAGGTTTGAGATGAATTGTGCTAGACACATTTCTTGAAATAGTTCTTGTTTTACTTGTTCCACTATTTTTGTGTAGAATTCTCTGGATGTAAAATTTGCCTGTCGTATTCTATGCAGGTCGCGTATTAACGCTACTTCCGATCTAGGGTCTGCATAGTGCTTTATCAGTATCTGTTTTATGTTGTTCCAGTCATTTGATGCTCCCGTGTCGTTGGCTATCAGTACATCATTAGCGTTGCCTTTTATTTTTGATCTTATTGCTTTTATGTAAGTCACTGGTATCTCTGTCGTTTTAGGTAGCATGGCTTTTGTCATTGTAAGTATGTCATCAACTTCGTCTATAAATCTTTGTAATAGTCGTGTGTTGCCTGTGAATTCCGTTAAATCCTTAATGATGTCAGGTATTTTGAACGCTGAATTTAATTTTTCCAATATATCTGCTGGTACTATTGTTAGTTTTGGTGCGTCTCCGTTATCGCTCATTTCGACGCTCGTTATTTGTTTTACGTGGCCTCACAAACGTTTTGCACTGCACTGATTTAATTAATTAATTTACCGAAATAACTTTACGAACTTCCCGTGTTATGGTTTATTTTTTTTTTTTTCGTGTTATATTTTGACTTGTATTCTGCATAAAGGCGTATTTTATTTAATTTATTATAACGGAAGATATGAAATTTGATATATTAAAAAAAAATTAAAAATTGATTCGTTTTGTTTAATTTGCGCTTTATGTATTTTTCTTTCCACGCTACTTTATTTTATACACTTTGTTATGTGTTTTATATGACCTCAAGTACTATTCAAAACTTATTTAAGGTTTACCGTACTAGTAGGTAGTATTCTCCGATTCTTCTTATGGATCGAGATTAGTGGGTCAATTATAGGGGATGCAAAAATAATTTTAACTTACCCTGCAACAATCTGGCAGACGATGAATATGAAGGTGCTAATCTTCATGTCATTTCCTCGTTCGAAACTGCTTTTTATCTTCAGGCGAGTTTTTTTTTTTTCACAAAAACTGGTCACCTACGTCGATTGATGTTGCACAATTTACTTTTGTTACTTCACTCACTCTCACTAACTTATTATATCAACCCGCCTATCACTGGTGGGAGCTTGTCGATTGGTTTCTTTTTAAAATTTAGTTGCACTGAGTTTAAACTAAACACTTTCTGTACTTTGTTGTGTTAAAGCTGAGACTTTAACTCTAAACGGCTGCGCCAGTTATGGGTTTCGCGTGTATGGTTCTGCAGTCGATGCGACAAAGATTAAAACACTTGGAATTTATTTTAATTCCCAATAACAAATTTTATTTTAAAGTTTAGATTTATAAAAAGTACGTGTTAGCTGTATAAAGTAATTTGAATAAAAGACATCGTTATTATATGCTAAACTGTTTATATACTAAAGTCATTTCCTGTTAACAGTGGAATGACGTGTTCTTTATTATTTTGCAATTGTACATTTATTATTAATGTAGTTTCTATGCTTTACTGTTGCTTTTTAATGTAGGAAAGTAGCTCGGTGCGGTGATCGGGTGTGTAGATGGGGTACGTGCACGTAACTATATATTCTGACAATAAAAGATCGGTTTACCCGTTGGCTTGAATGCTTTCCAATTCCGAATATCACTGCACAAACGGTAGCAAAAACTTTCGTCCAGCAATACATACCACATTTTGAAACATCTTATCGTGTAACCACCGATCAGGGTACACAGTTTGAATGTCAACTTTTCTAAGAAATTATCACATTACTAGGTGTGCATAAAATCCATATAACGCCATATCATCCAAGAGCGAACAGATTAGTGGAAAGATTTCACTGCGATTTAAAAGATACGTTGAGAGCGCGCGTTCAAATACATATGGGCAAAATATAAAAATTGCAAGCGAAATGTTTTTACCATCCGATTATACCATCACGGAACCAGACGACTTTATAAGTCGGCTTCGTCAAAATATGAGACAACTCCCTCCTTCGGATACCCATTTAGTTCAACAAAAGGGCGTTGATATTCCAAAGGATTTAATCCATTGTGATTGAGAACCACATTGAGTTTCAACGACCCTTACGATGGTCCTTTCAAAATCGAGCATCAAGCGGCTAGCCAGAGTTGTGATCGGCCATCTTCGACGATAACAAAAAATTCAACGTTCATATTGCAAAATAAATACCTTTTTTTTTAAATATTCCTGATAGTGCTGTTGTTTCCTTATAGCTAATTTATACCCTACAGTTTTTGTTATGAAGTAACAATTTCACTTTCGTAAAATATTGGATTTGTAATCTGTTCTTCGATACTAATAATATGTAAAATGAGAATACTATTAATTTGAATAATTCGACAAAGATACGCTTTTCGAGATTTTATTGAAATTGTTATTAAAAATAAAAAATAATCCAAAGCTATTAAAATAAATTCCTTATTTCCATCTAAAAATTATTGTCGTGTACAAAAGCAACATTATGTACTTCGATTACAAATATATAAGAAGTAAAATCATCATCAGAACGACGACAAACAAAATTTTCCAATAGAATCATTTGAAGAAATTTTATAGAATTGTTATTTATCTGTAAATAACATTCATAAAATCTAATTTAAATAAAAAATTAAAGTAAGAGCTTTATATCGGCATTTCTCGCTTACTCCTTAATTTCAATTTATGTAAATATGTTAAATATAAACTGGAATGACGGAGTTGTACGGTATAGTATTACGTTTGTATACTCATGTCTTGACGAAATCAGGCATCTTATGTACTTTTTTTTACTGACGGCAGATTATATCAATAGAAAAGTATAAAAACATTGAAATGTATTCAAATTAATTCCGATATTTGAACATTGTGTATATTCATGTGTAGGTGGTTGCGATTATCCGTCGCACAATAATGATTTTATTTAATTTTGAGAACAAACTACTTCCGATCTAACTAAACA
>OY744481.1:248078572-248143572 GCA_963556165.1 Tipula helvola | reverse complement strand
ATACTACATCAAAACTCAATAAATTATCAAAGTGTTTTAGCTGGCATTTCAATCGGTATTATAGAAGAATTTTTTGGTGTCATTGACATACTATATTTGGCACCAAATACATTCAATAAATTACAAAAACAAGTTCAACGTGACATTCAAAAAGGTTGCGACCGAGAAATGTTTAAAGCTGCGATGGAAAAGCAAAACAAATAGCAATTGAAGAAAAAAGCGTAGATTTCGATGGTACACGGACACAATAGTAATTATACCTCACTTAGTGTCGGAACAATTATTGCTCAATCTACAAAGAAGGTCGGTCATAAGGAGTTGTCTTCGTAATAAATATTGCATTCTTTGTCGCAGAGCAGAATTGTAAAAAGCTAAACCTTGTAACAAAATCCCCCAAAAGGGATTTTGTTAAACAGAACATAGCAATAGAGGTCTGGTTGCGGTATTGCACTGGCTGAAGCTCGCCGCTAGGCGTGGGGGTTACCAGACATATTACTATGCTTGAAAACCGCATAGAGATAAAACGAAGGGGACAAGAAAATTATTCTACTGTGCCACGACCACAGTGGTAGATAATCATAAAACAAAATTTGCGTTCGACAGGGACGCCGGTGCCACTCCGGCGACCCTGCTCAAGGCCTAGGTCAGCATAAGGCCGCCCATCCCCACGCGATCACACAGAATTATTTATTCACACATCACTTTCAAATCAAAAGAGAGCAGAAAATCATAAAAAACAAAATCTGTAAGTACCGGAAAAACCCAAATCGAGGAAAAGAAACGGAAAATGGAATGAGAAAAAAAATTTGGAAAAGAAAAAAATTGAAATACAACCGTTAAAAATAATGAATTTAGGGAAAAAAACACGTTATCAAAAATTACAAAAGAAAACGTGGTGCGAATCGATTTTGTGGGGTGTCGCATGTGACGCCACCCGGAACCTGTAAACCCGCAAAAAAATAAAAATTTATATATATATATAAGAAAAAAAATATAATAAAATAAAACAAAAGAGACCAAGTTCGGCTCACAAATTCAAAATAATAAAAAAAAACCCACGCGGTGCACCTGATTTCTTATATATTTTATCAGGTGACACCTTACCTGAACAAAACACAACCAATTTGGCCCGACCGACCACAAAACAGCTACCAACAGCGCCGACGCAGGATCCCTCGCACGAACCCCACTCCGATTGCAGAGTTGCTGCCACAAACCCAAACAAACCACGTAAGGAAACGTGTTAATTTTTATTTTTTTTTTCGGTCATCCACCGTTTTCCCCCCGATAAGTTGAACAATACTCAATCAGGTTCACTATGTAGTATTAATAATCAATGAACAGCAACCAATCAATTAATACAATGGGAAACACCCCCATATGCCATAACATGTGTCTCAATCATACGACTTGGTAAACCTTCGCAATAACAGATTTCCGGCAATCTCACAAAGACATCCACGTTTCAAACCAAAACTCCAATAATTAAACAGCTAATTACAACACTTTGTTTCAGCACAACCAATAGTTTATTTATACTCCAACGACAAAAAAAAACCCATCAGATTTCTCTTTAAAACATAAGAATCACGTTTTATTAAAATATTTTTTCCTTTTCTTTTCAATAAATACATAAGTTTTTATTATTAGCACAAATTGTATATACAGATTTATTCCTGTCTATGTAAATATTCATAAGTTTATAATACACTAATTTGTATAACAATTTTTCTTTATACATATATCTTTAAACAAAACTAAGCACCATCAAATTATAGCCATCCAACCAAAAATAACTAAACTATCATTAATCAAAAAAAACATCCGCCATTTTAATGGAATTTGTATAGTGTTTTTTTTTCAAAATTTTCAAGAAAATTGCATCTTATCAAATACAACATAACAGTCACTATCTACCAAACTTTAATGGTTCTTTTTTTTTTTCTCAAAATTTTTTTTTTTAATCACACAAAAATTTTTACAACTAATTTTTCTGATTATATATAAAAAAAAATGTCTTAAAACTAACAACAAAAAAAAAAATTCTTATTAAATTACTGTCCAAACTTGACGCCTCTTCACCATTCAAAATTCAAAACTAGACTCAAAAAAAATAAAATAAACCCGACGTGTACCAAAAAATTTTATCCCCACCCAAAAAATTATTTACCAAAGAAAAAAAAAATATACCATGACCCGACCGATAGATTTCGGGTGGCGTATATACATACAACCGCACCCAAAAATCGACTCGCACACACCAATACTATTTAATTTAATCACTGGAACATTCCATTTACATGGAAAATCCACGCGCTAACCAAAACAAAACAGATGAAGCAACACACCAACCACTACACGTCATTACATACCATCAAAACAAAAAATGATAAAACGAATCGAGTAACCGACCAAAATACGGAGAAGTATAAAATGCTAAATGGTACACTCTACCAAAAAAAAAAATATTTTCTATTACAAATTAAGCCAAAGAAAGAATGACGTGTAGTGGAAGAGATTTTATGCAGCGCAGTGGATAAACATGCAACCTTGTTGGGATTTTCAACCGTAATTACAGATTTAAATTAAACAGATCATAACAACCACAAGCGGTTGTTACAGCGTGGGGACGACTCACACCCGAGAAAAGATCTCAAAGCCAGGCATGAAAGTAAGAGGGAAGGAGAAAAAATTTCACTAATAATTTGTCACAATCGTATATCCTTGGCATGATAAACTCCCAAAGGTTTTCCATCAAGATTTCTGATATTATAAGAGACTGTTCCGATTTTATCAGTGATAAAAGCAGGAATAAACTTAGCAGCTAACTTTGCAGAAAATCTATCAGGAGCACTACTTTGTGCGAAGGATCGGACAAACACAGGTTGATCAGGCAGGAAATTCCTATTGGTACTTCGTAAATTATACCGAATGGCGGATTTCTCATGTGCAACCTTCAGGTAATGAGTTATTTGATCACGAATAAGATTTAATCTATTAGATTTGGACAACACATGTATTTCGTTATCATCCTGAGGAGATAAAAGTTTACGTAAAGCATAATCTGAACCGTTTAATGACATGTGTTGACCAAAGACCAAATAGTGAGGAGAAAAATTCGTGACGTCGTGTTTAACATTTCGCAATGCCGCAGTGATTTCAGAAAGATGGCAATCCCATTCATTATGTGCATGATCATCAAGATAAGAACGAATACTAGACAGTAACGTCCGATTAACTCTCTCAGAAGCGTTGCTTTGAGGAGAGTAAATAGGAGTACGTATATGATCAACATTATATTTTTTCAAGAGATCTTTAAATAAGTTAGATATGAATTGTTTGCCATTATCAGAAGTAATCACTGCAGGTACAGAGAAAAGTAAAAACACATCATTTTCCAAAAAGTTACACAGAGAAGAGGCGGAAGCTTCACGCAATGGTTTGACTAGAACAAACTTTGAATAATGATCCAACACTATAGCGATACAGGTATTACCTCGTTTGGAGCGAGGATAAGGTCCAAGGAAATCAACGAACAATTTTTCAAAAGGTCTAGTAGACTCAGTTTGAGAACCCATCAAAGGTTGAGTGCTAAAATTTACAGGCTTATTCATCTTGCATTGTACACAATTAGAGATGAAAAGTTTGATTTGTTTAGTCATACCAAACCAGAAAAATTGCCGCTGAAGTCGTTCTACAGTTTTTTTAATACCCATATAAGCAGAAGTAGGAGAAGAATGAGCCAGTTCAATTAAGTTTGCAGTCAAGGACAACGGAACTACTAACTTCCATTCAGACAAATCAGTGGACGTATAACGAGAAGCGTAGGAAGGTAAGATCAAGAGTTTATTATCACGAATTTTGAAGTTGTGATCGCAATCTTTTAATAGTTGTACTCGATTGATCTGTTGTACATATTCATCGTCCTGAAAAGCTGAAGAGTTAAGATCAATATGTAGAACCGAATTGTCACTTGAAGAATTTAAACTAGACACATTTTCTTGTATAACAGGAGAATCACAAAGTAAGGAGGAATCATCATTCAAAGTAGTTTCAACAGGAGGAAAAGGTTGATCGTTACTTACATCGTCTGTGGGCTCACTATAAAAAGCTCTGGAGAGGGCATCAGGTACAACATTCACCGTTCCTTTACGATATCCGATATCAAATTTGTACGCTTGCAGTTTTAAACTCCAGCGGGCGAGTCTACCGGATAGATCTTTTTGGGACATCAACCAGCGGAGACTAGCGTGATCGGTATAAATCGTGAACGAGTATCCCTCGATATAGGGCCGAAATTTTTGGACGCTAAGTACTGCTGCGTAGCACTCCAACTCAGTTACAGAATAATTCCTCTGAGCGGCATTAAGTTTGTGCGAAAAGAATTCAATGGGGTGTTCAGCGCCATCAGGATCAAGCTGAAAAAGTACACTACCCACGCCAACAGCACTGGCGTCGCATTGGATAAAGAAAGGGCGCCCATAGTCAGGGTTAGCTAAAACAGGAGCAGACGATAAAGATAATTTAAGAGCTTGGAAGGATTCCTCAGCGTGAAGATTCCATTTAGACTTAGATTTTTTCCCTGTCAAATCAGTTAGTGGAGCAGCTAAAGACGCGAAGTTTTTAATAAAACGCCTATACCACCCACATAAACCCAAGAAACTACGTATTTGTTTAGTTGTTTTTGGTCGAGGAAATTCTCTAATTGCCTTACATTTTTCTGGGTTGGTGCGAAGGCAACCATCACCCACTAAATAACCCAGGTATTTAACCTCCTTCAAAACAAACTGACTCTTTTCTAAATTTATGGTTAAACCAGCCTTTACTAGCAACGAAGCCACAACTTCCAAAAGTTCCAAGTGTTCATCAAAAGTGGACGAAGTAACCAATAAATCATCAAGGTAGACGAATACTTTGTCGTGCAGTTGATAAGGAATCACCCGATGCATAAGGCGACACAGTGTTTGGGGAGCGTTGCACAACCCAAAGGGCATGACCTTGAAGTGGTACAAGGGACGACCAGGGACAGTAAACGCCGTCTTATCTCGGGATTGCGGGTCAAGAGGGATCTGCCAAAAGGCATCTTTTAGATCAATAGTTGATATATAGCGAGTTTGATCCAAACGACCCAACAATCCGTTGATAAGTGGAAGCGGATACGCATCCCTGACCGTCACCTTGTTCACCTCACGGGCATCCAAACACAAGCGTACTTGGCCATTAGCCTTATGCACCATGGTGACAGGAGAACACCATGAACTGTGGCTTTCTTCAATCACATCCAGTGATAACATCCTATCTAGCTCATCATACATTAGTTTTTGCTTAGCAGGAGAAACAGAGTAAAAACGTTGCTTAACAGGCTTGGATTCACCAACATCAATCTCATGAGAGATTAATGTAGTTCGTCCAAGACCCATTTTAGCACTTGACGGAAATTTTTTAACTATTGTAGAGAGCTTTAAGTTATCATCTGGAGAGAGAGAATGGAATTTAGGAGAACAAGATATTTCTGCGGAGTCCGATAATTCACTCAACGCAGGTAATTGCAAAGTAATGCCGAATTTATTCCAAAAGTCAATCCCTAAATAAAGAGATTGCTTTAGAGAAGGTACTAAAAAGAATCGCATGTAATGAGATTGGGAGTTAAAGCTAACCTGAACATTTATATACCCAATGACGTTCTGAGATTGACCACTCGCAGTCTGAATAGAAGTAGGAAAATTATGAATATGAAGATTATTGTCCGCCAACAACTTTTCAGAACCACAACCCAACACACTTACACTCGCTCCACTATCTAATAGACCTCGGTATGGAACATCATTGACAAGAATATCAGCATAAGGCCGTTTATCGCTTGTCTCAGAACCGAGTACTGAAGAAACAACAAAGGATCGCAAAATCCGACGTTGCTCCCAGTATTTTTTTGAGCGAAGTAACTGAGCTGAGATGAGTTTCCCAAAAGTGTTGGGGAGAGACGGAACGGAATCAGAAAAATTAGAACTATTGTTAAATGAAGAAGTTGAAGGAATGGAGTGTTCCAATTTGGAAAAGGAATTTACTCGACATTCAGGTGGAGAAACAGGCAAGCAAGAGTCCGATACCATTAGGTCGGAGCCAGCTGAACCAGATCCAGAAGAGATTGCGGAGTCAAAGGACTCAACGCGAACTTTCACTGGTTCGACTGATTCTTTCCATCTGGCATCAGTCTCTTCCGAAACTCTGGGTCGGTATTGCTGACTGCATCTACTTTGGTAATTATGGTTGGGGTTGAGATGGTCTGTGGTTCCTGGTTCCCCGATCTCCATGAACCACTGATCTGGTTTCCCGCACAACGAACACAATTTGTTGAAATGGTGCCTTTGAGACCACAACGATAGCAAAAGGCACCCAAGTGAGGACGAGGACAGTCTCGAAAACCATGCCCTATATCAGAACAATTATAGCAAATGTAATTGCGGCCAGATCTGGAGGTATTGTTTACATTAGGTGTAGTTGAAGTAGAAGGGAATTTAAATGACGTAGAAGTTGTAGCCGATGTTCCCATTGGGACACGGTAAGAGTGACTTGGGCTAATCGCAGAAATATGTTGCACAGATTCGGACGTCGGAACAAAAACACCAGATGGCACGCGATATGCGGTTCCTGACGTATCTGCGGATAAAACTGACGGATTAGAAGTTGGAACGACTGGTTCTGAATCATACATACTCTCAACACCGAGTTCATTGATACTACGACGAGGGTGCATCGAGTAATCAGGTGGAGAACGAAAACGTTTTAGCGAATCTTCCCATGAAGTACAACTTTTGATGAGCTCATTGATATGTGAGAAGTGTCGATCAGTAAGTTGATACTGAAGGACAGGCTTCATATTGTTCATCAGTAGTTGTATGAATTCATCGTCGCTGTAAGGGGTATGACACTGCAGGGCCAAATTCCACATGTGATGATAAAACTCCAAGAATGATTCGTTAGGTAACTGTTTACGAGACTCAACCATACGACGAATTTCGTAGGGAGTACGCCTATCTTTAAATCTTTCTTGGAAGGCTAATCGGAGGCTATCCCAAGGTGCTGAAGGATTATACCTGCGGTAGGTCCAGTACCACTGCAGTGCCACATCTTTCAGGACAAGATGCAGATCCAGAAGTACAGAGGAAGGTGATAGATTGTTGGATTTCACTACAGAGTCCAGCTGAAAAAGGAACATGTCCACAGTTATGCCAGAAGGTGAACCTGTGTAGGAAATCCCACATCGAGATAAGGAACGTCTATTGAAATCGGAGTTGAACTGAACAGGTGGATTATGAATTGCTGAAGGCACGGGATTCAAAATACTATTATGAAGATCTCTAGCATCTGGTGCTGACTGAAAATTGGAACGTTGGGTAGCCTGCTCCGGAGATGAACGCTCTTTAGAGACAGGTTCCATGAAAGAATGAGTTAATTCAGGCAAATTATTGTCCTGCGGGTTTATCGCCGTGGAAACAAGGGGATCTCTTGCAGGACCAGCAAAATCAGGGTGAGGAGGTGGCCCAAAAGACACCTCCGGAACAGGAATTTTTAACATTGGATTTAACTGACTATGCACACCGGCTGCTTGTTCCGCATCCAGCTGTATTCTCACTTCGTTGGTCAGCAGTTGAACTTGAGCCGTCAATACTCTCATCATTTCCGCCTGATCAATTGAATTAGGATCCACATTAAATGCCTTAATTAATTCGTCCATTATGAAAAGATTGAGTGAAACAGAGAAGAAAAAAAAAAATTTAAAGCTACAAAAAAAATTTAACCAAAATTGAATTTAAACGTGATTTTAAACGTAATGAGAGTTAATTTTCGACAAATGTAAATTAACAATATTATTTTAAAAAATTTCTAACTTATATTTACTTTATAGCAAACTGAATAAATTATAGTTATAATTAAAGTTACCTAAACCAAAAGTTAGTAAAATTTAAAGCTACAACTGAATACCAAATGAAGACCAGCGATACTGGCAATTCCACAAAAAAAAATCAAACAAATTATTTAATTGAAGCAATTACTGAAAAAAAATAAATTTTACCCATCAAAAAAAAAATTAACTATAAAAATATTTGAATATATATATATATATATATGAAAAAACAAGATAGAATTACTTAATTTAAAGCAGACAAAAAAATTTTTTAAATTATTAATTAATTATTTAAAGAAATTTATTGAAAACATATATTGAAGCACCAATCTCAAATTAGACTCACTATGACCAAGTAGATATCCACAAGCCGGGCTGTTTGAGGAGCTGCGAGCACAAATTACTATCCACTGGACCACTCGCGTCAATACTGAACTAGCGCTCAACTCAAAACCTTTTTCTCATCCGTACTCGCCAGTCTATCCCAAGGTAATGTGTTGGAATCTAAAGTGTTGCTTAATACCTCAATATAATTTAAAGGACAAAAAGAATTTATGTTTACTGAGTTTACTATTGAACTGAATGTGAGAGACAAAAAAAAATAAAATAAAGAAAATGAATTATATTTATATATATATATATATGTATATACACAAAAAAATTACCGAAAGAAAAAAATTAATTTAAATATCAATATCCCACAACCGAAAAAAAAATTAATGAAAATAATTTGACAAAATAATGAAAATTAGAATGAACTTTTTAAATTATAACTATAATAATCACGTAGATATCAACAAGTCGGAAGGATTGAGGAGCTGGAAAATTACTATGGTTATCCCAAGGACTTATCCGCGGTAAAGCACTACTATCACTCGACTCAAACACTGTATGAACAACCGCACTTGCCGGTCTATCCCACGGTAGATTATTATTGCCTGAATTCATTCGCACGCAAAATATAACCAAAAACAAAAAAATCAAAATACCGAAATAGAATTATAAAAAAAATGAACTGACCAAAATTATTAATAGTATTTTAGCTGCTCCATTAACCAAAACTGAAAACAACCAATAATCAAAAAAAATTCCCAAAAAAAAAATGAAAAAGCAAAAGAAAAATAAGTAAAGCGTATTACTTGTACAAAAAATACAAAATGTGATCACGCGAGAGATGATCACGGCCCCATGCTGAGCCAGACACGAACGCTATAATAATAAAAATAATAAAAATTACCACTGTGGTCCCAGTAGTTTAATTAGAATTGAACAAAAAAATTTGAAAAATAAAATTTTACCTGAAAGTAGAAGTTGACTAAAGATGTGCCAATGAGTACTGCGATCACGAACTGTCCAATCAACACCACATTGGTGGAAACAACAAGTTCGCGATCCCAACACCCATGACACATGGAACCAACATGACGAACGATCCAGCAAGATCAAATAACCAAAGGTTAGAACATGCTTGGATCCCTCCCCATGTAGGTAGTCGGACTGAAATAGAAAATTACGTGAATTAAAAGGTACGAAGACTCTAAAAAATTTAATAAGACTAAACTCAGAACGAAAGAAGAATGAGCTTAACCACAATCAATGCCACATGGCAGAAATGGTAAGCCCATTCATCAGACGAGCTGAGAATAGGGATCAACATTCTCATCTGCATGCAATCAAACAGCTTACGCTGGTTGCAATGCAGATTTGAATGTTGATCGGGCAGAAAACGTTGATGTGAGCACCCGTGCAAGCTCAAACAACGCAAGCGTTGGACTTTGCACGTGGTACTCACAACAAGTAAGCTGAAAAAATTGTGAAATCTGAAAAGACGAAAAATGCAAAAAAAAATTAGCCGAAGTTTGGGCGCCACTGTAACAAAATCCCCCAAAAGGGATTTTGTTAAACAGAACATAGCAATAGAGGTCTGGTTGCGGTATTGCACTGGCTGAAGCTCGCCGCTAGGCGTGGGGGTTACCAGACATATTACTATGCTTGAAAACCGCATAGAGATAAAACGAAGGGGACAAGAAAATTATTCTACTGTGCCACGACCACAGTGGTAGATAATCATAAAACAAAATTTGCGTTCGACAGGGACGCCGGTGCCACTCCGGCGACCCTGCTCAAGGCCTAGGTCAGCATAAGGCCGCCCATCCCCACGCGATCACACAGAATTATTTATTCACACATCACTTTCAAATCAAAAGAGAGCAGAAAATCATAAAAAACAAAATCTGTAAGTACCGGAAAAACCCAAATCGAGGAAAAGAAACGGAAAATGGAATGAGAAAAAAAATTTGGAAAAGAAAAAAATTGAAATACAACCGTTAAAAATAATGAATTTAGGGAAAAAAACACGTTATCAAAAATTACAAAAGAAAACGTGGTGCGAATCGATTTTGTGGGGTGTCGCATGTGACGCCACCCGGAACCTGTAAACCCGCAAAAAAATAAAAATTTATATATATATATAAGAAAAAAAATATAATAAAATAAAACAAAAGAGACCAAGTTCGGCTCACAAATTCAAAATAATAAAAAAAAACCCACGCGGTGCACCTGATTTCTTATATATTTTATCAGGTGACACCTTACCTGAACAAAACACAACCAATTTGGCCCGACCGACCACAAAACAGCTACCAACAGCGCCGACGCAGGATCCCTCGCACGAACCCCACTCCGATTGCAGAGTTGCTGCCACAAACCCAAACAAACCACGTAAGGAAACGTGTTAATTTTTATTTTTTTTTTCGGTCATCCACCGTTTTCCCCCCGATAAGTTGAACAATACTCAATCAGGTTCACTATGTAGTATTAATAATCAATGAACAGCAACCAATCAATTAATACAATGGGAAACACCCCCATATGCCATAACATGTGTCTCAATCATACGACTTGGTAAACCTTCGCAATAACAGATTTCCGGCAATCTCACAAAGACATCCACGTTTCAAACCAAAACTCCAATAATTAAACAGCTAATTACAACACTTTGTTTCAGCACAACCAATAGTTTATTTATACTCCAACGACAAAAAAAAACCCATCAGATTTCTCTTTAAAACATAAGAATCACGTTTTATTAAAATATTTTTTCCTTTTCTTTTCAATAAATACATAAGTTTTTATTATTAGCACAAATTGTATATACAGATTTATTCCTGTCTATGTAAATATTCATAAGTTTATAATACACTAATTTGTATAACAATTTTTCTTTATACATATATCTTTAAACAAAACTAAGCACCATCAAATTATAGCCATCCAACCAAAAATAACTAAACTATCATTAATCAAAAAAAACATCCGCCATTTTAATGGAATTTGTATAGTGTTTTTTTTTCAAAATTTTCAAGAAAATTGCATCTTATCAAATACAACATAACAGTCACTATCTACCAAACTTTAATGGTTCTTTTTTTTTTTCTCAAAATTTTTTTTTTTAATCACACAAAAATTTTTACAACTAATTTTTCTGATTATATATAAAAAAAAATGTCTTAAAACTAACAACAAAAAAAAAAATTCTTATTAAATTACTGTCCAAACTTGACGCCTCTTCACCATTCAAAATTCAAAACTAGACTCAAAAAAAATAAAATAAACCCGACGTGTACCAAAAAATTTTATCCCCACCCAAAAAATTATTTACCAAAGAAAAAAAAAATATACCATGACCCGACCGATAGATTTCGGGTGGCGTATATACATACAACCGCACCCAAAAATCGACTCGCACACACCAATACTATTTAATTTAATCACTGGAACATTCCATTTACATGGAAAATCCACGCGCTAACCAAAACAAAACAGATGAAGCAACACACCAACCACTACACGTCATTACATACCATCAAAACAAAAAATGATAAAACGAATCGAGTAACCGACCAAAATACGGAGAAGTATAAAATGCTAAATGGTACACTCTACCAAAAAAAAAAATATTTTCTATTACAAATTAAGCCAAAGAAAGAATGACGTGTAGTGGAAGAGATTTTATGCAGCGCAGTGGATAAACATGCAACCTTGTTGGGATTTTCAACCGTAATTACAGATTTAAATTAAACAGATCATAACAACCACAAGCGGTTGTTACAACCTGAACATCATGAATGCAATTCGAACTATGCTGGCCCATCAAATGGAACGGAACGGAATGCTTTAGTAGAAGGTTTTAGAAAAAGAGAAGAACTGTATCTGTATGGTATGCGCTACAACAAAATAATTGCAGATGGCGATGCCAGCGTATACGTAAAAATTTTAGAGGCTAAACCAAACGCAAATACACACATAGAGACAATTTAATGCCGCAATCATTTACTTCGTAATTTTCGGAAACACGCAAAGGAACTATGTACTAATCGCACTAATCTATAATTCAATGAAAACTATTACGAAATCAAATTAATCGATGTTCCAAAGACATAATCTGCGCAATTAAAAAAAGGAAACTTTCTAAAAATTCTCTTCCATAGAAAAAATTGAGGAACTTGCGCTTGACATTGGAAATATCCCATTCCACGTTTTTCAAGACCACAGGAAATGTGCCTCATATTTCTGAAACCGTCAGCGTTACGAAATACCTGAAATATATCAAAGATTTATGGAAAATGAATTATTCAAAGCATTTAGTGGATTATTTAAGCGATTAAAATACCACGCTAAAAGCCTTGTATACGATGTTGACTCAAATGCCGTAGAATTTTTGAATGCAATTGTCGCAAAATCTGTTGGTGGCAAAAGAATTAATTTTTCCCGTGGGCAATCATACACATCACGAGCCAAGTTCGCTGTATTACAACACAACAGTCAAAGGGGACACTATAATCTAGCAGAGTATTCATCAAATTACAGCTGAAAATCGAGAATAGCAGAACTTGAAAAACGACGATTTCTACTAAATAAAAGAGCCACCACAAATCAACCAAAACGACAAAAAGAAAATTAAAGTTTTTTGGAGAAGACTCTGAATATGGAAATCAAACCTGTCAAAATTTGGATAAATCACCTGAAGAGTATACCGAACTTAGAAATGATTTTTTGAAAAAATTGAAAACGGAAGCTGCTGAACGTGACAGAATTGAAAGGTCAACTATAAACCAGTTCAATGAAGCGAAATGGTTTCAAGTGCGTATGAGTCGTTTAACTGCTACAAAATTTGGAGAAATAAGCCGCAATAAAAGCATAAAATTTCTGAAAAGTAAGGTTTCAAATATCTTATATACTTACTACTGTTATTTATTCTAAGTCAACAATATACGGGATGGAAAATGAAAAAAATGCGATAGAGCAATTTTCGAACGAAAATAATACAGAAGTATCGAAATGCGGTGTATTCATTTATCAAAAATATCCATGTCTTGCCGCGACTCCTGATGGATTGATTGGGCATGATGTAATAATTGAAGTAAAATGTCCATTTAACGCTAAAATCCAGAAACGGATTTTAGCAACGTCTTTAATTAAATATTATGCATTCATACATTTAATTATTGTTATTATTAATTTTAAATTATTTGTTTAGTATATAGAATTTATATAAATTTTATTTCTGTGAGCATAAATGAATAACTGAATTTTTATTTGAACAAAAATAAAATGAGTATATCGTTGCTTTTAGAGCTGTGGGGAAATTTAACAAATTTGAATTTTGTACAAAATGGGATAAGAAATGGCCAGGTTCCTTCCTAATAGGCTATATTCCAGAACTTTATCTAAAAATCATTTTAGAATCCCATGTCCATCGAGCATGCTGAATTTCATCAAAATCGGATAAGAAATGGCCAAAGGAGTGAAACCGGCTTTATTCGACCCTTTCTTTATTCATCTGACATCGGGACTCAACGGATTTTTTCTTTTTCTACGTCAAAAATACGATTAAAAAATCCTTTTGAAATATTTATTTCCTTTATAAACCCTAATTCAACTGGAATATAAAATAAAAAACGAAATCTAAGGGCTAGAAAAAGGGCCTAATATTTAATTTAAATAATTTTTGAATCGCGGTGGTAAATCATTTACTAGTCATCAAATAAAAATAATATTCAAGATTTTTCATTTCCGTATAGTCAATTCCTTTTCTAATTTTCCAAAAACTTCACTAAATACAGTATTAGATGAATGGCTTCATGAATACATATAAAAATTATAGACATAACCAAAATAGCCCGTAAAAAAACTTAAAATTTATCAGACTTATTTGTATGTATTTATTATTTTATATACATGCACATTGCACATGTTCGGTAAAATTTTTATTGTCATTGAATATTTCATTCATATTTTCTTCTCTTACATTAATGAAAGTCAAACGAAATAAGCAAATGTGAATTCGACAAAAACACGAAGCATTTACAACTTTGTTTGGGTTTTTTGTTATACATGCATATATACAGTATTCTAAAATAACTACAGTCTTCCCTCGAATAAAAGAACTAGTCCTTTTAATGGAATAGAAGGACCATTGGTCCTTCTATTCGTTTAAAAGGACTAGTTCCTATATTCGAGTGAAACAAACCATCTTAAAACAAAATCAAAAAAATGTATCAAGTTTTTTTTTAAAATAAGCCTTTTTACGCCAAAAAGAAATTTGTTTAAATTGAGGTGAGGGCAGTGGCAATACTAAAAAAACTAAATATAAAAATAATTGAATTGGACAACGAATGTTCCAAGTTATTAAAAACCAGTTTTGAAAATTTAAATTAATTAAATTATAATTATTATCAATATACTACGTGATTTATTACAATTCAAACATTCAACTCAAATCAACCATTCAGCTTCTTCGTGAAATGTTATGACCTAAATGATCATAACATTTCACGTAGGAACCAAATGGCCAGTTTGAACTTATGTAGCATTCAAATTCTTACTAAATCACACAACATATCAACAATAATTCTGTGCTCAAAAGGTAAACTATCTTAAGTCGACTTAAGCTGTTTAACCTATTTTAATATTCAACGTGCTCTATCTCTCCTCTATCCTCACTTAGTTTGACTTAAGTGGTCACAGCTTGTGGAGAAAGGCTTTGGTCGCCAAGCCATAGCAACTTTAGCCGATATAAGTGAAAAATGAATATAATATTCAACTTTTTCTAACTCTCTAGAAAAATTATGAAACTTGAAATAAGATATTTTACCTTTTGACCACAGAATTATAATTTAATTTTCAAAGATTCTACATGAAGTTTAAATTTCTTTTTAAACATACATTTATTAATGTTTAATTTTGAAAATTATGTTATAATAAGATATGAAGTTTAAGAATGAAACAACATTGTTTTTCATACATATCAGTTAAACCTTACTCATTTTGTTTTATTAGTCAATATTAACAATTCCAGCTTTATTCGTTTAAATAAATCAGTACTTTTTATTCGAACAAAAGGACTGGTCCTTCTATTTGAAGGTTCTTTTATTCGAATTAATTTCTATGATTTCTAAAAAATGGATAATTGGTGTTCTTCCGAATAAAAGGACTAGTCCTTTTATTCGAGGGAAGACTGTAGCCGTAAAAGAGAAAATCGTTTTGCATATTTTTCATAATTTAGTGTATATAACTCCATCTATCGTTAGTAAAAATATTTAATATATGTATGTGTCTTAGGTAAAAATGCTATGACGTGTTTTCGTGTATTTGGCCCTTAACAAAAAAAAAAAAAAAAAAAAAAATATCACGATTATTATTATTTTCAGGTTGTTAAATGTGATTCTAGTTTCAACTGCGGTCGCAGAAACATATAAATTAATAAAAATAAAATTTATTTTTGTTATATTTGTTTTTTTTATTGCTAACAGTTACTTTACTCGCAGTGTATTGTATTTGTGTAAACAATTGTGTGAAATTACCGAAGTTATTGGTAGTTCTCGACCCAAAAGGGGCTTAAGCCCCCTTATATGTGATGATACACAAGACAATTCTAGCAAATTGCTAAATTAAACAGTGAAAGTGAAGTTCAAACAGTGTCGCAGGCAATACCAAAAAATCAGTTAATTAATAATTGCGAAATCAATATGAAAAATAACAGATTTTCACCGTTACAACCAAATAAAAACCTGAACGAAAATAATGATGAAGATGTAATCATCACTAAAACAACTAGAGTTAAAATTCCTCCTATTGTTATAACAAACAAAAAACTGAAGGACGTCTATAATTTATTGAAAACACACAACATCACCAAATATAAACTTAAAATTCAATCAATTGGAATTAAAATCTTAATTGATAATATGAATGATTATCATTCATTTTCTAAAATATTGGTACAACAAACGGAGTTTAAATACTATACATTTGAAGACCCTAACAACAAACCAATCAAAATAACTCTATCCGGACTACCAAATTTTGAAGTTGATGAAATTAAAACTATGTTGAATGATGAATCTATTCCAATACCTAATGAGATAAAAAAGTTTAATTTAAAAAAACCACGTTATGATCAACAAATGGTGTACCTGTTATTCTATAGTAAAGGTACAACAACACTAGCCGATTTAAAAAAATTTAAGTCTGTATATAATATAATAGTAAATTGGAATTACTACCAATCTCAGAGGCGTGGTCCAACACAATGCAGGAATTGTCAACTCTTCGGACATGGGACTAGTAACTGTCATAGGGATCTTAAATGTCGTCTTTGTGGTGAGAACCATACAATTATAAACTGCCCGCTTAGCAATCTAGAAGAAGATAAAAAACAAGCCGGGTATAAATGTGCCAACTGTATGGATAATCATCCGGCCAACTTTCAAAGTTGTCCAAAAAAAGCTGAATTTATGCAGATCAAGAAAAACATACAACATAAATTTCGACAATCTCAACCTGCTCGACAAACAAATGTTCCTCCCCTTCTGTCGAATGAGCTACATTTTCCGGGTCTAACAGCTGGAAGACATAATAACTGGTGGAATACTCAAAATAGTGCTAACAACGTCAACAATCAACACACATCACAAAATCAAAATAAGTCTGACGACTTATTTTCCACTGATGAAATTATAAGAATTGTACAAGAAGTGATTGGTAAGTTTCAGATGTGCCGTTCAAAAAGCCAACAATTACAAATAATATTTGAAATTTCCGCAAAATATTGTTATGGAAGTAATAAATAATCTGAAGGTATGTTTTTGGAATGCTTGCAGTATCAAAAACAAGCTTATAGAAACCATACAATATGTTAATGATAATTCTATAGATATTTTGATTTTAAATGAAACCCAACTTAAATTTAGTGATAGATTAAATGTTTCAAACTTTATTTGTTATAGATTAGATAGGGATACTAGAGGTGGTGGTATTGCAATTTTAATAAAACGGGGAATCCAGCATTCTCTTCTTTCGTCGTTTAATACCAAAGTGATAGAATGTCTTGGTATTAATATAGTAAATTATTCTGGTAGTATAAATTTAATAGCGGTATATTTTCCTGGAACTTCTCTTACGAAAGAAAAACTTAATTATTTTAAAATGGATCTAAATAAAATCTGTTCAAGTACTGATAGTTATTTTGTATGTGGTGATCTAAATGCTCGTCATAGGTTCTGGGGATGTAATAGGGCAAATCAAGCAGGAAATATACTATTTGATTTAATATGCTCTCGTGATATTTATGTTCATTATCCCGACAAATACACATTCTACCCTGCTGCTAAAAGATGTCAACCCTCAGTTTTAGACATAATACTATCTAATAATAAGCATAGTATCTCTAAACCATCAACATGTTTCCAGCTTATGTCTGATCATGTTGCGGTTAGTTTTGAAATTCAGTGTCAATCTCGTCTCAATGGACCTACAATGAAAATGTGTTATCACCTTGCAAAATGGGATATATATAAAAAAATACTTCAAAAGTCTATTAAATTAGATAACTATACTGCTGTTAATATCACAAATTCAAATCTTATTGATGAACAACTAGATAGCATAGTATCTAATATATATAAAGCAAGAGATAGAGCTATACCTAAAGTTCCCATCAAATCCTATAAAGATCTCCAACTTCCTGACGATTTGAAAATGCTCATTAAGGTCAAGAATATAAAACGACGACAATGGCAACGCACAAGAGATCCAATTGTTAAATACATCTTTTTGGAAATGAAAGCAGAGATAGATATCCAAATCAACTTGTTACGTAACAAACGTTGGAATAAGCTGCTTAACAGTTTCAAACCGGGTTCCAAACCTTTCTGGAAAATGACGAAAATTATTGGAAACAAAAACAGTTTTTTGCCGCCATTGAAAGTTGGTAATGATACCTTTATCACAAACACAGGAAAAGCTAATGTGATAGCAAACGTCTTCAGTTCAATCCAAAATAGTTCGCATATACATACAGATCCCGTATTTGAGGAGACGGTGCAATCAGCCGTAAATGTACTTGATAATCAATCAAATGGCGAAATTGTGTTTACTACGCCGTATGAGATAAAAAATACAATTAAGTCACTCAAAACTACGAAGAGTCCTGGCAACGATCAAATCAATAATATGCTTCTTAAGCATTGTCCCCGCAATGTCCATATAATGCTGACCTATCTATTCAATTCCTGTTTCGCTCTTAATTATTTTCCAAATTCTTGGAAACATGCATTAGTGATACCTGTACCCAAACCGAACAAGGACAATTCAAACCCTATGAACTACAGACCTATTAGCCTTCTGTGTTCCCTGTCAAAAATTTTTGAGCGTATCATTCAATCTAGACTTTTAAATCACATCACTATTAATCAATCTATGCCCAATGAACAATTTGGATTTCGAAAATCTCACTCAACCAACCATCAGGTTAGCAGACTAGTTTCAATAATTAAACAAAACACTAATAACAAAATTTCGACTGGGGTAGTGCTTTTAGAGGTAGAAAAGGCTTTTGACAGTGTCTGGCATGACGGACTATTATACAAATTAATAGTTTTAAAAGTTCCTGTATATATCATCAAGATTATAAAAAATTATCTTTCAAACCGAACATTTTCAGTGAAAATTTTAACGGATTTATCTGATAATAAAACTATCCAACAGGGTGTACCTCAAGGGGCTGTATTGAGCCCTTTGCTGTACAACTTATTTATCTATGATATTCCAACCCCGCCACATTGTGAATTACTTTTATATGCGGATGATTCTGCACTTGCAACTGGCTGTGTTGATCCAAATACAATCATTTCCAATTTAGAAAATGGCGTTACGATCCTAAATAACTATTTTAAAAAGTGGAAAATTAAGTTAAATATTGACAAAACACAAGCATCATTTTTTACTAGGCGCAGAAAACTGTCATCACTTCCAAATCGTGAATTAGTAATTCAAAACAAAAAAATACCCTGGGATCCCGACATCAAATACCTTGGAATTATCTTAGATAAAACACTCACATATAATAAACATACCATGTACTCCATTTCCAGAGTTAATAAATACATAAAAATTCTCTACCCATTTATCAATAGAAAATCTAAGCTATCCACCCAAAATAAATTAATTTTATATAAGACTGTGTTTAGATCTATACTTCTGTACGGTGCACCTGTCTGGAGCAGCTGTGCAGATACTCATATTAAAAAGTTACAAATTACTCAAAATAAACTACTCAAACTAATTTACAATTTACCAAGACACTATTCTACTCAGGATTTACATAAAATTAATAATATTGAATTAGTGAAAGATTTTGTTACCAAACTTTGCACTAGATTTAAAAGAAATGCTGGATTCTCTGACAATCCACTCATTAAAAGTCTGTACTAGTTGAACGTTAGACTTTATTAAAATATAAAATTTGTAAACCTAATAAAATATTGAACTGAGCACAAGTTCAATGAATATTAAAGCTAGTCATTTTTTACCAAGATTAGTTATAGTTTTAAGTATAGTTAAGTAAAGTTTTAAATAAATCTAGCTTGAGGTTTTTTTTATAGTTTCCTCAACAAATATAACCAATAATTGTTAAGTCAACTCATAAACTGAACTACTCAGATGTAATGAAATTTAAATTAAGTTGAAAGTTTTTTAAAAAACGACCACTGTATAATATCTCTGAATTTTGTTAATTATATATGTTTGTAATAATAAATAAAATAAAAAAAAAAAAAAAAAAAAAAAAAAGGTTGTTAAATGTAATTTGAGTTTTAAAAAAATTAAAAACTTAATTTTTTGTTTGATTTGTTTTTTTTTTTTTAATCAATGTCTCTTTAACCGAGTCCGAGTGGTGTACGGACAATTTTTTGAGACCTTGTATTTTTGTATATTTATGTTTGTTTTACAATCAGTGTTGCTATTACTACGCATTTCTTTAGTTGCGAAATAAATATTTCTCTTAAATGGGAAATGTCAAAAAAATTTGGATGGCCATACCTCCGGAGAAATGTCAAAAATTCGTGGATTCTGTGTTGGTTCTTTGGTTCCACAACCAAATATTAAATTTCATTATATAGCTGAATTATTATTTTATTATTGTCTTATTATAGCTTGAAATATAATCGTATGAATTACCTATTCTTGTGCTTTGTGCACAGTTGTAAATAATAAAACCAGCTATTGTGTTTATTAAATTAAACTTCTTCTAAATATGATTGATTACCTATTAAATTGCACAGTACTGTACATTTCATCGATATATTAGTAGATAGATTTAACGCTACGATTTTCCCACTCGAAACATATGTACATGTAAACGAGTGGTTATTGTGTTTGAATTTATTGAGTGCATAAGAATGAATTGGTTTGCTAAAATAATAATTATTCTAACAGTGGGTGACTTTATAAATACCAGTAGCAGTGTGCCTGTTGATGAAATATTAGATGGACGGATTATCAATGGATCAAATGCAACCAATAATCTATTCCCATACTATGCATCCGTCATTGGCCTATCAGTGAGCGGTAACACACTATGTGGCGGATCAATTATTTCACGTGATTGGATATTAACGGCAGCTATTTGTGTATTCGGGTAATTTCTAAAGTGCCAGGTGAAATATGTTGATATTAACTTATAAAAATCATTATTATATCATTGTAATGCTGTTTAGATCAACCAAATTTACGATAGGCGTTGGTTCAATATTTTTGACAGCACCGCAAATATCAATGATTTCCACAGAAGCCTATCAACATGATCAATTTGACTCGGAAACGCTATCAAATAATATTGCATTGATAAAGTTACCAGCAAGTTTGAATTTTTTTGGTGAGTTAAGATTAAATGTTTTGTTGTTGTTTCTTATCAACTTTGTTTATAAGGTAAATAAACGGTTCAGGTACCTCAAAAGTAGTTATCACAGACTAATAATATTATTTGATATGAAATTAATGTCATAAAGATAATTTAAATATTTTTCAGAGGCGTGGATTTTGTTTTTTTGAAAATTGAAAATTAACAATTCTAAATACATATTTAAAATAATTACCGACACTTTTTTCTCTATGCATAGCTCCGGAGGAGGTTGTGCACATTTAAGGTAACTGCTTAATGAGAAAGTCGGGGCTAATTGATTGAATCGTTGCCTACTAATAATACATTTTTAACAATTTGATTACTTCTTTAAAGTTTCTTAGTGAAATTCAAGAATAAAGTTATTGGCAGTTACTTAAACAAGAAAAATTAGCTAGATTGTTTCCTTGTTCGTCGGACGAGCAAGGAAACCAACCACACACCTGGACCAACCATACTTCTGGACGTTATGTTGATTCCTGCACTGAGATACTTGCTTTCGAAAAGCTTTTACTGATAAAATCAGCCAATTCTGATCCATTGTTTAAAACCATTGCTTGTTTGTTAACGCTTATTAAGTAACAAATCTATTACGTACGCTTTTGTGCATAGAGAAAACACCAAATTATACACCACACATATTACTCTAGGTTCACTTCATCACTACTCCTTGGTTGTAACCATGTTAATTCAGTTAAAGCTTGTAATATTAATTTATTTGTATGAAATACCACGTTTCGGTTCAAGTTTGGCCATATTCCAAAACTTTAATAACGTAAACTTTGATTTAAATGGGCCAGTCTTGGGGCTCCTAAATAGGCTCCTAATCTTAATTTGCCACTATTTTAGCCCCCACATGTTCAATGTCGTTGAACACACATCTCTCCTCACACGCACTCCTCTCACTTTTTTAGCCCCACTCCCCACAAATGATTCGACCATATGATACATTTTGTTCATGTCTTCGCCGTGCCGAAAATTCGGCGAAGCAGTTGTTTCTAATTGGTTGAATGTGTCACATGATGTTCGGCGCAGAAAAATCGTCGGATATGTAAATCCGCCTTAAATCTTCAGTTTTTGGGTCGATATAAATGGAGATTTTGGCCAAAATCCCACAGAAAAACTTTTTCGGGCGAGAATACAACTTGGCAAACGCCAACCGCAATAACCTTCATGCTCCATCAGTAAATTTATTTTCAATGTCGGTTTTATTATTAATTGCGTAATTTCGCGCAACATCTGTTCCTGTGCTAAATAGGTGCTGCTCGATTACATTTGCAACGCTATTTTGGTCGGAATGATAATAAAACGATATTTCATATAAAAACAAAGCCTGGTGTTTGCCCTTTGTTCTGATTTCTGAACTCTGAAAACAAAATCAATATTTGGTTCGTTGTAATGAGAATTATGTACTTCACTTTCAGATAACATTCAACATATTCAGCTCATATCAAGAACCATTAATAACAACCAGTTTATAAATAGTCGGGCAACAATTGCGGGTTATGGCCGATTGAGCGACACCGAAGGTGATATTTCACTCATATTACAATGGACGAATGTGCTAATAATTTCAAACGCCGAATGTCTTCGTTACTTTAGTTCGAATAAAGTAACGGATATGAATTTGTGTGCTTACGGATATCGAGTGCGTCAAAACAGTCCGTGTGACGGTGATTTCGGTGGCCCTCTAATTATGGTCGACGATGAAACAGGTCACGCAAAACAAATCGGTATTATATCGTTTGTCTCCAGGTATGGATGTTCAATTGGTAAACCATCTGGTTATATGATGGTATCACACTATTTAGACTGGATTAGTTCTATCACTGGAATTACATTTGATTGAAATTGTTTGATACTTCTGGACAAATAAAAATGTTTCAAAAAAATAAACGTGTTTTAATTTAATGTTGTTATCTCAATGTTTGTTGATATAAATGATGTTTCCTAGCGAAACAGCGGTGGTTTCTCGTCTATTGAAGGGGGGACTAAAGTTGAGTAGATTAATCTACCAGTTCCGTAACGTTCCAGTAGGGTGCGCATCACGTGAGCTGTTCTGGTCATGTATCAGGCAGAAGCGTGAAGGGTAGAATTGTGTAAGGGGTAACCTGATCACAATTCGGAAGTACACGGGCCGTCTCCTCGTGGCAACCACTGGTAACTGATACCATGTGGCCTAGTGGCAAAGGCTAAAATACGGCAATAAAGGAGAAAATCTTGACAAAAAACACTAATCTAAGGTGGAAGAGCATATGCCGAACGATGAATGGCTGATAGGTAAATCAGTACAAAGTATGTGGACTCTGGATACCAGGAACCCTCCAGTTTTATTTAGCCTTCCTGTAGTAAAGCTTCCATTCCCCGCAACTCTTAAGAGTAAAATCAAAACGAAAGTCGGAGCAGGGCGGGAGTGGGACTGCCCTTTCGAAATCATTGGGAATCAATGCTACCGTCTTTCAAGGAGAAGTTCTTTCTACAGTAAACATCTAGTAGGGGGGATCCACAACAATAAGGAACACAATAAAATTTATTTTTTAAACAATTATGTTCGATGCCGCTTCGTTTGTGGCTTTTTAGTGACATTATGACATTAATAATTCGATTACATCGAAAAATTATTTTCACTAAATTTAATTCAATTTAATTTTTTGATTGATTGATTGATACGGATGTACGACCAAGCCTCAGCAAGATTCCCGGATACGCCGGATCCACCGTACACCCTTTACATTAAACAAAACCGAAGGATAGGAAAGGAATGTTAGTATTAGAGACTCGACCCGGTTTCAGCCACCTATGCAGTCGATAGTTAGTAAAATTGTTAGTAATAAATATAGTAAAATAGTTAGCACAAGACATCACAATTTCTAACTACAAGCTTATTAACTTCTTGTTGACCCTGGAGAGTTGAATCAAGCGGTTACTTTATTCTGAAAAACGAGATTCAGTTTAATCCTAATAAAATGATTAATTATTCTAGAACTATGCTATATTCTGAAAATTCCTATTGTTCTTGTTAATTTCTAAGTGATCCTATTAAAATTTAATAATTTATTAATTAATTAGTTAATTCATCAGTTTATAAGAATGTTGCTTATTTGGCTTTCTTTCCATAATCTCCTCCAACGCTCCAGCAGGGGTTGCTTACCGATTTAAACATAGATTTGAGCCCAATAATCATAAACTCAAAAACTGAACTAAGTCATAAATCCATTTATTACTTAAACACCATGAAGTTTAAACTTAGCAACAACTTTAATTTAAGTTAAAATATAAAATGCTTGATTAGGAATTACCTTATTTCTTTTAGACTGATGAAATAATTAAATTAGATTGTAAATTACAGACTAATTTCTGAAATAAATTATAAATTAGAACTAAATATACCAACTAGAATTAATATCACGCAACCATATTATAGCTTAATGCATATAACAGCTTCACAAAATTAACAAACTAATTTGTAGATAATATATAAAGAAAAATAAAAGTTAAAATAAATAATTAATTAATCATAAAATTAAACTAATCAGCAATTTTCTAGCTATCTGAAAAAGGAAAATAGTAGTTTAGGAATTTATGATTTATATCATTATATGACATAATTAAAAGATTATGATACATTTCACTAATAAATTAACTAAGTACTAAAAAGCTAATTACGAATACAGCTCAAAAGATTTCACAGGCATCAATGAAATTACATTAATAATAATAATTATCCATTTATACTAATTCTTTAATACTCGGCCAATAATACTCAACTTTTATAAATTTGTTAGTGAAACATATAAAAAATACTTGTCACAAGACAATATAATTACTACGCTACAAGAAAGCTGGAATGTTGGAGTTTCTTAATACTGATCGAGGATTTATCTCTATTTCTGAAAATCCAAATCAAAATTAAATAATTATCACTAATTGTTACACTAAAATTAAACTAAAGAATTATATAAACTCTGAAACTCTCCTGTAACACTTAATTAACCTAACAATTAAATATACTTTATAACAGCTATATATTATAATGATTACCACCACATTTATCCTTATCGCAACTTACAACTAAAGTTAATCTCCAACTACTAGTATAAATGAATTAATTCTACAAACACCCGTGAAACCTGTAAAACTCAAAAAATACCATTCAACAATTAAAATTGCTAAGCGTATACGTAAGTAATTAAATGCAATGCAACCACTTATTCATTGCTAACTCTGAAAATTATATCAAATTAAACATTATTATTTATTTGAAGAGAGCGAACAACAATCTTTCAGAGTACAATGAAAACTTATACACAGCATATTACTCCACTAAAAATCCCATCGGCGGTTGTGAGAGGGGGGACGAAATTTCGTTCCATCATCTCATCCATATGTGCTTACCCAAATTTGCACTAACTACCAACCCGTGCCAGCTAGTGCTTCCTGACATTGTTGTTGGAGCCTTTGCGTCTCTGCCCTCTCTCCTACTCGTCTCCTCAACCAAATTTAAATTTAAAAATCAAAATGAAAATAAAATTTAAAAATAAATAATTAATCAGTAATTTAATTAATCAGTAATTTCCTACCTATCTGGAAAAAGAAAAATGGAAAAAAATATTTTTAGAATTTATTATTTATATAATTATATGATATAATTAAAAAATGATTATGATATACAATTCACCTAAACCTATAATGCACCAATAATTTAATTAAGTACTGTATGTAAATAGGCTAATTATGAATTCAGCTCAAATAAAATTTCATAATCCTCTCTGAAAACTAAACTAATGATTAATGATTTATATAATTATATGATATACAGAGCACAAAAGGTATATAAATCCAATTAAATTTATAAATATGTAACAAAATATCTAAGCTATTATGAACAAACCTTATATTAAATATACCAACCTTACCATTCTACGCCACAATCTTCCGTATATTTACTATATTTGTTCAAAAAATAAAAATGGAGTACTAAAATACGTACAACTATGTATTCATGAAATGTAACTAGACAAGTCGTGAACATTAACTGTGTATGCATTTTAAATTAAGAAATTTTTGATCTTAATATTATTTCGATCAAAATTAACATTTTTCTCTTAGATTCTATGCACAATTACATAAATTCTAAAACCAAAATCAAAATCCCTCAATTCAACTACTCAAGAAATCAAAAATTTTGACTTCACCACAGTTATAAAACCATTGTCTGATCAATGAATCACGGTTGATTATAATTACCAAAAAATCAATTAATATGAATTATCCATCCAAACCGTAATTTTATATGGATTATACATTATACGTACGATTCAAATTACTCGATTATACGAAGAACTCATATAAGAATCCCATTTGAATCAATGCCTAAAAAGTTTTTGTGTTGTGTTTGTTTCGCTCATGGTCAAAACCTTCTACAATTCTCTCTTGAGAAAGCCTGACTGCGTTGTATAGCTCTCTTACACATATTTAAAAATATATCATGGTTAGTGTATTGGTCGCTACGAAAAACCATATAAAAAAAATACAAATTACCACTACTAATTCCAATGGATATCACACACTACTTAATATCAATACCATTACCATATTATATTAAGATATTATTTCACAAATACATGCACCATGATATATATTTTTATAGCATTAGTATACATTCCGTTGGGCTTTCTCAAGAGAGAATTTTAGCAGGTTTTGCTCATGGTATATAACGATCACCTTGAATTACGTACACAGAGAATACATCAAGTAATAACAAACCAGAAAAATAATAGTATCGCACCACGACACTAATTCCCAACACACATAAAGAAAATAAATAAATATTTCCATACACACTTTTACATGTGTATTCCTTATGTTAATGTATATAAGCGTAATATATATTCTCATACAATCCTTAGTATGCTTGGTCGGAGATGCATCTACTTGTCCATAATTTCCCTACACAACACACACACATACAACACAACAATGGCGAACAAAACCAATTATGTGTACACTGTACATATTAAAACAATCGGAACCAAAAAATATAGAAATATAAAATTTTTACCAATCTTCCCAATCTATGAATAATAGATTGCATGCATAATTCAATAAATACCAGGTCAGCCTGAAATAACGCACTCTTTACGTATAAATTACAACAACAAATAAAAACGAAAAGTAAAAAATAATAACTTATATACATTTACCGAAATTGCATGACGTCACGAACATGTGGTTTGAACAATCGGGCTAACCTGTTATTTGTTGAATCATGGATTGCATGTATTTATGACAATTGTACATAAAATAAAACTAAACTAAAATATGTAAGAGTATTAGTAGAAACAAGAATAGAAATGCATAGTAACTGCGTATATTAAACTTCTACAACTCTAATTTTAATAAAACTCGATCAAAATTATCTTATTTAGACAATAATTGTTAGAAATTTTATGTACAATACCACAAACCGTAAATTCAAAATCATGCAATTAATCCAGAAATCAAAATTTTGATTTCCTTCATTATAAATATAAAATATTGCCTGCTAAATGTATCCCGATGGATTACATTTTCCAAATACACATTCCCACAACACTAATTAATTAATTATTTAATATATTATAATTTAATTTAATTTATATCACTTTATATATTTTAAAAAACAAGAAAATTTCACAAAACAAATTAAAATAAAATTTACAAAGAGGACGATAAAAAACACATCCGTCCTCTTCGAGCGTCGACGACGCACCCCACTAAATTTAATTCAATTTAATTTTAATAAAAATTAATTTAATTTCATTAAATTCAGTGAAATCCAAAACCTAATTTACTTCACCATTAATGCTTTATTTAGCCCTTAACACGCTTAAATAAATTAAATTCAATTCGGAATTTAAATTGACAGCAAATTAATCACTAACTATGTATATAACCTGAAATTCGAGATGCATAAAATTTTTAATTCTTAATTATGAATTTTCAATACTAAACATCTTTTCTAAACTAAAATTCTAAAATCTGAAACTAAAAATATGAAACCCTATAAAATTTCATTACCAAATCTAATAGCTTAACTAGCTATCGACTCCAGAAATTAATTAGCTAATTCCAGAAATACCACTAAAATTAAAATTAAATAATTAAATGTTTATTACTTTATTCTGCCTAAATACGCACAGCAAAATAATTTAAATTAACCTGGAACATATTAAATACTAATAGCTTAAAGTTGCCATATTAAATTAAATTAAATAATTCGAGTATAAAAATAAATAAATTAAAAGTCGCGTCCGTTTTCTCGACTCTGAAAATCCAATTACAATAACAAATAATTAAAATATTGAGCAGGTTGCTCATCTAAAATCCTATTGCATCCAATCCGTTCCTAATTATCAATTAAATCCCAACACAAAAATTTAGTATAATTACTTAATTTTAAACCAATTCTAAGATTAGAATTTAAAATCTTCTAAAACCTGAAACTAGCTTATTTCAGAAATACTTCTAAAATCAAATTAAATAATAATTAATTGCTAATTCCTCTATTCCACTTAAATCCCACTGCACAATAGTTTAAATTAATCAAGAACACATTAAATGAGCTTAAAGTTGCCATACTAAATTATTAAAATAACTAAAATATAAGTCAAAAACTATCATTTTCCTATTTGTATCAATTAAAAACCATTAGCACAAAATCTATGATTTGACTCATAAACTCAATTAAAACTAAAACCCATAATCTGTTCAACGAAATTCAAATTCAGAATCAATTTGATTCAGAATCAAAGAAAATCGTTTGAACCAACTACTATTGGTAAAATAAAATGACATAAGATATAGGGTTACCATATTGGAAAGATAGAAAAAGAGGACATAAGGGGAGGGGAGTCATAAAATTCCAAAACTCCTCGGAAATAGGTCACTTCATTTTTCAGCTTCAAATTTTTTTTACAAAATTCAATTTTTTTTTTTCGAATGATTCATGAATCCATGTTTAAGCAAACCCAAATAAATATTATGATAAACATACTAAGAACAAAATAATAAAATATATATGGTTTCATTTTTTAAAGGATATTGCGAAGGGGGCAAAATTATGCACAAAATTTTAAATTTTGAAACAAATATACCTACATAGGTACCTAGTACCTACCTATTAAAAAAAAAACAGAAAAATCAGTTCATAAATCACAAAAAATTAAATCACATTTCAGTTACTATGTTGTATTATATAAATAAACATATTTATCAATATTAATTTAAAAAAATTAATTTAAAGTTATTACCCTCATAATCACGTTTTAATCATACTTCAACGAGCTTCGAAACAAGTCAATAAATTTTTGTCATCTTTAATCATTTAAAAAAATGCGGAACAGCTTAATTCTTTGCAGATGTAAATAATGGTTTTAATTCTGTTAACAGATGGAACGGTCAATCTATTCCGCTCTTTGGCCCATTGTGCTAAGATCATTGAAAATACTCTTTCAGTGTTGGGCTGTTGGCATTTTGTCCAGAAATAGCAAAAAAAGAAATGACAAATTTTAAAAAACTCATTGCTGCAACTTTCATTTATATTGTTAAAATATTCAACCAATTTATCGCAGCTGATTTTAAAAATATCATTTTTTATCGAATTTTTAGTGAAAATCAACCAATTTAAACTTAAATAACGTAACTTACATTACTGTTTAACGGTTTGCGCATTTATTTTGGGATCATATTATAAACGTCAAAATTTAAACCAATAAACGACTCATCGATAAAATGCCATAATTCAAGCCAATAAACCATTTTTATATAAAATATAGAAATCATCACATCAACCAAACCCAATATGTAAACAATTATTCTTCAAGCAGATTTTTTTATGTTTGAGTCTTTTTTGTAATATTCGTCAAATAAAGAGGACATTTTAGAAAATATTTAAAAAAGAGAGAGGACAAAAGATCGGACGTGAAAAAGAGGACTTGTCCTCCAAAAAGAGGACGTCTGGTAACCCTAATAAGATATAAATTCTACCAACGCACTTCATCTAATAAATATTGTTTTCAATCCATGCTCCAACATTATCTACTTGCATCGCATCAAAAGTAACCTTCACTTTGTCGATAAAAAAATCCTTAATTTTGACAGCAAATACCTCGGTATAGAAATGAAATTCATACTATCGTATTCATGTATTTATGCAGTATACATTTTAATTGCAACGGCACACAAACTTGTTTAAAATTGATATAAATAAAAATCTTTTTGAAACTAATAATTTTTATTTAGTTAACCATAAGCGATAAAGTTCCACGAGATTTTATCAACAAATCTGGACCACTTGCGAGATGTCAAAGAGAAGTAATAAAATCTAAACAAGGGTTGAGGGTTAACTCAACCACTGTTATGATTTTTATTTCATGTAATTTTAGAAAATGCGACAAACAAATCTCGTTTAATTCAATTATTTCAAATAAAAATCAGAACATCTACAGTGGAAGAGTTTAAAATCTTCGAGTGGTAATATTTAGAATAAAAGAAATATTTAATATTTACATTCGAAATAGCCGCATCGGCGCATAAAAGTGGTTAAGGGTTAATTATTTTGCTTTATAATTCAATAAAAAAAAATTCTATCAAAATTATTTGTGCATACAAATTTGTATTCATAATTATTTGTGCACATTAAAAATTAAGATAAACAAATAGTAAATTAATTAAAATTAATTTTTTTTTGCTAATTAAATAGTGATTTAGTCAATTAAGATTTGTATGCCCCTGTTTAGATTTTATTACTTCTCTTTGACATCTCGCAAGTGGTCCAGATTTGTTGATAAAATCTCGTGGAACTTTATCGCTTATGGTTAACTAAATAAAAATTATTAGTTTCAAAAAGATTTTTATTTATATCAATTTTAAACAAGTTTGTGTGGCATTGCAATTAAAATGTATACTGCATATAATACATATGAATACGATAGTATATAATATGTAGTTTGGATGAAAACATTGCAGGTGCAAACTAAATTTCGATGTTAGTGTTTCTTTTTTCATTTATTTACTAAAAAAATTACAGAAATTCCCTTTAAATCAAAGAAACACGAATGAAAAATAACGTCATTTTCAAGGAATACGATTGATTAAAAGAAAATTCAGAACGAACGAACGAACGAATGCAACTCAAAACCAGTGGCGGAACTTCACATTTTGGGCCCCCGGCAGGTTATTGGCGAAAATTTTACAAAGCAATAAACGAAATTGATTTTTCATATAATTTAGCATGTAATTTATAAATATTAATGTTTTTATACATATGAATTCATAATTCCGCCCCGGTGCGGTGGCACAGTTGTTAGCATGCTTGCTTTAAGCTCCGGAGGTCCCGGGTTCGATTCCCGGCGGGTGATGAAAAAATCACGGCTGGTTTAATGTAAGGATCAATGAACTAATCACTCATTATCCGTTGTAAAAATGATTACGAAACTTCAAAAATGAAGCGGCCAAATCCCTCCATGGGATGTAGCGTCAGCGGAAAAAAAAAGAAAATTCATAATTTTAATTCACATTTAAAAACGATTTTATTAAAGAAAAAATGTTTTGCGGCCCTTCTCGTTTTGGGTTTTGCGGGTATGTAGTTCCGCCGCTGCTCAAAACCCGCCTTAAATTTAAAAACAATAACAAAACTATCGCGCTTGATGCCCTTGTACAGTAAACGAAAAACTATGCATACAAATCCAACGGCATTTAAAGGTGGTTGCTTATACACACAAAAATCCATGGAAATTCTTTCTAAACCATGAATAGCGGTAATTCTAGAATACGCAACATATCCAAAATATAACCGAGTTTATTCATGAATGCAACAATAAATATCTATTTATTGTACACACACAAGCACCAATTGCAAAATACTTTTAACATCATTATGGGATTCATTATAATAAGTATATACCGAGTGATTTTTTTAACCTTCTTCTTCTTCTTCCGCTGGCGCTACATCCTGTGAAGGGTTTGGCCGCCTCAACGATGCTCCTCCAAATCATTCGATCCGCCACAAGAGAACGCCAGACACGGTGACCGAGTGTGTTTAGGTCCCTTTCAACGTCGTCCATCCATCGGGTAGGTGGTCTCCCACGAGGTCCTACTTTCGTTGGTGCCGACTCCAAGGCCTGTTTGGTGGTCCGATTTTGTGAACGAAGTACGTGCCCAGGCCATCTTAGCCTTGACGATTTTATGAATCCAATGATGTCAACTTTATCGAGATCATTTCTGATCTCGTGATTCATTCGCATTCTGTACGTGGTTCCTTCTTTAATGGGACCGAGAATTCTTCTTATGATCTTACTCTCAGTTACAGCGATTTTCTGGATGTTTTGTGCTGTCAGCGTCCAATACTCACAACCAAAGGTGATAACTGGTCTTAACAGCGCCTTGTAGATGTCCAATTTTATTTTACGCGATATATGAGGAGACTTGAAAATTTTTATATTGGCGTAAAATGCTCGGTAGCCTGCTGCGATCCTCGATAAAATGTCCACAGAAACGGAGTTATGCTCAGTGATCAGTGATCCTAGATATTTGAACTCATTCACCTTTTCATATTGAGTGTCTCCCGACATGAAGTCCCCACGAGTCTGCCTTCTCGCGGTCACCATGTATTTGGTCTTCGCTTCATTGATCTGAAGGCCTATTTGTTGGGCTGTTAATTCCAATGGGAGGAGGACTTCTTTTAGGGATATGATGTTGCGACCCAGAATGCAAATATCGTCAGCGTATGCTAATAGCTGGGTTGATTTATAATACAGGCAGCTACGCTGCACCATATTGAGCTGACGAATGACATACTCTAATGATAGGTTGAAAAGAGTTTGAGCTATTGGGTCTCCTTGCCGCACTCCACATGTTATCTCAAAGGCATTCGAAATTTTCCCTTCTATTAGCACCTTACATAGTGAGGCATCCATTAAAAGCTGGCACATTGAAACCAATTTTGACGGTATGCCCAGGTAGGATAATACGTTCCATAACGTATTCCTCTTAATGCTGTCGTACGCCTGTTGAAAGTCTATGAATAGACTGTGTACAGGGATGTCCTTTTCATAGCATTTCTCCAGCAAAATCCTCAGCGTGAAAGTTTTATCGGTCGTTGATCTATTTGGTCGAAACCCACATTGATAATCACCCAAGATCCTCTCGCTGTAAGTTGATAACTTTACTGCGACTACGTTGGCCAAAACCTTGTAGCCTGTGTTCAGCAAAGCTATACCACATACAAAGCTATAGTTGTTGCAGTTCAATCGATCTCCCTTTTTATGAAGAGAACATATAAGAGCCGTCTTCCACTCTACTGGGATTTCTTCTCTAGACCAAATTGTTGATATTAGCTCAAACATGCGGCAGTACAGATAATCACCGCCATATTTGAGCATTTCGTTGCAGATACCATCCTCACCTGGTGTCTTCGCACTTCATCATATGATGGAGGAGGTGGTGGTGTCATCTCGACGTTAATATCGCGTTGAAGCAAGAGAGGTTGTTGCTCGGAAGGTGGTGCCTGTTTATTTAAAAGCGAGGAGAAGTAATTTCGCCACACTTCGAGGACGGTTTTAGTGTCCATTTCCTTTTTTTAACCTGATACACTCAAATATCTCGGAAAATAATCACTCTACGAAAAAACTGGTAGAGATCAAAATTTAATTATTCTGCGGGGGAAATACATTAGTGTTAAAATTAGAACCCCCTCAACCCTCCTTGTAGGTGTGGCGGGGGTAACTTTGAAACAAGATAGGAACCCCTATTTTTTATTGCAGATTCGGATACGTAGGATTTGACTGAAACATTTTTTTCGATTCATGATAGATGGCGCTGTAATGGCCGATATTCAATTTTTATCCCGGATTAACCCTTAAATGACACACTTAAGAAAAATCACATAAATGCCACACTGGGGTCTTTTAGACCCCAGCTTGAAAATTGCCTATTATTTCTTGAATTTTTGGATATTTAGCTTTGAGAATTTTTTTCAATATAGTTTAACGTTTACTAAAGGAGACCAAATTATTACATTAGTGAAATTTTAATTTTATGATACCAAAAAAAAGATAAGTTTGTGAAAAAAATAAAAAAATGGCTTTTTTATATAAATTAACCATATTATTTTCATTTTCAATATTTTTAGCTAAAAATTTAGTGGTGTACTCTTGAGATATTATCTTTTCAGATAAAATTAAGTCCGATACTGAATCTTTAAAAAAAGGTATTTATTTTGCAATATGAACGTGGAATTTTTTCTTATAGTCGAAGATGGCCGACCACGGCTCTGGCCAGCCGCTTGACGCTCTCCTACATACAAACGCCGTTGATCCAAAGTACCCTCTTCCATATCTTTCTGGTCTACTTCCGTGGCACTCTCTGGAGCACTGCACATCGAAAAGTCTGAGTCATTGTCTTTACCATCCTCAAACACGCTATATTCTCCTCCTGAAGAAGCTTCGTCGATGGATTCACGATGCTCATCATCGCTTACTAGCACTTCTCGGACGGTTTGACTCCGCAAATTATACGTCACCTAATAATACGTCAAAATCAAAAGAAATATGATAAACTAAACAAATTTTAACATCGAGCGCAGTAAGACTGACCACCAAAAACAATAAAACAACACAAGAAACGGTAAAAGCAACCTTCAAAAATTATTTCGTATACCATACAAATATTTTCATTCAATTTTTATAAAATCCGATCACCTAGAGATCTTAGTCATATCACATTTTTCTTATCTGGTCAAGGTCTATTAGTCTGTCTTTTTTTCTTGAAAATCGGATAAGTACCTCTCGAATTACTTTGTTTACAGGCAGATATCAGCAGCGGGGGTATAATGCATCTCTCTCGCTCTAGGTCTGCTAGAGTTGAGATGCCTAGAAATTATTCCGATTTTCACACAAATATACGTATATGACACACTGGGGTCCATTGGACCCCACTGTGATTTTGGAATTTTCTACACAGCTGCTAGCGGTCAACCGGCTTGCGCTGAGTACGTAAACAGGTAGTGCAATATCTCAACTTTAGTAAGGGGGGGACACGAGATGCATTTCCTGCGGAAACATTTAAATATGTACGATTGAAAAAGGTCTGGGGTCCACTGGACCCATGTGTCATTTAAGGGTTAAATATCTCGGAAAATAAGCACTCTACGAAAAAAATGATAAAGATCAAAATTTAATTATTCCGGGGGGAAATACATTAGTGCTAGAATTAGAACCCCCTCCCCTCTCCTTGTGGGTGGGGCGGGAGTAACATTGAAACTAAGACAGGAACCCCTATTTTTTATTGCAGATTGGGGTTCTACGGCTAAAAATACGTAGGATTTGGCTGAAACATTTTTGTCCATTCATGATAGATGGCGCTGTAATTGACGATATTCAATTTTTTTTTATTTCTCCTACTGAGAACCTACGCAAACGATTCTGCAATACGTCTGCAATAAAAATACCATGGTTCGGGGTAAATACACGAAGCTAGTCTTAAACAATTTGTATTTCTTAAATTTTCATTTATTGAAAAATGGCTTGCCATTATCGTAACCCAGGAACATGCGATTAAATCAGCTTTCAAATTAATGAAATTGTTTGTATTTTGTTTTAAAAATACCGATTCAGTCAGAAGATTATTTCGAAAACAACAATACCTGTGTCAAGCTAGCAATACTACTTCAGAATGGTGTATCTAACGGTACAAGAAAAAATTGAAATGATTCTGATTTATGGAGAAGCTGGCCGTAGTCTTGATAATGCTGTCATTCTCTACACTTCGCGTTTTCCGGATAGGATTCGGTCACATGCGTCATTTCAGCGTACTGTCAAACAATTTATTACTGATGGAAGTGTTCAACCGAAAAAAAGGACTCGTCCAGCAATAGTCACCGAAGAAAATAATGAAATTGATGTATTGGCTGTAGTAGCTCATAATCCTCATATTATTACACAAGAAATAGCTAGCAATTCCGGATTGTCCCAGATCAGTGTTTGGAAAATTTTAAAACGTCATAAGTATCATCCGTATCATGTGTCTTTACACCAAGATCTTGATGGCGTTGATTTCCAAAATCGGGTAACTTTTAGTCAGTGGGCACGTGAATACAGCAAAACCCAAATTTTTTTCAATTCGTATTGTTCTCCGACGAGTCGTCTTTTACAAACCATGGAACGGTTAATCGCCATAACATGCATTACTGGAGTGTTGAAAATCCGCACTGGCTTCGCCAAGTTGAACATCAGCGTCCTTGGACTGTCAATATGTGGTGTGGAGTAATTGGCAACAAACTGGTCGGCCCCCACATTATTGAAGGCAACTTGAATGGTCAAATGTATCGAGATATTTTAGAAAATGAACTGCCAACATTATTTGAAAATTTGAGCTCAGAAGTGCGATGGAACATGTGGATTCAACATGATGGTTGTCCTGCACACCATTCTTTGGTAGCACGTGTATTACGTGATCGTGATTTCAATGGTCAGTGGATCGGGAGAGCTGGTCCGGTAAATTGGCCTGCCAGATCACCAGATCTTACTTCGCCAGATTTCTTTTTGTGGGGCTATCTCAAAGACCAAGTTTACAAACAAAAACCAACAACACGTGAGAATATGATTGAGCGAATCAGGAATGCTTGTGCTGAAATTCAAGCAGACACACTCCTCAGTTGTGTACATTCATTTGAAATGCGGATTAATAAATGCATTGAAGTCGAAGGCCATCATTTTGAGTATTAATTTAATTGAAAGATGATGAAGCAAGGGGACTCTGTAAAGCAAGCACCCTTTTCCCAATTATTCGAAATTTGCAAAATGAATAAATAGTTTAAGACTATCTTCGTGAATTTACAACGCCATGGTATTTTTATTGCATACGTATTGCAGAATCGTTTGCGTAGGTTCTCAGTAGGAAAAATAAAAAAAATTGAATATCGTCAATTACAGCGCCATCTCCCATGAATCGAAAAAAATGTTTCAGTCAAATCCTATAGCCGTAGCCGAATCTGCAATAAAAAATAGGGGTTCCTATTTTAGTTTCAAAGTTACTCCCGCCCCACCTACAAGGAGGGGCAGGGGATCTAATTTTAACACTAATATATTTCCCCCGCGGAATAATTAAATTTTGATCTTTACCAGTTTTTTCGTAGAGTGCTTATTTTCCGAGATATTTGAGTGAATCAGGTTAAAAAAATCACCCGATATAATAAAATAAATATAATATAATTCACAATAACTAGTAACACTAACATATCCAATGAACATTTGTGTACCCCATGTACACTTGTTTCCTTTATTTTTTTTTGCAACAAATGGCGTGTTCGAATATCCGATCGGAGAGAGCAGACAGAGCAAAAACAAAACAAGGATTTCATTAAGTCGTTCAAAATAATCGAGCTGCACTGTTGTCGAGGAACCACTTCAAAACGACAGTACTTACCATCGCAGTTGTCAATTGCGAAAATGTGGAGACAATATCAACTTTTAAATCATGAAATGTAGGTCAGAGAAAGTTATTTTCGGATGATTGGACGTTATTTTTCTGTAAAATTATTTCTCGTAAATTATTTTTTTTATTTTTTTATTTTTATTTTGTTGTAACATTAATTTGCATATGTTTATTTATGCACTAAATGCAACAAAGCTACGATGTCCGAACCGTATCATCCGAAAAAAAGAAACCATCTGAAAAAAAGCTAATTCATTTTTATCAGAAAAAGTTTTTGGGAAATAAAGAAATCGTGATCGGACGGCCCCTGCTGATCAATTGATACCAAAGCAAACCCGAGGCGAAGTTGACCAATTGCTGGATGGAAATTAAGCATGGCTGATAAATTTACTGCTTTTTTAAATAAATAAATCACACGTTTTGGCAAGCTGTATTGTGAATGAGCTTTAATCAAAATAGAGTGTGCTAAAATATTAGTAAATTTCTAAGTAAATAAATAAAAACAAAAAATAAATAATCTAGATTTTTTGTACGAGATTCAACTTGGGTTTCAAAACCCCAAGCACAGATATGTGTTCCACGTGTTTAAATTTTAAAGAGGAAATTAAGGCCGAGAAGGATATTTCTAAAAAACATCAAATAATGGTTCAAAACCGTGTACAGACTAGAGCCGATTTGCTAACAGTCTCATTTGACTGCCTCAAAAATATGGTTCTGCCCAAAGTACAAGATGACCAGGCCGCATATCATAGCAGACAGTTATATTTGTATCTGTTTGGAATAGTTGTTGGAAATGGTCACTCCAAATTAACAACGAAAAATGTTTTTCTCTATCATTGGACGGAAAATGTTCATCGGAAAGGATCAAACGAAATAGTTTCGGCAGTTTTCCATAGATTATCTAATTTAAATTTTGATGGAATCAGTACTGTTCGTTTGGTATGTGATGGTTGTGGGGGACAGAACAAGAATTCGACCATGGTTGGAATGGTTTCCTTTTGGCTTGATACAATAGCACCGTCAACTATAAAATGTATTGAATTGATATTTCCTGTACCAGGGCATTCCTACATACCACCCGATCGCGTTTTCGCGCAGATTGAAAAGAAGGTTAGAACAATGGATACTATCGTAAACGTTCAGGAATATCTGGATATCTATGTATACTACATTTGGAACAATAATAAGACTGGGAGATGAGTGCCCAGTGTTCGATTTTAGAAAAGAAGTTGGAGATTATTTGAAGCCTCCAGGCAAACGGCACTTCAAATATCAAGAATCAAAACGTATTGTTGTAATTAAAAAGTCAAATAAACAGGTTTCAGTTCGTGGCGAAGTATTTTATAAGTCAGATTTAGGCAAAGCTATGAGTATTATGAAAAAGAATCGAATGATTGGTTCAATGACCCCAACTGTTGTTCCATCAGGTGTATCGGTAAAACCGGAGAAATTGGCCGATGTAGAAAACCTTTTAAACAAACACTTTGGCTCTGAGTGGCGAAATAACTCATCTTGTTTATTTTATAAAAATTTATTCGAATTACCGGATACAGCAATTTCCGATACAACAACTGATTCAATTTGTGAATCCCACGTTGAAAACTACAGTTTATGAATCTAAACAGTTTGAAATTTATTAATGAGTAGAACTCAATTTATTTTATTAGTTTTTATTATTTTTTTTTTACCACAGACTGATTGAAATTTATGTGATTTATTTTTAAGTTTTATAGTATATGTACTGAAAATGTAATTTTTTATTTATTTTGTATTATAATTTGTATACGAATTTTTGTTACCTGTTGCATATTTTATTTTAATTTTTATTTGCAAATTGAGCTTATTCCCATTGCAGTAATTGTAAATCAGCTTTATTCCAAGCATTGGCAGCAAAACCAGCTTATTCCGAATTTAAATTAAAAATTACTTAAAAATGAGCTATTTAATCATGAATCTTTGGATTAATTTATTGAAATTATATCATTTCAATTAATCATAAACCAGAATAAAAGATAAACGAAAAATAATTAACAATTGAGAAGTTTTTTTTCATTTGTGCAAAATTCATAAAAGTGAAAAGGACATCGGTTTGCTTCCAAGCTACACAAATATAAAGACATATTTTACACAATTCGTCATCACACATATTTATGTATTCCAATAAGTGTGATGCGAAAATACCTGCCTAACGGTAATTGAGAGTACCGTTAATTATTTTTTTTGAGCACGTTTGATCACGTTTTCCTTGCGCAAATGATTTTCACCTTGAAGTTATTTATTGTACTACGCTGCTTTTGCATACATATACACATACATTAAAAAAAACACTTCTGCACTACATATACAAAATAACACATCACATCAAAACTATTATTACACTACACTATTACACTACATAATAACACAACATATAGTATCATATTATAGTAAGAGTAACACTAATTTAATTAGGATTATCAAATTTAATTTAATTCAATACAAACTTAAGAAATAAAAATTTAAATTTAAATTAAAACAAAATAAAATAAAATTTCACTTACGGAGACAGACTAAAACACGTCCATCTCCATCGACCGTTCATCACCAACCTTCGAGATTTGTTAGAAAGAGATATGATTAAGGGGAAAAAATCGAACTGCAACCCAAATGATATGGCCCAAAAAATTCTTTAACCCGTGATTTAATCTATTTTAAATTTTAAACTAATTATAGAATCGGCGTAATATCTCAAATATAAAATTTTACAAAAGCACATCGATAAATGTGTTTATTCCATTTGGTGCTGGAGGTGACAAAAATTGACTGCATTGGCTGTGTATGGTAAACCAAAATTGACAAATCTAATTTTTGATTTATGGTATCGACCGTGACACTATTAGTACGAGTAATGTTCCATAATATTTTTTGCCGTTAGGACCGAAAAAATGCTTCAGGCCATGTAATAATGTTTTATATTTGGAACTATTTTTAATAACAACAAAATATTTCAGACTTTAAATTTCACTAAAATCCGTCAACAAATGAGCTTGTTCCATTTGATGCTAGAGTTCAGAAGATAGTCTGAATTGGCTCAGTATGTAAAAATAAATTTGGCGAATATAATTTTTGATTTAAAATATCGACTAAAGCATGATGATATGGTCGAGTAAATTCTTCAGAGCCGGAAATTTTATATTAGGAACTTCTTAAAGAATCGACTTGATAGATCAAATTTCAGATGTAAAATTTTATTAAAATACATCCACATAACTTGCCATCAAGTTCCGCCCTAGAGATTGGTTGTTCATGTAGGTAAAAAAATATTAGTAAAAAATTTTTGATTAATGGTACCATAATATCAGTGGAGGTGTTCCGCAATATTTCTTGAATTTGGCTCTTATTTTATCTAAGAAATCCGACCCCAAATAAAATAACCCCAAAAATTCTTCAGAGTGCGAATATTTCGATTTTATATTAGGAACTACTTACAGAATCGGCTTAATAACGTAGGTGTAAAATTTCACTAAAATTTATTGACAACCGTGCGTATTCCATTTGGTGCTGGAAGTGTATAAAAGGCCTGGATTGGTCATGTATTTAAAAAACAAGTTATCTTTAGAATTTTTTATTTTATTTTTTTATTTATGGCTTGTATTTATGTACCAAAGTATTATTAGCAATGTGTTGGAATATTTGTTGAACTCTGGTTATGTTTCATTTAAGAAACTTCATTCATGCCCCAAACGGAACTTTTGCAATTGTGCACCAATTTCATTCTAATTTAGTATCTGACTTAATCAACAAATTTGATGATAAATGAATTGGTATCAGAACATCCAAATAATGAATCAAGGTGGCGGCTTTTGAAACTTTTCTAGAAGAGATTTAACAATAAATCTGTTTTCTGACCAGCGGATGGTCGTCGCCACCAAACCAATTTTTTTCTGTTTTTATCAAATACATAATCAAATTCGAGACTTTAAAACTGTCCTTGTCTTTTTTGTCGAAATTTTCGCCTTTTTTAAATTTGTTCAAATTTCGTTCGTTTAGTTATTTTTGGCATGGTCATCCTAGTGACAACTTCCATTGGCTATCCTTTTCTTGTAACTAATACCAACGCATACCCTGAACTTAAACTACATAATTCAATGGAGAAAATATTAATAAAAATGTATTTGCGATGGTTTATTGTGGCTGCTCGGTTTGAAACATTTCGGTATCTAACAAAAATAATTTCAAACGGGTTTCAGCAGAGCCTTCTAGAGTATAGAGCCATAATCATTATGACGTATTTTTTAGAAGCTTTTTTAGTGGTATAACTTTTCACTGATTTCCATAGTAAAATTGGTATTTTTTAGCTTCAAGTTTTTCAATGAAAAAAGCAAAAATGTCATAAAATGTTTATACAAAAGTGTTCTACATATCTTTAGCAGAAATATTCAAGAAGGGTATATTGGTATTAAGTAAATATTAATTGTAGAAATATTAAAATTAAATTATTTGTAAAATATATTTTTCGAACTTTCATTTTGAAAAATACATCAAAGTTGGCTCTGACAAATTAAAATAATACTTGCTAAATTTATCGTTAGTTTTACTAGTGTACGTTAGATGTCTCAAATTTATACAGAAAAATATGAAAAAAAATTGTTTAATCACAAAATTATGACACGTTGCATAGAGAAAAAAAGAATAAGAGAGATTACGGTGAATTAGTTATTTATTCTTTAACGAAACTAGCGACAAAGCATATATCCTAATTTTTTTTGTACTCGATTTAAGATCGGAAAAAACAAAAACAACAAGCAAAATAATTGTTGTATTATTCTATTCTATAAACATGATACATTTGTGTTGGTGTACTACCTACTATGTTATATTCGCATGAAAATGTGATTTACTAAATCGCATGCTTGTCTGTATGCTAAATTTGTATATTCGTATTACTGGCTTGCCTAAATCAAATGAAATCTTACACAAAAGCAATATAAGTAAAATTGTGTGTATGTGAAAATACATTAGCGAATTTAATAAAAATTTGGTTTTAAAAATTTTCGTTCTACAAAATTTCGGTTTTTCAAAAATCATAAATTTAAAAATCTCGGTTTTCAAAAGCTCGGTTTTCAAAATCTCGATTCTAATCGCGGATTTGTTTTAGTTTTTAAAATTAAATTCCCCATTTTCTAGAATTTATATTTTTTGTTATTTTCGTTTTAAAGTGAAAATCCCCATTTTCAAGAATTTATAAAAACCGAAATTTTGTAGCACCGAGATTTTGAAAACCAAGATATTATAGCCAACCTGATCTCAAAAGCTCGGTTTTGAAAAATTCATTTTTATTAATTCGGGCTTTTGATGATGATTCGGGCTCGAATTAATAAAAATTTATTTTTCAAAACCATAGCTTTTGAGAACGGAGATTTTCAAAATCGAGATTATGAAAACCGAAATTTTGAAAACCAAGATTTTGTAAACCAAGATTTCGTACCCAACCCAGCAAAAATAGTAAAATATTATAAATAAATTTAGAAGTAAAGAGTGTAAATATTATAAAGCTATGTATGTACTTATGTGTATCATAGTTCGAATATCTCATTTGAACATATGGATGCTTATTTATTTTACTATTTCTGAAATAATGGGCCTATCTCTTTCTATATTTTGCCAAATTTCCATTTGTAAATGGAACAGATATGTATAAGAGTAGGTCTAAGCCTACTATGATCCTTTTCGATGATGATAATTCATTTCGAGGGAACCAAAACCGCGTTAAAACTGACACACTATAACAAAATGATTTATAAAAAAAGTACCTACATCAGCTGACTTTCTTTACAAAATATCATTGTGTTGAGAATGTTTCTGACGTGATAACGTTTTACACCCAGTGGCGTAGCCAGAAATTCGTCGAGGGGGGGGGGGGGGGGGGTTTAAAAAAAAAATAATTTCTATAAGAAAATAATGCATTCGAATTTATTTGAATTCAAATTTTTATTAGTTTTTTACAGTTTTATATTGATTCGTAGTAACACTAAGGCCAATTCATCGAGGACACAGTCTATATAACCACATCTCTATGAATGTTGAATGATGCCAAGCCAATCCATTTAGTAGCTTCCTACCGATTGTGTTTCTTAGGTAATTCTTAAAGTGCCTGAACGTCTTAGAACTCTTCAATTGGAGAGGTTATCCAGGTTAAGAGTACTACTAAAAATCTGACAAATATTTTGTGCTAATTTTGTTATTATAGGTACAAGCGTACAACCGGTAGATACCTGCCCGTCTTTTAAACATTTTAATTAACTTCGCTTATGTAATCTAATTTCAACTTAATCTGGAAAAAACGTATACACAGATCTGTAAAAATTACGTCTAATATTACGCTGCTTTGTTTGCATTTCTTTTATATGAAGACTCAAAAATAGGTTACATCCGTATTATAACAGGTAATGAGCCTTATTCGAATTATAAATTATTTTGTGTGGATCAACACATCACTATGTAATGATTTTAGTATAATATGTGAAACTCAGGGGGGGGGGGGGTTCAACCCCCCCTTCGCTACGCCGCTGTTTACACCGCATGTTCAGAAAACTGACCCGAAATTTAGCCCTTGGTCGGGGGCAACTACTCATCAACTATAAGCATTACCTTTAATTTAAAGATATGATTCCTTAGATTGGTCCTTCGGCTTTATGTGTCACGCATAATATTATTGCAATGAAGTAATCCGGCTGCATAGGAACCCGCGCTGCGAACCTCTGATTTCGACCGATTTAAATGCTTGAACCAGTGTAGCGAGAGAATGGCCTATCTGATCGGAGATCAGATGGTGTCAATTTTTGCGTAAAAAACCAGAGGTGGTTAATTTATATTGAATTAAATTAATTAATCATCACATAAATTTTAATTAAAAATTCAAACTAGAAAATAGCGATTGTAGTTTAGCCCTTGGTCGTGGGCAATTACTCATCAACTATAAGAACTACCTTTAATTTAAAGATATGATTGCTTTGATTGGTCCTTCGGCTTTATGTGTCACGCATAATATTATTATTCACGCCGCGAACCTCTGATTTCGGCCGATTTAAATGCTTCAACCAGTGTAGCGAGAGAACGGCTCATCCGATCGGAGATCCGATGGTGTCAATTTTTGCATAAAAAACCAGTGGTAGCTAATTAATTTTAAATTAAATTAATTAATCTACACATAAATTTTAATTAAAAATTCAAACTACAAAATAGCAATTTATAGAGATTGAGGGCACTATAGCAAGAGAATGCCTCATCAGATCGGAGCAATTCGGTTATTAATTTGTGCTTAATAATACTGTGGTAGATAACTTATTTTAAATTAAAATAATTAATTTCCACATAAATTTTAATTAAAATTACAAACTACAAAATAGCGATTTACAATGCTTGAGATCACTGTACCGAGAGAACCCCCCCCCCCCATGACTCATCTGATCGTAGCAATTCTAGTGCTAATTTGTGCGTAAAGAAACTGCGGCAGATAATTTATTGTAAATTAAAATAGTTAATTTTCATAAATAAATTTTAATTAAAATTTAGATCTACAAAGTGGCGATTTACAATGCTAGAGAGCACTATAAAGGGGGAATACCTGATCTGATAGGTCATATGTCAGTGTGGACTCTGATATACCGGGTGTTTCTTTTAAACTGAGACGATCAAATATCTCGAAAAATAGCCACTCTACGGAAAAAATGTCCATAATCAAAATTTAATCATACCGCGGGGGAAATACATTAGTTCAAAAAAAATAGTCCCCCACCCCCCGCTTTGTAGGTGGGGCGGGGGTAACTTTTATACTAAGATAGGAAGCCATATTTTTTATTGCAGATTCGGATTCTACGGCTAAAAATACGTAGGATTTGACTGAAACATTTTTTTCGATTCATGTTAGATGGCGCTGTAATTGACGATATTCAATTTTTATCTCGGATTAAATATCTCGGAAAATAAGCACTCTACGAAAAAAATGGTAGAGATCAAAATTGAATTATTCCGCGGGGGAAATACATTAGTGTTAAAATTAGTAGCCCTCACCCCTCCATGTAGGTGGGGCGGGGGTAACTTTGAAACTAAGATAGGAACCCCTATTTTTTATTGCAGATTCGGATTCTACGGCTAAAAATACGTAGGATTTGACTGAAACATTTTTATCGATTCATGATAGATGGCGCTGGAAATACATTAGTGTTAAAATTAGTACCCCCACCTACAAGGCGCCATTTTATTTTTCATAATATGTTTATCTCTTTTTTATATTTGTGTACTCATTTTTAAGCTTTTTCAGATACATAACTGTTCAAGCTGATCCCAATTGAAGATTCCAACCTAAAAAATAGAACAAAAAAAAAACAAACACAAAGAATCAAGCCAAAACAAATACTTCAGAGAAATACTTATCTGATGGTACAGCGGATCGAAATCCCACAGCATACACTCGGTTTTTATATTATATAATTTGTGATCTGAAAATTAAAATTAATATGTATAATTTAAGTTGTCAATTAATATTAATTAGCTTACCTTTTAATGATTTTCTCAACCAAAATGTCTGTTTTGTTTACAATTATTTGACATTTGGCAAAAGAAAAAAACCGTGAGTAAAAAGGTGATGGAGCATTGTCATGATAATATTAAAATGTTGTACTAAAAATCCAGTGACAATGTTCAATCATAGATGGCACTTTGCCATCGTCGTAAAATTTATAAAGTTAAAAAAATGTAAAATGTAATGATAGGGGACACGTTTTTAATCTGTCAAAATCTACAAAATTGGAAAAAAAGATAAAAAATAGCTATTCTGAAAATTACCGTCAAAGTGCGATCATATAAAATAAAAAATAAAAAGGCGAGATAATCACTTGTATTTATTAGAATTAAAAAAAGCTTGTATTTTATTCATGGTCCTTCGAGCCGGATTTGGGATTTTATTAAATACGTGATTGAAACTCCCATATCCGAGAAAACAGCAAGTGTGAAACACGTGAGTTAACGGGAATTTGTTGTAACAAGCGATTGGTGAAACGATTAGTAATTAAAAGAGCAACGGTGAATTTGGCTCTACAACGTGTAATCGGAATACAACGCGAAACACGTGTAATCGGAAAAAGTGAGGTTAAAAATATAAGTGATTTGTAGTGAAGATAAAGGTGATCTTAAGTGGTATATACGAGTGATCGGTCGACAACACGAGTGAGTCAAGTTTCAATTACAAGCAAGATGGCGGAAGCTAGAGCGCTTAAGAGATTTTTGAAGAATATGGAGAGTATACGGGAACAAGTTTTGTTGTTTAATAAAACAACACCGATAGCTACAATCGGAGCGAATCAAGACCTTCTTAACGACCAATGGATCGAATTCCAAGCTTTAGAAAAATTACTGAAAGGTAAATTTGACGAAGCAAATTTGGAATTAGTAGCGAAAGTTGAAGAAATTCGTTTCGAAGTAATGAAAAGTTTATTCAACTGGGCGAGGGTTAATGAGGCGCAGCAACGCGAACAAAATAAATCTACGATGGACGAATTCCTCATGAACCAAACAAATTTTATGCATGACATCTCAACCATCAGTAAACGAGAACACGAAATACGTTTGCCTAGAGTGAACATTCCCACATTCGGAGGAGTGTACGCCGAATTTCCATCCTTTATGGATTTATTCGAAACATCGATGCATAACAGTGCCGATATATCCAAGGTACATAAGATGCAATATCTTAAGGGATTGCTAAAGGGCGAAGCATTTTCATTGATAAACCATCTTAGTGTGACAGAAGCCAACTACGAAGAGGCATGGACTAAACTCAGATTGAGATACAACAAACCTAAACTAATAGTCCAAGGGCTGTTAAAGCGATTTATGGAGCAATCCAGTATGCCACACTGTTCCTCAAAGGCCCTGCGACATATAGTAGATGTATCGGATGAAATCACGCGCGGATTGAGAGTGCTCGGAGAGAAGGCTGAAAGTCGGGATCCATGGCTTATATACATATTAGTCAATAAATTAGATGGTGATACGAAGGAAGCATGGGCGCATCAGACAGCTGAAAATGATTTTCCGACTTTAAAGGAATTCTTCGAATTTCTCACTAAGAGAAGCGACGCGATGGAGAGTCTTGACTCTATGACGAAAGTAAGAACTAGTCAGACGAGGAAGGTTACGGCGCTTTTATCACAAACTGAATCATGCCCATTGTGTACAGGCGGGCATTACCTGGGGGTATGTGACAAATACCTAGCGTTATCTGTTTTAGCGAGAAAGCAAGTAGTAGCTGAAAAGAAATTGTGCTTCAATTGTATGTCGTCGAAGCACCAAGCGAAAATGTGTCGATCCAGATATAACTGCCAAAAATGTAAAAGACGTCATCACTTAACGTTACATCATGAAGAAGAAGAAAAGAGAGAAGAAACGGCGAAGTCTAGTGCGCTGAGTGCTGTCGCACAACCCACTACGAGTAACAACTTCGCCATATTGCCGACAGTCATAATTACAGTAAGGAACAAATTAGGTGAGCTAAAAAGATGCCGAGCTCTATTGGATTCAGGGTCGCAAGTCTCTTTGGTGTCTGAGGATCTTGTTCAACGACTACGTCTACCAAGAAGCAAAGCCTACACAAGTATAAGGGGCATATCTACGGGTATTGTTCAATCTGGGGGGCGCATCGCCATGGTATTGGGATCATTATACAATACGAATATCCAAATTGAGATAGATGCTTTGATATTAAGCAAACTTCCGCCTAACATACCAAGTTACGATCTAAATATGGAGGATATTCCTTCTGTAAAGGGCATACAATTAGCTGATCCAGATTTCCACATAGCCGCCCCAATTGACGTTGTAATAGGCGCTGATAATTTCTTTGCAATTCTCGAAGAAGAACGAAGAAAATTGGGATCAATATTTTTGCAAAAAACAGTTTTTGGATGGGTGGTATCAGGTCAGATTAAATCAACGACGTTAAACAATGAGATAAACAATTACGCAGAGCGAAACGTATTTTCCATAGCAGTGAGTGAGCAACAAGGTGAAGACGTGGATAAGACACTGCGTCAGTTTTGGGAGATGGAGGATAGTCCTCAGATAAGCCATACTTCGCCGGAAGAAGCAAAATGTGAGCAAATTTATGCTGATACTTTCAAACGTAGAGACGATGGGAGATATGTGGTTCGACTTCCATTTCGTGGCATATCAACAAAGTTGGGAAATTCTTTTAAAGTCGCCGCCCGTCGATTTTGCTCATTGGAACGTCGGCTGATAAATGACGAAGATTTGCGAAAACAGTACGTAGGACAGATGAGAGAATATCTGCAAAGAGGGCACATGGTTGAGATATCCAACGAGCAAATAAATATTGGCGAAGCAGATTCCTTCTATTTACCCCATCACGCGGTCGTTAAGGCAACCAGTGAGACGACCAAGCTGCGAGTGGTATTTGACGGCTCAAGCAAATCCACGACGGGGGTTTCCTTGAACGATATTTTACTAATCGGACCAACCATTCAACCAACACTATGGGCGACACTATTGCGATTTCGTTGCCATCGGATTGCCATCGCAGCAGATATAGAACGGATGTACCATCAAATTTTGATAAACGATGACGATACTAATTATCAAAGGCTACTATGGCGTGAGGACCCACGAGAGAGGATGCGGCACTATAAGTTGACTACGGTAACATTTGGGTTGGCATGTTCCGCGTATTTGGCAATACGCACACTGCAACAATTAGCCCGGGAGAGCGAAGACAATACCGTATTACAGCACATAGTGAAGGACTTTTATGTGGATGATTTCTTGTCGGGTGCAGAAAGTGAGGAAGGTGCTTTACTTTTGAAAAGGAAAATAAGTACAACTTTGCAGCAAGGAGGATTCACATTGAGAAAATGGAAGTCAAATAGTCCCAGCTTAAGCGCTCCATCAAAAGATTTAGCGACTGGGCCAGTTTGTGGCGAGATGTCACAAAGCATAACGATACTGGGGTTACATTGGCATGCGAACGACGATCTGTTCACATTTAAAATCAACAGCCAACCTGAAGGTCCAATCACTAAGAGGCGGGTAATCTCTGAAACAGCCCGAGTCTTCGATCCGCTGGGTTTCCTAGCGCCATCTATTGTCTTATTGAAAATTTTGTTTCAAAAACTATGGTTGACCAAATGCGGATGGGACGAGCAATTACCGGAACCCTATCAAAACGAGTACAAAAGAGTGAGAGAGCAGTTTCAGTACTTCGAAGAAATTCAAATAAAGAGATTCACTAACCACTACGGAGATGTGCAAGTACATGGTTTCGCAGACGCCAGCGAAAGGGCATATAGTGCCGTCATTTACAGTAGATGTTTGAATGAACGGGGTGAAATAGTGGTAAATTTATTAACGGCAAAGACCAAGGTGGCCCCTATAAAAAGGGTATCACTACCTAGGTTAGAGCTATGTGCGGCACACCTGCTAGCTAAATTGATGCACACGGTAAAGGAGACCTTAGTACCTACTGCCCGATACTTCGCATGGACCGACTCCGCTATCGTGCTTGCCTGGCTGTCATCTTATCCTGCAAAATGGTCTACTTTTGTCGCAAATCGGACCAGCGATATTTTGGGCAAATTTCCGAGGCAACAGTGGGCTCATGTCAGATCCGCTGAAAATCCAGCGGACCATGGCTCTAGAGGAGTATTTCCTAAAAAGTTGGTTAATTTGAAACAATGGTGGTGTGGACCCGAATGGCTGAATTCGAATAGTAGTAATCATACTAATAATACCCAAGAGGATTCGGAGAACGTTGAGGCAGAGATCCACCGTGAATCACGTAAAACGAAATCACCTGAGTACGTATTACGAAGTGTCATCGTCAACGACTGGCTACACCTCCTCTTCGAAAGAAAATCCAGTTTGAGCAAGATACTACGTGTCATCGCATATGTCCAACGTTTTATAGAGAACTTAAAGTGCCGGAATAAGGAACACCGACAAACTTGTGAAATAACCGCACAGGAGATAGAAAGAGCCAGAAATGTATGCATTGCATTCGTACAAAACGGCAGCTTCAGTGAGGACATTTATAGCTTGCGAAGACATAAAATGGTGAACAGCAGCTCGAAGATGGTGTCTTTGGCCCCTTTCGTAGATGCGGCCGGAATACTGCGAGTGGGAGGTCGGCTTTTCAATGCTGATTGCGACTACGATAGTAAGCATCCGATAATATTACCCGCCAACCATATATACACCGAGAGATTGATTGTGTGCATTCATCGTGAGAATTTGCATTCGGGCCCTACTTTGACCAATAATATCTTAAGGCAGAAATATTGGATATTACATGGTCGAAATAAGATACGAATGCTATTAAGAGGCTGCGTAATCTGTGTCAAATACGCCAGCAAAACTAGTAATCAATTAATGGGGAATTTACCGGCTGAGCGAGTGACAGCTACGGTTCCGTTTACCAACTGCGGAATTGATTTTGCTGGGCCAATTTATTTCATCACAAGAAGAGGTAGAGGTGCAGCGAAGCCAATTAAAGGATACTTGTGTGTGTTCGTTTGTATGTCGGTTAAGGCAGTACACGTGGAACCGGTGAGCGACTTGACGAGTGAAGCTTTCTTGGCCGCTCTTAAAAGGTTTACAGCGAGAAGAGGATATCCAAGACATATATACACCGACAATGGGTCAAACTTCATTGGGGCGAGAAGAATTCTGAGCGACGCCTACAAGGTAATACAAAACATTAATCGAGATTGTCTAATTTCAGCATACCTTAGTAGCAAGAACATGGAGTGGCATTTCATACCGCCCTCTTCTCCCCACATCGGCGGCTTATGAGAGTCAGCCGTGAAATCCGTGAAGACACATTTGTTGAAAGCAATGGCCAACGTAAATATGACATTTGAGGAGACAGCCACTATTTTATGCCAGATCGAGAATATCTTAAATTCTCGACCACTGTTTGCAACATCACATGATGAGCACTACGAAGTGTTGACGCCCGCTCATTTTTTGATAGGGAATACAGCCGTGGCAGTTCCTGAAAAACCGATTACTTCTGAAGCAGATTATTTATTAACTCGATGGAATCGATTACAAAAAAGGATTCAGACATTCTGGCAACGATATTCAACCGACTATCTAAATACACTCCAGCAAAGGTATAAGTGGCAACAACAAAAAGAAGACATTAAAGTTGGCGACATCGTTCTCATTAAAGATGATAAAACTCCAGTATGTGAATGGCCGCTAGGCAAAATAATACAGGTACATCCAGGAGCTGATAACTTAGTAAGAGTAGTTACCATCAAAACCGCAAATTCGACTTTACAACGCCCGGTAGTCAAATTGTGTCGACTACCCATTTGTTGACGCATTGAACGTCAACGGCGGGGAGTATGTTCAAGCTGATCCCAATTGAAGATTCCAACCTAAAAAATAGAACAAAAAAAAAAAAACAAACACAAAGAATCAAGCCAAAACAAATACTTCAGAGAAATACTTATCTGATGGTACAGCGGATCGAAATCCCACAGCATACACTCGGTTTTTATATTATATAATTTGTGATCTGAAAATTAAAATTAATATGTATAATTTAAGTTGTCAATTAATATTAATTAGCTTACCTTTTAATGATTTTCTCAACCAAAATGTCTGTTTTGTTTACAATTATTTGACATTTGGCAAAAGAAAAAAACCGTGAGTAAAAAGGTGATGGAGCATTGTCATGATAATATTAAAATGTTGTACTAAAAATCCAGTGACAATGTTCAATCATAGATGGCACTTTGCCATCGTCGTTATATTTATAAAGTTAAAAAAAATGTAAAATGTAATGATAGGGGACACGTTTTTAATCTGTCAAAATCTACAAAATTGGAAAAAAGATAAAAAATAGCTATTCTGAAAATTACCGTCAAAGTGCGATCATATAAAATAAAAAATAAAAAGGCGAGATAATCACTTGTATTTATTAGAATTAAAAAAAGCTTGTATTTTATTCAATAACAAACAAGATATTTTATTTCATTATTCCTGGCTGGAAATCGTCAATAATAATAATTTGACAAAAATATTTTAATGTACAAATAAATATGTAACAATTAAATATATATTTTGAAAATTTTAAATCAACAATATTTGTTTTCATACTTTTTGTTTTCTTTTTATTTACTGCATCTGATAAAATGCTTCATAGGTTTGCTTCATTTTCCGTATATTAACCGTGTTTCCATATTGTTTGTTATGTTTAGTATTGTAAATGTCATGTCTTTCCCTTTATATGTCTGTCTCTTTTTTACATATACGTATAGTGAAAATAATATCTCAGCGAAATTCTGACAGCTCTCACGCATCAAAACAAATGGCGTAAACACAGCGATGTAATTAGGCTAATTTGTTTACATTTTGAGGTTAGAATTTGTCTATTTTAAATTATGTTTTTCCTCAAATTTATTCACTATAATTAATGAAATTTTAATTTAGATAACACACTAGCACTAGAACTTTTGATAACATTTAAGATAATTTTAATGTCATTAGCTTGCCTCGAACAAATTGAAATTTAAAATCGAGTTTTTTTATTGTTTTGCTTTAACTCGAAAAATGACATTTCTTTCTAAATATGCCTAGTTCGTACCTTAAATTGGAATAACGTTACATATCCAGTGGTGTTGTTAGTATATTTATATTTTTTTAATTTCACATTTTATTGTAGAATTTACCTGTAAAATAATGAGAATTTTTAATATTTTCCAATATAAATTACATTTTGTAATGGAATCAAATTTCACATATCTTTATTTATAACTTTTTTTGGTTTTAAAAATATTACTCAGCCAACCCTTCTCTGAATTTTTAATTTTTTTTAACTACTTCACTGTTGGCTGCGCACAACGATGAAAAAATGAGTTTCGCTGATTATTTTCACTATACTCTATTTTTAAGCTTTTTCAAATAAAAAATATCTTATTTTGTTATCATTATTATCGTAAATTGGAAAAGCTCACGGAAAAATCCTCCAAGTCAGGTGGAAACGGAAGTTTAGAGATGCAATTGAATTAAAATAAAATTAATTCCGAGTCAATTTTCATTAATATATTTTGAATAAACTGAGATCATGTCTCTCCATACAAAAACTATGAAATAAACATTTTTTTTTGGATTTTTTGTTACCATAAAAAAAGCTTTGAAAAAAATATTGATATCATGGAGGCTTTATTTATTAAGTAGGCTTTGGCAAAACCAACACAAATGTCTTATACAAGCCATATTATTTCCGTGACGCACGCATATTATTAAATCCAAAACCTACTATTTTCTGACAGTGTTAGTGATATTTTATACTGTTTTTGATACAAACTACAATTTAAAATCGAAGTATGTAAAGATTATACTGTATTATGACGCTAATACTTTCAGAAATAGTAGGTTTTATTTTGTGTTTGTATGCAAAACCAACACAAATGTCTTATACAAGCCATATTATTGCCATACAAACACAAAATAAAACCTACTATTTCTGTAAGTATTAGCGTCATAATACAGTATAGTCTTTACATACTTTGATTTTAAATTGTAGTTTGTGTCAAAAACAGTATAAAATATCACTAACACTTACAGAAAATAGTAGGTTTTGGATTTAATAATATGCGTGCGTCACGGAAATAATATGGCTTGTATAAGACATTTGTGTTGGTTTTGTTGTATGGCAATAATATGGCTTGTATAAGACATTTGTGTTGGTTTTGGGTTGTGTAACAATTTAATTTAAAATTGTTACTGGGGTGCGAATATAAATCAATATTTCTCCTCTTGATCATTTGATGATGATGATCACTGTGTTGCGATATATGTATGGGTTCAGTCAACGGTTTATCCCGGTTTGTTTTTTTTGCTTGGTTGAGAATAAGCGGGAGCATCAAAGGGTGGGGGAGATGTTTTTTTGTTTGGATTAAAATTTTCAAGAATTGATCGTAAGATAATTTTTTTGTTTTGGACAGTCGAGTTATGAGTTCTATGTTGAAATAATCAACAAGTGTTTTTCATAAAAATACTATGGTGTAAAATATTAGTAAAATAAATTCATTAAGTGTAAAGTTAAAAGCTTAATAATAAAATAATTGAACCATAATTATAAACAATCCTATTTGATAATATTATAAATTGAAATTTTTTTTTTGGATTATATTTGATTGTGTGGTTAAAAGTTTGTAACCTGATAATTTTTTTTAAGTACATATATAAAAAAAAATTTGTGTACTTTAAATAAAAGACAACAAAAAAAAAAGATAAAAATAGTGAAGCAAAACCTACAGTGTTTTTATTTTATTTGAGTGGTTTTTTTTTGGTAATTTTCAATACCAAAGTTGATTTTCTTTGGAGGACTTATTAAAGCGTGTGTTACGCTATTACTGCAACACAAGTGAGGTGCCAGTGAATCGTGGTTTTTTTCTGGTGTGATTTTTATTTTGGAAACCTAGTACGAAGCATCGTACTAGGTACATGGTACGTAATCTGGTGTTACGACCACATATTGTGTTTATATCCTGGAGGAAGTACTGCGTTTGTTTTTTTTTGTTTCTTACTTTTTGTATAGAATCGCCGCGGGTCAACGTGTGTAATTACAATCAATCGAATACAGTATGTCAAGTTGTAAACGGGTAACAATTACGGGTTACCAACGGAAGATGTAACATACGAAAAGAGGGTCAATCAGTATCACCAATAACAGTACATTTCAACTGTATTTAACACCCTATCCCCGTGGTGTTCATTTGTTTGTCATCATTTTTTTTTCAATCCGCTATTGTACGAGAAAGTTCGAAAGAAAAGCAGAAAAAAAAATTATCTCGTGGGAGCATCAGCGGGTACAATCGTTCCACAGCCAGGACAACCAATTTCCAGTAACCGGATATGCGCAGCTAAGATTATTTTCTTTTATTATTTTTATTTTTGATTTATTTTTTTTTATTATTTTCTTAAATTATTTGATTGGCAAAGTCCAAATACATAAATATTTGCAAAATTCTTGTAAATTTTCGCCACAATATTTTTGTCTTCGCATCCTCGTTTGTTTTTTTTTTTTTCTTCTCAAAGATTTATGATTTTTCACTCCACCTTTTGGATTTCTTGTATATATTTTGAGTTAATTTTAAGTATGAGTGAGTAAATTTAGCATTTATAGGGGATGGGTCATTGAGATGTGGCTGAGAGAGATCGGATGTTATCTGTTTTGTTTATTTTCCGAATTATTTTAGAGTAGTTGTGAAAACGGATTACCCACGACCAAATTATACCTCGGAAGACTGAGTTCAGGCTAAACCAAATTCCTCTGGTTTACAGGGGAAAGACTCCGTTTAAAAACTACTAACAAACACGTAATGTGTTTTATGCTTACGTATGGGATAGTTTTTATATCCATACCGTAACAGTTGGGCAAAACCTGCTAAAATTCTCTCTTTAGAAAGCCTGACTGCGTTGTATAGCTCTCTTACACATATTTAAAAATATATACTGGTTAGTGTATTGGTCGCTACGAGAAACCATATAAAAAAAATTAAATTTTTTTCGTTTCTTACCACTACTATTTCCAGTTGAGATCATAACCATATATATAATATATACGATGACTTAGTATACATTTAGTTGGGCTTTCTCAAGAGAGAATTATAGAAGGTTTTGGAGTTGGGTATTAAATGTTGGATGACAAAATCTTGGATTTCAAAATCCCCTCCATCACTTTCAAAATTCTGGAAAATGGGGGTTTTCCATTTTAAAACGAAAATAACTGAAAATTATAAATTCTGGAAAATGGGGAGTGCAATATTAAAATTAAAATATCAACAAATAATAAATTCTGGAAAATGGGGAATTTAATTTTAAAAACTAAAACAAATCCGCGATTAGAATCGAGATTTTGAAAACCGAGCTTTTGAAAACCGAGATTTTTAAATTTATGATTTTTGAAAAACCGAAATTTTGTAGAGCGAAAATTTTTAAAACCAAATTTTTATTAAATTCGCTAATGTATTTTCACATACACACAATTTTACTTATATTGCTTTTGTGTAAGATTTCATTTGATTTAGGCAAGCCGTTCTAAAAATTTCAATTAAATTCTTGTAAAAGAAGAAAATGAACAACGTATTATTTCGGTGATTTTATTATACATTCGCATAAATCTACAATAAACAACAACAATCCGCCAATAGCTACGCCTTTTTCATTCATAAAGATTACAAATACTAACGCAGAAGGCACAAATAGATTTTATTTTTATTTTCTCCTTGTAAATTGTTTAGGTTTTTGATTTTTTTTATACACAAACAAAGCCAATAGCAAAGCAAAGCTTGATAAATACGAATAAAAAAAATTAGCATACAGATAAAGTAAATTGCTTTGTGTTTGTTTGATTGCTTGGATTCATTTCTATAAAAGATCTTGAATAAGGTTCAATGTAAAAAACTACGTGCGCTGGCATCATTAGAGAGATTTGGCCTACGTAGTTTCTCTTATTCTATTTTTCTTTATGCACGTTTTAATATTTTGAGAATTTGTTTTGCTTTTCCTACAATTTTTGCACTTGAAAGGACCCTATAGGATAAGCATAGTAAATTGGGCCCAAAACAACGTATTTTCTATTTTCCCCATAGATAAGCTTGGGCCCAGTTGCATGAAATGGAATACATCATTTTTCGATATTTCTAAATATTTTTTGCGACTTTTTAGGATTGGTGGTTCTTTAGTATGTTGTTTTATAATTGCAAAAATATTTCGCAACTCCCTCCCACTTGTTTACAGGGTGTTACAGCAGTTTTATGCATTTGTCATTTTTATAATTTTTATATTTTTCTAAATTCAATAAATTGGTTTGTTTTGAATAAAAAAATATTCCAAACAGTAATTATGGTGTATGTTAGCCTAATTATGCGAATTATAATTAATTTGCACACTACAGTGACGCACTTCCGGTTTTGAATGCAAATATTACATAATTGAATATACATCATTTTTCGATATTTCTAAATATTTTTTGCGACTTTTTAGGATTGGTGGTTCTTTAGTATATTGTTTTATAATTGCAAAAATATTTCGCAACTCCCTCCCACTTGTTTACAGGGTGTTACAGCAGTTTTATGCATTTGTCATTTTTATAATTTTTATATTTTTCTAAATTCAATAAATTGCTTTGTTTTGAATAAAAAAATATTCCAGACAGTAATTATGGTGTATGTTAGCCTAATTATGCGAATTATAATTAATTTGCACACTACAGTGACGCACTTCCGGTTTTGAATGCAAATATTACATAATTGAATATACATCATTTTTCGATATTTCTAAATATTTTTTGCGACTTTTTAGGATTGGTGGTTCTTTAGTATATTGTTTTATAATTGCAAAAATATTTCGCAACTCCCTCCTACTTGTTTACAGGGTGTTACAGCAGTTTTATGCATTTGTCATTTTTATAATTTTTATATTTTTCTAAATTCAATAAATTGCTTTGTTTTGAATAAAAAAATATTCCAAACAGTAATTATGGTGTATGTTAGCCTAATTATGCGAATTATAATTAATTTGCACACTACAGTGACGTACAGTCCTGTACTAAATGATAACCGCACCTCTAATTTAAGATTTATTTCATTTCAAATAAATTCATTTAAAATTGTTCCTATATTTGCAAAAATAATACTCTTCAGTTTACCAATGCGTGCACAAATACAAATCATTATTTTCTGCGGGATCATGGACAATTGGAGAACCCCCATTTAGTATGGTTATAAAAGATAGCCGCTTAAGTATTATAGCCGTTAAATATTATTCCGATTTTTGTTATTTTTTAAATATGGGTGGAAAAGGTAGTTTGAACGAGTTTGATAAATTGACGTTATTAAGAAAAGTAATATGAGTATCCGTTAATAGCAGAAAATATTAGTTGGAGTGAGAAGGTAGTGCTAAATTATTTAAAAAATTCGCAATTATACGGTTCGCATAAAAGTGCAGGCCGCCGGCCAGTGGAACTTATTGATAGAGAAAAACGGTTAATTTTACGAAACGTTTCTAATTTTATTGGCACCGTGCAACAAATTGCGTTAAAAGCTTGAGATAATACAAAGATTTGTAATGTGAGGAAAGTATTAAGAGAGTCAGATAATATACAAATCAAAAAATTACAAAGAAAACCACAACTGTTATCAAATCATAAAGATGCCAAATTGCGTTTCGCGAAGGAACATATGTCGTGGAAGAAAAAGTGGCAGCGCGTTATTTTTAGTGACGAAAAAAATTGAATATGGATAGCCTTGATTAATGGCAATATTATTTTCACGACCTTTGAAAAGAACTTCTTGTGCTATCGAGGCGTCAACGAGGTGGAGGATCTCTGATTGTTTGGGGTGCAATTGGCTATGGAAGAAGAATGGATGTGAAGTTTATGTCCGGTCGTCTTAACAGCAACCGGTATAAATCCATGCTATCCCGAAACATTACCAGTTGTTGATGCACAAAATGGCGACCCAAACTTTATTTTCCAGCAGGATAATGCAGCCGTACACACCGCCGGGATAGTAAATTATTGGTTTACGGAGGCTCAGATACCAGTTTTGAAACAGCCAGCAAGGTCACTCGACATTAACAGCATCGAAAACATATGGGGTGTACTCAGCAGAGTTGTATATGCTGAAGGAACACAATACAGCAGCGTTCATGAACTAAAGTCATCAGTACAACGCGAATTGGCTAATATTTCAAATTAATATGCCAAAACTTGTACAAAAGTATGCCAAATCGAATTTTCGAAATAATTAAAAACAATGGCCGAAACACAAAATATTAATTGGAATAAAAAATCATTTTTATAACTGTGCTTTTTATATTTATTTCCTATTAAAAACAATAAAATATTGTGTGCGGCTATCTTTTATTACCATACTAAATGAGGGTTACCCATAAATTTTCCATGACGCCGCAGAGAATAAAGTTGGTAAAGTGAAAAGTATTATTTTTGCAAAGGAAGAATTTTAAAAGAATTTATTTGAAATTAAATAAATCTTAAATTAGGAGTGCGGCTATCATTTAGTACTTGACTGTATAATTAATTTGCACACTACCAAGCCAAACAGAAGTGCGATCATTATTAATAAAAAATCTAAAAATTGTATTCAATTGGTATTTCATTTATTATCGTTTTTATTTTACCGGAGAATTTTTGGATAAGCGCAGAAATAACCTTATTCCAAAATAAGCAGCATAAAAAATTCACATTATTTTGGAAGGAGCAAAACAAACTTATCCATAGAAACATTCCTTACTAAACTATTGTAACTTTAGAACAAGTTATGTAGAGACTCAATCTGAATCGGAGTCTGAGATTTGACAACCAGAATTCATAGCATTTATAATATTATCTGCTAGACCTTTGCGGTGCTTTGATAATACATGTGGGTTGTGTCTTGCGTAGCCCAAATACCATATCACTGAAGTTATATGACTGCATGTACCGACAACTCTGCTCCCAGTTTTGCACTTACAGTAATATCCTAAAATTGATTCGGCTCCACTACCATTAGGAAAGAATTCTAACCATAACTGATGAATCCGAGTTGACGAAAAACGAATTCAATTTTGCGTCTTATCAAATTCTTCATTTCGTTATGTATAAAGATCTTGTAACTAGAATCTGCCTTCATGTGTTCATAAGTATATCATTTTCCTTGGTCTAACTGATACATACCTAAAGTGATATTTTTAATTTCTTCTTCTGATAAACATGGAAAGTCTTGAATCTGATTAGTAGCCTCCTCCCAACAAATTCGTTTGTTTTCAAGGCCTAGCTCTTCAATCTTCTTTTGAAGAGAATTGTCATCATTCATTTTGCTCATTGCCTTCTATGCATAACGTGCATGATTTTCGTTTTCTATAAACATAGGAGGACTGTATGCATTCAGTAAGGCACAAGGAATTTTAGTTAAAGATGACAGCTTGGGGAAATAAGTGACTTCAATAGTTGAAGCAAAGAACTTGTATTTTTTGATTCTGCTGTTCACACTTTCCACTATCCATCGATTCATAGTCACAGCTCTGGACTCATTAGCATCTTTTGTGCAAAACTGCTTTTGTCCCTTGGTTAGTAAATGAGGCATTATTGGATTAAGTTTTAGCAATTTCAACTTTTCTATGACATCTCTGAACCCACGATCGAGAAGTAAAACATCATTCTCTAAGAAATATTTTTTAAATCCATAAGGGGTAGAAATCAAGTATTCTAAAATTTTTGAATCGCTATTGTCGTTGTTTGCAAAAACAAACCTTCAACCTCAAGAATGTATCCGTCAGGGAAAACCAAAATCATGGGCTTCAATAAGTTTCTGTATGTATGATTGGAATACGTCAATAATTGTAACTCCTGATCACATGACTTTTGAACATATAGATAAGTACCATCAATGATAACTACAATAGAATTTTCATCTGCACCCAGAAGTTTATGAGCCATTTTAGTTTGATGTTTCATTGCATCTTCTCGTGATAGATGATTATAACCTAAATGAAGATGGACAAAATGCTCATCCAAAGCTTTTCGAACAGATTCAAAGATTGCAGACACTCTTGCTTGACCATCTACATACATTGAATAAATATGCCAAAAATTCCTGTGACAAGTTTACTAGGAATATTCCTAACGCATTTCTCGTAAATCTGTTGCAACTATTTCTGATGTGTGGCTTTACAAAAGCATGAAGGCAATCGAAATTTTTTTGTGAAATCCCAGTGAATTTCTGATAATTATATGGAGTTATTGGAGAGCCGTTGTCGAAATCGATTTTAGAGTATGAGTTGGCCTTACTAAAGTAAACGGCATTGAAAAATTCTTCAATATCTTCAGCGGACAATTATTATTATTATTATTATTAGTTGAGGGCCATGTGGGCGTTCAAGCCACCCCGCACTGCGACCTAAAAGATCTTTTGTGCATGGACCCTACTTAATGAGCCGTCCAGTCAATATTCAGGCTCTTAATGAACCTGACAATACTGCCGGCCGGTATATGGTGCATACCATCCGGGCTCATTACTCTCCCTCCTAGGTGTTGTAACCTTTTGCAGAAAATGGCTGGGCAATGGCACAGAACATGTTCCGCTGATTCCGCTTCCATGTCACAGAAGCGACATCTATCCGTCGAACTTAGGCCCATTTTCTTTAGGTGATACCTTAAGGGGATGTGACCTGTGAGGAAGCCGGTAAGCAGCCTCAACTCAGGTTTCCTAAGTACGAGACATTCCTTGGCCCTGGCCGACGAAGGTGAAATAAATTCCTTCGCCTGTCGCAAACCTGGAATTCCGCGCCAGTAAGAGAACTTTTGCACATCCTCCCAGCGTTTAACTGCTGCCCTATGGTGCCCCTTAGAGACGCCGCAGAAGGGCTCTGGTCCAATTAATGGAAAGGCAGATCCCTCGCGGGCGAGGACATCAGCTGCCTCGTTTCCCACAATTCCAGTGTGGCCTGGCACCCAAACAAGTGTTACCTTATTTGAGCTTGCCAGCAATTTAATAACCTTCAGACAATCCCATACCAGCCTTGACTCAATGGTAAAAGACCTAAGAGCCTTTAAGGCCGATTGGCTGTCTGATACTATATAAACCTTTGCGTCGTTTAGGCCTTTAGAAATGCCTATCCTAGCACAAAGTTCTATAGCATGCACTCCTGCTTGAAAGACGGTTGCATTGGTACCCAAGGACTTCGAGAGTGATACTCCACTCCCATGTATTCCTACCCCCGCCCCATCTTCCGTTTTTGATCCATCTGTAAACCACACCAATGACCCTCGCTCAAAGGATGGTCCCCCTGTACTTCACTCCTCCCGGTTAGGTAATCTAACACAAAATGGTTTGTGGAAATCCAGTTTGGCTGGCATACAGTCGGAAGGCATTCCTATAGTGGGGTCTGTCTGAAACTCCTTAAGGATCTCCAGATGGCCCACCATATTGCCTGGTTTGATGTTACCCTCCGCCTGCATCTTAAGGGCCATAGTAGCAGTATCCTTTTTTACATACAGATGCAATGGAGTTAGTCCTAGGAGTGTCTCCATTGCTGCGGTCGGACATGTTTTCATTGAGCCCGTAACCCCAATGCAGGCCATACGCTGAACCTTATTCAATAAAGTTTGCGCTGTCCTTTGTTGAGTTTTAGGCCACCACACTAGCGATGCGTAAGTGATCATAGGCCTAATAATTGTTAGAAATGACCAGTAGATCATTTTTGGTTGTAGTCCCCAAATACGTCCATAGAGTCTCTGACAGGCCCAAAAAGCCTTTGTGGCTCTATTTTGAATTTTTTGTATATGTTGTTCCCAGTTCAGTTTATGATCCAGGATAACCCCTATATATTTAACCTCTTTGGAAAAGGCAACAATAGTACCGTTTAACGAGGGAGCTACAAGCGAGAGCTTTCTCCTCCTCGTAAAAGGGACAATGACAGTTTTGTTTGGATTGACACTAAGTCCTTCCTTGTCACACCACTGCCATATCAAGTTGAGTGCATTTTGCATGAGATCAGAGATGATCTCATCAAACCTGCCTCTAATCACGATAGCCACGTCATCCGCATAGCCCTGGACATCAAACCCATGGCTATTCAGGAGGATCAGCAGTCTATCATTAACCAATGACCATAAAAGAGGAGATAGTACACCTCCTTGGGGACAGCCCTTTACGGCCCTGATGGTTACTGACTCGCCACCTAATGTGGCTGTAATATGTTCAGCGGACAATACTATTGTTTCTTTAGTTGCAACTAATGATTCTAAAGTCTTCTTATTAAACAAGCCATTTTTGTCAAAATGTGAGCGACAGCATCTATTGCTCATTGGAATAACAATTTTCTTTCTTTTCCACATATCGATTCTCTGTGTACCAGAGCAGCTAGGAAGATTGACTATAATTCCATTTCTTGGAACAGAAGAAACTTTGCTTGACGTTACAGAAGCTTGACTACTGAGAAATTCAGATGTAAATTCAGATTGAGATTCAGTACTTGTGTTTTCTAATGTCGAAAATGAAGTTGTACTATTCATGGTTGAAGCCTGGAAATCAATCTCTGAAGATGTAGTGCAACAAGAACTATCAGGAGTTATATCCATTTCATAATTATGCAAATTATTGTCCACAGTATTACCCTCAGCTGTATTACCAGGCAGTAAGTGATATCTTTTGAACTTTAATCTTGAATGACACTTCAAACAGGCATAACTATTTGGATTATATGACTTTCCTACGCTTTTTGAGTATGTAGTAACATTTATCCATAAAGAAGGTGCTCCTAAAGTGCAAACTCCTCGCCATTTCAATATGCGTGACTTACATATGCGACAGAGAATATGAGATCGTTCAACTACAATAAACAATTTTATGAGATTACATGCAAAATAAATATAAAAAGTACATTTTACCTTCTGGACCCATTAGTGTTAAGTCAAACAGTTCTAATGATGATGAACACACAAGTTAACGAATTGTAAAAGTATTAAAGATTATGTTACACACAAGTTATATTACTCAAAACAAGACTTGAAATACGATTTATACAACAGTAGTTATACAACAAGAGGTTCGAAAATAATCTAATATACAGTTAAGAGGACGAGATGTGTTTCCTAGGTAACACATCGAGCCCGCAACTGTATATTCAGATGATTTTCGAAGCTAGAGTTGTATACGTTAAGACTATACAACGAATCAACCAAATATATTACACAACCAAATAAAAACTGCACCAAATAAACTCATTTTTGCGAAATGTCAAAAATATTAATTGTTTGTTTATATTCATGGATGATATGATTATAACATAATATGATTTACTTGTTTGTGGCCGAAACACCACTAGTTGTGTTAAATTGAACTATCTGATTGGTCTATTTTCCAATGAGTTGTATAGTCTGTTATATATGTGATTGTTATATAAACATAAAAGTTATGAACCAAATTGTACTGATTGAGATTGAGAGTAATGTGTAATGTGTATCTGACATCTCTTGCATAAAAATAATTTTTTTAGTCCAATTGTATGCGAACAAAGAAGGGGCTGCTAGAGAATTTTTAGTATGTTGTTCTACGATTCTTATATAACATATATGTGAAAAATCAAAATTGTATCTCAATGCGAACATATGTAAAATGCCATTGTTCTATGCTTTCCTATGCTTACACATGTAAAAATTGGTCTAGTAAAAATTCAGTTTCTGGAAAACGAAGAAAAGGCTGCCGCTCATATTTTGCAGACAGGTTTCGAAAGATGTGATTAAACATATATTTCAATTTCAAGGCTCTATCTTCATGCGAAAGTACAAAAACGAGGGGCCCAATTTTC